>JAVGVS010000075.1:1547819-1735319 GCA_032718565.1 Distichodus sexfasciatus
CTCTGCTGCACCGCGCCGGCCGTCCTCCGAGTCGTCATTAGTTTAACGTGATGTCAGGGCGGGGGGTGGGGAGGAGGTAAGGGGGGTTTTAAGAGCCAGAAAACTGTGTCATAGGCAGCGGCAGAGTAGACGCTGCTTTTAATCAGCCGGAACCGGTGTGGATTCTACTCTCGCCACAGGTCAGTGAGGTGTCACTTCACAACAAACAAGCCGGGGCCCCGAAAATGACTTTTAATAAAGCACGGGCCACGGGATGAAGAGGAAGCAGGGGAAGAGGGGGAGGCAACGCCACCTGGTATAAATGATAGCGACTCCAGCGATAGCCTTAGGATTCCACATCAAGCTTAACTAATGTGCAATTAAGCTTTAGACTAGGAGAAAATCACCTTGTTAAAACATTTGTCAAGTGGGCCTTTCCTCTGTTCTCTCCACTAATTAACACGGGAAAGCAACGTTTGTTTGTGTTTGTATTTACATATTCGCTGGCAAAACAAACAAATAGTTTATGGGCGATGCTTCCTCCCCCAAGTACTTCATATGTCTCTATTAGACAGAAATGACATGCCTTCCCTATCATTAAGCCATAATAGTTTACTTTACAGCTCATGAACTACAGCAGCAACAAATTAAACATGTTAATAGAGCTCGAGCTGCATGCAGGGGGAGACGGAGGGAGGGATGGCGGAGGATAGGAACCATGATGCTTCGGTTTGTAACCTTGTGCAATACATCAGTCCTCGCTGCCCATAAAAGAGCACAGCTGAAGTCGTTTTAAAGTCAGGTATTTTCCCTCGATTGCCAACACAATTAGCATGCAACACTCGTCCTACCTGCAGGAAGATGCTGGAAAAAGTCTGGGTTTTAGAACAGGAAGTGCTGGTGTGCAGTGCTGTAATCTTTAGGAGAGGTTAAAAGGTATATTGCTGCCACGGCTGGTCTTTTTAGCTCCTGGTGGACGTAAATGGTGCAGGGTAGAGAAAGAAAACACTGTCCACTGCAGCGTCCACACCAGCAAGAGAGAGAGAAAGAGAGAGAGACTAATGCATGTCCCATCCACAGGTGGGGGACACTGGGGAGGAGGACATGCAGGTTGTGGACTCTCACGTGTGGATTCCCACTGAGCAGCCCATTACCGACCCGACCTTCCTCCTCAACACCAAGATCTGGGAGATTTGTCAGGATTTGCCCATCCACTGGATCCACCCGTCCCCTCTTAGAGGTACCTCAAGACTCAAAACTGTGACATTGTTCTTATGTGCATGCACTTTCAGGTAAAGTTATAGATAATTAGATTGAATTAAGATTGAATTAATAAATAATTAATAATAATTCATAATAAAGACTCTGTCATAAAGACATTAGGTTGAAGGTTACTTTATCAGCAGCTTTATACATGCACAAAGTGTTTAAGAGACAATGTTTCTCCATGGCAACAGTACAACATATAATAACACTGACCATTACATTCAACAGGAGCAGCTGCAGCTGCAGTTTAGAGCTAGTTTAAACACATGTAACTGGGATTTAATCACAGATTAAATCTTAATGTGCATTCCGAGTTGTGATGGCCTGCTGCATGAAGCTGTTACACAGTCTAGTGGAGGTGGAGCTTAAACCTCAATGCCGTTTGTCAGAAAGAGTCCATTACAACTCTAAACAGTGTATATACCATGTGCACACAATAAGATATTGGTTTATTACCTGTACGTAGAGACGGCAGCTCAACATGTCACTGTACAGATGCCGTTTTTCCTTCATTAGCCTGCATTCTTTAAAGGTCAATAGTAACCTTGTGTTGCTATAAACGGCTAAAAGCTAATGCACATTACCTGACCGTTAGCTTTCATTCACCGTTGGCAAAATCAGCATGGTTGGGCCGAGCATTTCTTTTTCCTCACTTTTTGACTGCATGAATTTCAAGAAGGATTTGAACTACGAGTTTGCAACCAGAAGAACAGTGTGGCCTTTACAGCAAATGTTTAACAGGAATTGATATATGCATCATGCAGTGTGGAATAAATCTTCTGCCCAATTAAGAATTGTTTCTAACTTATAGCTGAGCATTTTAATATTGAAATGTAATCTAGCAGCAACTCTATAACTGGTACTTACGGATGACATGATTTATAAAGGCTAACACTGCTAACAGAACTTAAATAATCACAGAGATTTGTAAAACATATTTCTTTACTGTACTTCACATGTGACAGGTTTAATAAACACTCATGAAAATACTCATGAAACCTTATTATAACACTGGGGAATGCATTAAAACACTCAACTCAACACACTGATTAATAGATTTTTATTGTTTTTTGGTCTATTTTTAAACATTTTTTCTGTGGTAGTACATAATATAATATGCATGTAATAACTGAACATGATGTGGGCTGAAGCTTCATCATATTTTTATTTTCCCTTTTTTACAGGATTACAACACTTTCATTACACAGATTGTAAACATATCGTTAGAACTTATACATGACATTCACATCAGTCCTTTAACATTCTTTGTTACAATTTTTATCACTATAAATATGCAGATTTTAAATATTTGTCCTTAACTTTACTTTTTAAGGCTACTGCTCTTTCAGAGTTCATAATCACTCATAGTTCATCCAAACCACTTCTGTTTACAGTTTGGAGTAAGGTTAGTTTATGCTCTAATTCATGATCTTTAAATGTAGAATCAAGTGTATATGATTCCCTCTTTACCTACTGGTTAAACTCCTTGTGACACGCAGTAGAGTAGAACCTGACTGGGTGGTAATATGTCTGTTTATCCTTTTACATTCATTTTTATTTCAAGTAAAACTGAATCTGACTAGCCAAAGAGAGAACTTCACTGCTGCACTTGCTCATTTCCATTCTCTACAGTGTGATTAGTGTGATCTAAAGTGAATTTTCATATTATTTATTATAAAGAAAAACACACTGTGGTGATTAGTGTATTTTATAAAATGTAGAATAATTATGAATAAGTTCTTCAAAGGTTTTACCATCTTAGTTTAAAAGGCTGTGTTTTCAACTTCTTCATTAATGCACATGAAAGCAGTAAATTGACCTATTTCCACAGTCTTGGAAGATATTTATTAAGTATGTGAATATGCTTATCGCGGCTTGGCATGGCTGATCCACTAACCCACTGTCACTAGTCAGTTTATTTATTTCCCACAGGCATGTTAGTGAAGGGTATTAATGAAGCGTGGAGTGGAGCTGGCACCCGATGACCTCCACCAAGCCTCCGAGAAGCCAGACGGCGCTCTGACATATGTATATGTGTTTAGAAACTGCACAGTCGCTCGAACCAATTTTAAACTCCTATTCCCTCCCTGTGTCCTGCTGCCTTCCAGACGCTGACTTCCATGATGTGGAGGATGTGGAGGATGTGCAGCAAACAACGGAGAACCGGGCGAGGGGAGAACGGCAGGCCAGGGACGTAACGGACCACCTGCCAGTAAATGACTATGTGAGTATGGGGCTGGAGGCGAGAGAGAGAGAGGCTCCAAACTGGGTATTCATGACTTTTTTCTTCATATAAATCGCTCATTAATTGGAGCTCCCAATTCCGAGAGAAAACAGACTGCGTGGACCACAGGGCATTGAGTTTGCTCTATATATCTACTTAAATCAGGCCAGTTCACTTAAGACTCCCTTAATGTCTGGCACTTAATGGAGAGGGATATTTAGCCTTCAAAGGCAGCGTCGTTCCCTAAAGCCCTCGCTAGAACCTTTCTTGCCTCGTCTTCTTCTCTAAAGCGCCTGCTGACGTACAAAGAGAACCTCCCAAGGTCACTCATTAACGAATGGATAAATTTATAAACTGTGCTTTAATTATCAGGGCAAGAAGAATCAAGCTGCAAAACAGTCAATTTTTTGCGTCTGAAAGGCAAAGTGGATGTTCGATTATTAAATAACCTTGTTTTTTAGGGTCATGATGTACGCATTTCAACAATTCACAGAGTGCTGCACATCAAACATATAACTACAACACACCAATCACGGTGGTCTTACTTCTTACTCTGAGGCTGGGAACTAGAGGCAGAGTCACAAGTTTTTAAAAAGCGATGGGGTAAAAAGCACATTTATCTGTAGAGGTCCAGGAATGCCTCGCCCGCCTGCTCGCCTCGACCAACTGCCGGAGCCTCAGTGTTTTGCATAATTAAGGCAAACCCAGAGATGAAACCCACCTCTCCTTTTGAAATTCCTCTCCTTCTATCGACTGGTTAATACAGACCGGTCCAGCCAATTCCAAGGCCGGGCACAGGCAGGTTGTGTTTGTGGACCGAGTGATAACAAAGGCTTTTGTGCACGTCGGAGGGGATGCGGCTCCTGGTAATTGGAGTCTGGAGTCATGTTGGTACCGGTGGGGAAGCCAGATATTCTAAACCTTCCCAGACAGCGCAGGTTTGTGCCCTTCCTCCTCCACATCTCGGCCTTCGCCAGCCGCCAGAGAGAGAGAGATAGAGAGAGAGGGGAGAGGAGAGGAGGGAGGCGGAAATTCAGATTTTATTTTTTTATGTGCGACAGGCCTATACCCATCATGGCCGTTTTTATAAATAATCATCAAAGTTGCTGTGACAGAAGGCTCGAGATATACGAGGCTGACCTTTCCCCAGCGCTGCCTTGCCAATGCGCCGTGCTCCACAGCGGCCCTGGGTATCTTTCAAACCGGATAACTATCATCCAGCAGCGCTGAGAAATTGCATCACGGTCCTTGACCTACATTCCGAGGATAAACTCCGGATGATTGGTCCGGAGTCCAGTCTGGTTTCTCGGTCATGTAAACGCGGTGCTGATATACGGCTGCGTGCGGTCGCCGTAGGAGCGGTACCTTGACCCGAAGGGCCGGGTCCGAGCTTGGTCTGGTTTGCAGATCGCTGATTAAAACACCGCTGGCAGAAACTGCAGCAGGATTGGGTCTGATAGCTGCTCTCCACTTACACTGCTTTGTCAAGGAGATGGTGAAGAGCCCTTAACCCAAACAGCAGAGCAAGTTTAGATGCCGCCACCATGGAGTTCCTCCTCCGACACCGTGATTAGTCTAGATATACAGAATCAAAACTTGAGAAGTGTTCAAGATCGGCCAGTTTTATGCCCCGTATCTGTGAAATAAGGCTCTAAGCTGTTCAAATTCAACAAGTCACCACAAAATATGGCATGTCACAATAAATTAGCAACTAAGTATTTAGCGTGCTATAAACACCGCTGTTCCATGAGACTGTCTGGATTTTAAGCAAAGGAAAATGGAGCTCTGTAGAAAGCAGTGATTGTTACATTACTTGCATCTACGTTCTGTTACCTGCCTGATTTTATATGACACGCGAGCGCTCCATCAGTGTCTGGCATCCAATCGGTGGTGTTTCTAAAGCCTGCTTGAAGTTTGTGATGATTAACACCAACTTTGTTCAATATGTCTAATGAGATCTCTTTGAATCAATTACCTCTGAGGAACAAGACGATTCACTGTCGGCTCCCCGTCACGATCCGTTTCTGTGAAATGTGCACTTTTCCTATTTTTCAGAAACTTAAAGCTTTCATGCGGTCGGGGGCTTTCTGTGCAGACCTGATAAAATAATCACCGCTCCGCTGACAGCCTTTGTGCTCGTCCCGTAATGAATTCTTGCTCAGCGCCGAAGACCCCAAACCTGACAAACATTATGAATCAGTAATTGCCTACAAGCATTTGTCAGAGTAATAAATCAAACGGGATAGGCATCGTCCTGCTTTTCCTTACTGTAGTCCCTATCATTAGAAGGACGTAATTTTCCAACCATTCATCATTGTTTGGGGTGTCTTGTGAAGACTCAGACGTGATATGAATCACATCGACTGGTCTCGCGCGAGAGCGGTGGGAGATGTCGGCAATTACCTTTTACCGTGACTATGTGCTATAAATACAAGGCCGCGTGATGTTCCAATGAGAATTGCCGTGCTCCTGGTTCTCACTAATGGAAAGACGAGGTGATTGTCTGGAGAACAGCTGTGCTGCATATGATTAGAATAACCCTAGTTATAATATTAAGGCACCGAAACCATTTTTTAATGTAAATATAGCAGTCACGGCGTGTAATTAAATGGCTTTGATCGTCTAACGAGAGTCATCGGCACTTTAGTCTCCTCTTGTTTTATTTCTCTAGTTACATTTAAAGCATGTTTTATGAAGTGACCCGGCTGGTCCATCTCTCCTCACATTCAAAAACATGCTGTGAAAAGAAAGAGAATCAGCTTTGAATATGATAATGAATACGAGTCATTTGGGAGGCTTTCCTTCCTCCAACGCATTTAAGGCGTAGATAGAGTCGGAGCTCTAATATCGTATTCGTTTGGAGAGAACTTGCTTTGATGTTGTGCACCTAAAAGAAAAGACATGCAAAGTGTGAAGACCTCCACCGCACAATGAGATGAAGAAACTCTGTTAAAATGAGCAGTGAAACCAATTCCACATTTCTACTGCAGCCTTTATTATACAAAGACACGGCACTATGAGGACACACAACAGCAGAAACACCAGGATCAGTCTTTCATTTGCCTTTACAGCGCTTTACAAGAAGCTCTTCTCCAGAGAGACTTTCATTTCCTAATTACAAGGACAGTCTCCCCGGAGCAACATGGGGTTAAAGGTCTCACTCGGGGTTTCTCCGGGGATTCAGACCCCCAATCTCATGGTCCTCATCACAGGGCTTTACTCACTTTTCCTCCCTGGTGCTTTCACTGACATCAATCAGTTTGAGGAGGAGAGATGGTGATGAGACAATCTATCCTTCATTGAGTTGCATGTACTCATGTGGTGTCTTACGATCTCATTGTACATTTCCTTAAAGCAGCTCATTAGTTTGTTGCTATATATAATGCCCTGCAATTTCCTTTTAGACCAAACAATCATCTCACCTCCTCAAACTCATCTTCATCATTTGCATTTGTCACAGATGCCTCATCTTTGCATCTCTCAGATCAATGGCTTTGACTGGCTGTACAACAGTAGTTTTTAATCAGACAAATAGCGTCACAGCGTCTCGGCGGAGTCCTCGCCCGCCGGAAATTGAAATGCAGTCGGATGAAACAGAGCTGAAGTGGAGGGTGCTATCTGCTCTTACAGTTAGGGGAGTGCGATAGAGTTAAGTGGCACTTCTCCGAATCCATCTCGGTGCAGCCGCTGATCAAAGGCATGGCTCTCAGCCCTAGGTAATCTGGAGAGGGCACGCACACACCCATCACAATGGAGAAGGCCAAGGGCCATTAATTCTACCCAATTTACCTTTTGCCCAGCTTTCATTTAGCCCTTCTACAAATGCATATCCTGCCCGGGAGAGCAAATAACTGGATCCTTGTTAGGCGATCATTACCCTGCTAATTGCTTCAGGAACGTGCCGTCTACTTAAAGCCAAGGTCAAGGCGGGACGCTGGGGTGCGAGCGAGTGAGCAAAGGGTGAGATCTCATTCATATGCCCGAACCACACACTCGTCACTCGGCCCGGCACGTCCCGATTGGGGTCCTGCAGAGTGGGAGGGCAAAGATGAAAGAAATGGTGTAATCATCGGAGTGGCTGACTGTGTTCAAGTCTCTCCGGTGGAGGATGAGCAGGTAGTGAAGCTGAAGGCCCTGCAGAACAGAGGCACAGCAGTCACACCATCTTACCTCCATCACAATGGAAAGGTCAAGGGTATTATATCACTTTATTCTGCTCCGCTTTGCATGAAGGCTACCTGCTTTAAATGTGATTCTGATCGCAGTGATGTCTCTGAATATCACCCAGGATTTTCGACCCCTTGCCCCTTCTCCCCTTGGATATTTTTCTCCTCCATCTCGCTAAAATCAATCCATCATTCATGTGTCATGGCTTTATTAGAGAGCGAGGGAGTGGGTGTTGTTTGGCTAGAGTTCTGACCCTTTCACCTCCTGTCCTTCAACAGAGTGAAATTGGGCTGCAGCTGGACAACACGCTGGACGAGAACGGCTACTGCTGCCAGTACTGTCGCCGCGGTTACCGCTTCTGCAGGCGCTACCATGAGCCGCTGCTCGGCTACTGGCCGTACCCCTACTATTACCAAGGTGGCAGGGTCATCTGTCAGATCGTCATGCCCTGCAACTGGTGGATCGCACGGATGCTGGGCAGAGTCTGAGAGAGGGAGAGTGGGGAGCTAGTGAGTGTGCTGCTCTTCTGCTCAGGGGGTGAATTCACATTTATCTCTTATTAGACTCTCTTTTCCAGAGCAACTTACATTTACTAATTACAGACAATCTCCCTGGAGCAGCTAAAGGTTAAGGGCCTTGCTCCAGGGTGTTTAAGGGCTCAAAGGTGGCGGTGCATGATGTAGGGTAGCTTCAGACTTGAACCCACAACCTCTTGGTTCATGGACGAGTGTTCTACCACTGTCACATCAACCACCATCATATACTGTATGTGTTGTGTATTTCCAAGCTTTACAACAGTAAAACGCTCCAAATTCATCATTATTATCATCCCACCTTAATGATCTCTTCCAACATAATATATTCATTTGTGCAGTACTTTTTTGGCTTCCATAAATTCAGAGAACCAGGAGAGAGAGAGGGAGAGAGAGAGAGCTAATGCCTCTTTACTGCACTTCAATTGAGAAACCAATTATCATTGTCGGTAGACTGCTCCATAAATTAGTAGTCTGCATGGCTCCACTCTCCTTTGGGTCCTTGTTCGTTTTTATGTTCTAATCTATACGTGGATGAGAGGCTTTGTAATAAAGCTGTACAGGTCATATCAATTTCCCTATATTTACCGAGTTTTGCATGTTTATGGTTTTAACTTGTATTTAGTTGTAGCGCTGGCATGATTGTAATTTAGCTTTTTATAAATGCAGCAAGTTCAGCAGACAAGACTCAATAAAACGCTAGACTTCCTCACAGAACTTTTCCAGCCTTTTATAAGCGGTTCTTTAAGGCTGTGTCCAAACGTCTTGTACATAGACTGCAGTGTTATACTTCACCGACTTATATGGGTCTATAACTGCAGATCCAGCTCTGTTTTCAATCAGTTTTTTTGTCTAAGCAAAAGCTTGCTCCATATATATTGTTTTAAAGACCGCTGTGTTGTTTTAACAATTCCCCTTTCAATAAAAGAGGCATAAAGAGTGTTGGTGCCTGTGCTTGTTCGTAGCAAAGCAATATATTGAAAAGTTTGGGAAACTTATAAACATAAGAGAAGGAGAGAAACCCCATTTCTCTTGGCAGGAAGCCACTAAGCATCTCATATGTAATATATAAAAAGTGTGAACATATTCAGTGCAAACTTTTACTTTCAAAATCTCGCAGCTCATCATAAACTCATAAATATCACAAGCTGCTGTGATCTATAGTGTAGATATAACATATGACATTTATCTGGACTCATTTCTTATGAAGACATATTTGAATATTTATGATGATAGCTTCATCCTCAGCTAAATTTATTTTTATTAATTAAGCCAAACCCCCCAAACTGAACCCTGCAGAAACCTTAAAAGGTACAATCAAACACATAAAAGTAAAACTTTCATTTCAGACCACCAACAGCCAGCTAAAGACCTAACCCAAGAGAAAATAACAATTAAGCTTGAAGCTGACCTCACGTCTTTTGCTGTTGAGTTTCCTGTATAAAGAGGAAGTGTGTATCGGGTGACTTCTGCTCCAACACACTTCCCCTCTGCAACTTTTCTCCCATGTTATCAAAGTGGGGTGTGGCGAGGAGATTTGGGATCAAAGCAGGGAACTGGGAGTTGAACGTTTCTGACGATGTACTTTAAACATCACTTCCTGTTGCTTTCATCTTGTTGCCTCGGTTGCGTCAGCAGCACTTGGCACTCTCTTCTTTTGTGTCATTAATAAAAACGCAGATGATTATGACAGCGCCATGGATTACTCTACATGATCACACTTACACTAGACATTATCTCTCCACACTCGGGTGCTCTTACCACTAACTCCCTGTCAGGACTTTGCACAGTTTCCAATGAGACGATGGTTTGAGAAAAATATTTTACTCCAAGATGAAGTAGTGGAGCGCTGCACCAGGATCATAAGACATGGTTTTTGGCTGGAGATTAGCAGATGGCCTTAGTTGACTTTAAAATATCTAAAACAAAATGTTTATTGCCAAAAATACAAATTATATTTGTCAATGCTGCATCTCTGTATGATGTTCAAGAAAATCTTTTAAACATGGTTCATGTCAGATGTCTTTGTTTTTGGTGTCCTAATACTGTCTTTCATCCAAATAATGCAAAATCTGGCAACTGATGACTGACAATTACAGCCTCAGTCACTTGAGTAACTGCAATTTCAGGTGCTTGATTTCACCATGTCACCACTGGATTATTTTTCAGCTGCTCATCCAAAATTCATTGTCCCAAACATTATAAGGCAAGAATATTTGCTCTGGTGCTAGTTGACCATGTCTCTGTCCCACTACTAAAAATAAGAGGAAAACAAGGTAACAGCATTATGTGTAGTCAAAACATCTGACAAATCTGACTTAATCTTTTGATCATTCTCAATACAGCGTCCATGTTGAACTCATCAACAAGCAGACGCTCAGCGTGTTTAGAGGCGATGAGGCTGGAGAAACACGGCACAAATCCCTGCAAGCCCCTTACACACCTCCAGCACCAAACTAACAACATTTACCTGGATATAAATCTGTTCATGTTAGAGCCAAAGTCACATACCGTGTTAAACGGCGCTGTGTGTAGAGAGAGAGTCAGATCAACTCATCAACAGTATGAGTAACAGATCAACAGTAAAGGCAGATCACGGAGCCTCTCAAGAGCTCCCTCAAGTTAGCAGCTAATACAGGCAGACGATCTGCTGAAGAGAACAGCGTTTCTGAAACACTTTCAAAGGGTAAGATGTTTAAAAGGGTAAGTATTGTATAATATCAGAATTATAATCATATTTATTTATTATGTAGGTGGTTTCCGATGGTCAGTGGCAGAGGCACAGAAGAGTTTTTAATGTGGGGGGAGATACAGTAGCGGGGTGTGGGGGGTCCTCCTCCAGGAAATTTTTATTGAAGTCGATGCTGTTTATTACTAATATTTTACATGGTAAATGTGGGAGGGAAACAAAGAAATAATTTTGAAATGTGTGGCAGGGGTTTGGGGGCACGTCAAAGTAAACTTCATTGTCGTCTCTACTACATAACGTACACAGAGAGAAGAGAACAACGTGGCTCCAGTTTTAACAGTGCACAGAACAAATAAGTCACATAGAATAAGCAGTATATAAATAGAATATAAAATATACACTTTAAACTAAAAGTAGAGAGAGAGACAGGCATTTAGGTTACATAATGACCGCAACATCTATGCAATGTGGAGACATGAAGCAGAGAGTAGAGAGTATAAATACTATCAGACACATCAATATACGATACATTATGAGCACTAACAATGGACACTATACAATACAAAATACACAGCTCAATACACAGTCAGTGTGCAGGTTATGTGAGGTATTCAGTGAGAGTATGATCTACAATATGAAGAGTTTATGTGCAGCAGGTGATAGAACTGATCAGCTCTTCTCTTAACAAAAATGACTTATTAAGTTCAAACATTTTAGTGGTAAATTCTCCAATAGAGTATTAGAATTGTGGGACAGTGGCATTTAACACATCAGGGTAGAAAACTGACTGAAGTTACAACAGTTATCTACAAACAGACGATTCCTTGTAAACTATTATAAATGCATGTAATAAATGTATGACAATCACTGAAAGTCACCAGTTCACATCATTCTGTTTTATCTTAAAGTCATAAAAACCACATTAGTGATTATATCACTGAGATCTCGTTAGGCTTCAGTAACAAGGGGTTAAATATGGTCTAAATTTTAAAATATTCTTACCAATAAATATATCAATAACATTATATCTCTCTGGAGCACCTCACAAGTTTAAAAACTGTTTTGAAAATGATTCAAATAAACAGGTATTTTGTATAGAAATAATACAAAATAAAAGCCGGTGAAAGTCTCTTTAACCAGCTAACTCTAAAATACATCAAACAAGCCGGTAGTTTGACTTTTAATAAAAAGATTGATGTGAATACATACACGTCAGTGTGCTTTATAAATATTGTAAATCTGTGCATTTATTGACTATTAAATGTCAAAAAATCACAGATCTGTCTCTGCACTGAAACTGCAACAACACCCTCCAGGAAACCGGTGTGAACCGCGTGACCCTGAAGCAATCTGCATTATATCCAGTGCACATCACTCACAGCAACAGGCGTGCGTGGAAACGGGGGTCATGTAGCTTGAGCAGGTAGTCAGTCAGGCAGGTGAGTTAACGCCTTTCGTTAGCACTTAGTAATTTAGCTGCAAGCTGTTTGTCTGTGTTGTTGCAGCTTCATGAGTCATGAATGGAATGCAACCAGACCTCTTTTCTAAAGTCTCTCATCACCCAAAAATCTCATCACATCATCCAGAGGTCTGATGTGGGGCTGCAGGTCTTTGTCCTCCAGTGGGGTTGTCACCTTGAAAGTGCTCGTTGTCTGGTTCATCCCGAGGACAAAACTCCTGCACACAAGCTGAGCAGCGTGGTGTATGCTGTATCATGCTGGGAGGAATGCTGGGACTCCATGGACTTAAAGCAGAAGAGACACGAGTTTGAAGACATAAATGTTCACATTGTGGGCAGAGAAGACAGCTGGTTTGAGAGAGGAGTTAATGGAGAACATCTACATCCAACTGGAACTATCATCACTCAACAGACACCAATTATCAGACACCTACAGCGCAGTCTTAAGATCCTTCCCAGCTGATTTAAATATGAGCGACAACCAGCTGCAAACCGTTCACACCTGGGCTCAGGTGAAAGCGACGATTCTCACCTGGATCCACACCTTGCCCTGTGTGACCCTTAAGGACCTGTTGGACAGCAGGGTGTGTAAATGAGCACTTTTGAGGTGTAAAGCACACTAAATAGATGGAGAAGCTTTTTGGATGAGAGCTGAAACATCTTCACAAGAATTTAGAAAATAAACCCAGTTGCTTTCGATTCAAAGCTGAAGGACTGAGAAGCTGCAGACATGTTGAGGGAACGGTAGCGAGAGGGGGCGGGGTTTCTCCTGCGCCGTGTCACGCGCCTGCCATGTGCCGCTACTGCCCTCACGTGTCCGGCCGGTGTAACAGCAGTGTGTGGCACGCGCGTGGTCCTAGGGGTCCCGCGTTCCATTTCCTCCCGCACCTGAGCCAGGTGATAAAGATTCATGCAGGCCGTGATTAGCTGGCAGGAGGCTGGAGCGGAAAGAAAATGTGGAGAAGTGCATCAAAAACCCCTGCATTAGATTAAACAACATGATCAACTTGGGTCAGAGATGCAGATAAAACCACTTAGAGGAGCTGCAGCTGGAGTGGGGCCGTTATACCCGGGGACCACAAAGAGGAGGAGACGGGGGGGGACATTAACAACACAAAACATCTTGTTTAATAAAATGCACACACACTCAGCAGTATGTATATATTTTAATGTATCAATTATAATCTATATATTTACTTTTTAAAAATCACAAGCAATATTTATACAATCATATATAATTTATAGCAATAAATTTACAAAATTACATTTAACACGTTTGTCAGATGTTTTTATCCAGACCCGACCAATCACAAGCCTGGCCCACCCCACTGAGGCAAGAGAGGAAACTTAAAATCTCATATATCTTTTAGATTTTTTATTTTTATTTGTTTTGTTAAAAAAATATTTCGATTCATAATAAAACATTTTACATTTTCCTGACCCACCTTGTTATTACGAGCTGCATCAGACCCTGCCTTCATCCAATAGAAGAGTAGCTTATTTCTGGTTAAAATGGAACTAGTTACAGGGACTGTCTTCGCAGAGCAGCTTGGGGTTATGGGCGTCGCTTCAGCCTGTCCTCAGCTCTCTCGCTCTCTCGCTCTCTCGCTTTCTCATCATATAATTATTATATGACAATACGACACCATTTATATTTTATTACTAAGTAGTGTCATTTATATTAGCTTCCTGGCCACAGCAACTTTGGGTTTCTTGAGCTCTGTTTGATTGACAACCTTTCACGTAGTATTCATCCATGTCTGATGTGTGATGGAGATGAGATTATTCTGCTCGTGTTCATTTCCACATCTGTATTGTTCTAACATACCTCCTCTCACAAAGCGGGTTTCCACCGCGCTGCTGCACTGTCGTCTTCTTGTGTGCACACGTGCATGCAGCAGCCACCTGCTGTGTAAGTAACCTCCTCAACGCTGCTCCTGACACCAGCCGGATTTGATGGTGCCCGTCGTTCAGCACAAGCTCCGTCACCCCCACCACCCACCACCTCCCTGACTCCCCCCTCGCCCCCAGCCCCAGCCTGCGTAAGAGAGAAGCGACATCTCAGAGCACGCTCCCTCCTCGACTGTGTCATTGGCCTCCAGCTACTTGTCGCCTTGCTTCAAAAATAGAACACACCCCGGGCTCGTTTCCCAGCCGGGCGCAGGCCGATGCCGCCTTTATTTTTCTGACAAGATATGGAATTACAATTAGCCCAGCACTCTGCCATTAAGCCAATAAGAGCTGTTTGCTTGACTGAATTTCAGGTGCAAGGTACGCAGCTCTTACCATGACTCAAGTCCTCCCGGGCTGTACTGACAGACCCTTGCTTTGGCCGGCAAGGTCATGTGTCCACTTTGCTACAACAAGTTGCTCTGATGTTAATCTTCTGCGTTATGGTGGCTTAGTCAAGCAGAGTTGGACACTAATTTTAGCTCAGCTGTGTGACACTTACAATTAGAACATATAACCAGCAGCTTAAATCTTTCGTGTCCTTAAAAAAGGCGACATCTCCTTGCCGTTTTGGTCGTCTCTTGCGGTGCTTGAGGGCCGTGGGGGCGCTGCCTCGTGTTGGCGGACTATTATTGTTGTATTTGTCAGTGTATTTGCTTGTTTTGCCGGCGGAATGGAGGGTGCTCTGTATTCTGCAGCTGTGTGTGAATAGGGGACTTGAGGGCAGGGAGCTACAGCATGGACCAGCTGCCAGATGGCTCCATCATCACACACACACACATACACATGCACTCACACCTGGCGTTCGCCTCCAAAAACCCCAGCGTCCCAGTAACACACTAACATTTCTTTCCCTTCCATGAGCCGCACCACACACAGAGCGGCAGGTCTAAAAATACTGCCGGGTGTCCGTCACTACCATAAGCCGCTGTACGCTTCATTTTATGACACAGGTCAGGACTCCATGTGGGGCTTAAGAACACGAACGAACAAGTCCAGTCCCTCCGTGATCTTCTTTTTCTCTCTGACTTGTTTTTATTTAGTATTTTAAGGCGTTCAGTAGCTCACAAAAGAAGTCTGCGCAGGCGTGCATGATCTACAGCCTCCCATTAATGAACATATGCCTTTGGATATTGCTGATTATTGCTGCCCGTTCATCTAAGTTGCACTGCTGCGTTTCGGCAGGAGAGCTGTTAGAGCGCTGCTCCGACGTCGCAAATCTGTTCCCAAACAATCCCTCTTTTCAGCCTGTTCTTGTTCAGTCATATCATTAGCAGAAAGCAGCATTCTTGTCCTTGTCTCCGTTCCTAACAGATGACATATGGCTAGAGAGAGAACCCCCCCCCATCCCACTCCAGCGCATCCACAACCCAGCGAGACGTAAGCGGGCCCTGGGAGCGCGTCTGACCTCCCAGGAAAGTTTTCTGTTAATTTGTATTACCGGAAATGAAAAGAAAAGAAAGCATGCTGGGAGACACGTGGGGGGTGTACAACCAGTTTCCACCGGCTGGAACAATGCGAATATTCTCCCCCGCGGACTGCTGTCAGATAAGGATTTAATTGCCACCGACTGGAATGAATAGGAGCTCACACGGTTTCCTTGAAGCAGAATTTGTTTTAATGTACGTTTCCCTCCTTTTTTATATAAAAACAACAAAAACTGTCTAACATAACACTCAACATACAGAAAACAAAGAACAGCCCAGAGAGTAGGCAAGACAAAGCAACAGGTAGAGACAGAGCTGTCATAGTTTTACCCCAAATCCAGTGGCTCTCGACCCCATCCCGGGAGAACGCACCGGCCGCTGGTGCACTGGTTAAGGCTAGTTTTTTTGGTATCACAGTAACGTCATCGATTGTCGTGTTAGCATCGCATAATACTTGATTGTCTGAGCACTGCTCCCTCTTTTGTCTCACAGCTTGCCTCTGCAGAATTGGAAGTCCTGCGGTAGAGGCCTGGGGAGGAACACTCACTCCCGACAGCGACTACATTCTCTACCAATTTAGCCGCAAATTGAGTCCAGGATCAATATGGCTACAGCATGCATGCCGCCTGCTAGAGCAGCTCCAGCTATTAAGAGCGACCACCTCCGAAATCTCATATTGGTGGAGTCTGGGAGCGCAAAACAGTGTGCGCCACGCATCGAAAATTATATTAGATTTGAGAAGACTACCAATAAATACACTCAAGACATTTATACGCAGGCACAGATTTACAGAACATGGTGATATTTCAGAGAAAGGAACAGCATCAGTCTCTGGTTTTCTTCACCAGCGTGGGGTAAGAGTATGTCAGCCAAAAGGCGGAATTTAAAACATATAAAATCTGTAAAAATAATGGCTTTCAACATATCACAGTAGACACCAAGGCAGAGATCAATCTCATAAAGCTATATATTCTTTCCGTTTTTACAGCTAACCCCTTACACTAAAAAATAGAGAAAACATGAAAGATGTGCCATTTACATGGAATGGAACTGAAAAAATGCAGTAAAATTAATTGATTCTTGGTTTGAAAAACTCTATATACTGTATGTTCCCTCATTTTATTTGCAATGTTACAATACAAAATTAGGCTTTTTTAATTTAGAAATTCACAAAATAAATAATGTGGCCATAAATTGAATCTCCGTCATATATCATATATATTTATATAACTGTATATTTTGTACTCCATGGCATTTCTTTCATAGGAACATGATTCAGATCTTATGGGCAAATACTCTGCTTCTCTAGCAAATGATTTGAAATTTGTGTTCTCTACAGTAATGTACTGATATGTCCAATTAAACTGTCTCTGTGGGGGGAAATGCCCATTCTTCCATATTAACATGTCACTTTAAGGCTCTGTGTAATAAGGCGTGGAAACCTGCTCGGCGCATCACTCACTGAGTTTTCACTGTAAAGCCTGATGCACGATCCTGTGAGTCCAACAGAACCAGAATATTTTCCACCAGAATATTCCATCTCATAGCTGCTAAAAGGAGCCTAGAAAAATAACCACTTTCAGGCTCCATTCTTCCATTTCCTCACGGCACTCTTTCAGTCCCCAAACCGTAAGGCCACATTTCTGCTTTTTCCTGCGTCACCACGAGACGTCCTTATCAGCAGGAAACCTGCCGGCAAACGCTTCCCTTCTTTCTGGTTTGGAGCGAACTCATTCTCCAGCTTGAAGTCTGTGCTGTTTGGTGTTTGTGCCGCACGACTCCAATGTGGATCATCGTTTTATGCTGGAGTCATTTTAACATTGTGGGCGAAGTTGATGGAAGTAGAAGAGAGAGGTGTGAGCTGGCACGTTGGTGGATCAGTCCCCTGGTTCAACAAAATGGCTGCTCTCAGGTTTGGGAGGGAGAGTGGCAAGGATAATCAAAAAGGTGATGATGACAGAGAGCCAGCCATTAGAACTTTGTACAACCCCAGCTCCAAAAAACATTGACATTGTGCAAATTGTAAATAAAAACAGAATGCACCGATATGGAAATCTCATAAACCTATATTTAATTCACAACATAACACAGAAAACATATCAAATGTTGAAATTGAGACATTTGCAATTTCATGAAAAATATAGACTCATTTTGAATTTCACAACAGCAACATGTCTCAAAAAAGTTGGGACGGGGCAATAAAAGGCTGGAAAAGTTAGGGTTACAAAAAACAACAGCTGGAGGAACAATTAGCAACTAATTAGGACAGTTGGCAACAGGTCAGTAACATGACTGGGTGTAAAAGGAGCATCTTAGAGTTGCAGCGTCTCTCAGAAGTAAAAATGGGCAGAGGATCACCAATTCCCCTAATACTGCGTCAACAAATAGTGGAGGAATTTCACAAAAATGTTCCTCAGCATCAAATTGCAAAGAGGTTTAATATATCATCATCTACAGTTCACAACATAATCAAAAGATTTCAAGAATCTGGAGAAGTCTCTGTGCATAAGGGACAAGGCTGAAAACCCCTACTGGCCTAATGCCTGTGATCTTTGGGCCCTTAGGCGGCACTGCATCACAAACAAGCATGAGTCTTTAATGGACATCACTAAATGGGCTCAGGAATATTACGTGAAAACATGGTAAATGGACACAATTCACTGTGCTATCCGCAGATGCCACTTAAAACTCTATCATTCAAAGAAGAAGCCGTATTTGAACATCATCCAGAACAGCCGACGTCTTCTCTGGGACAAAGCTCATTTAAAATGGACTGTGGCTAGGTGGAAAGCTGTTCTGTGGTCAGACAGATCTACATTTGAAATTCTTTTTACAAACCAGGGACGCCGTGTCATCGGGTCTAACGAAGAGAGGGACCACCCAGCGTGTCATCAGCGCTCAGTACAAAAGCCAGCATCTCTGACAGTATGGGGGCGCATTAGTGCAAATGGCATGGGCAGCTGGCATATCTGGAAAAGCAGCATCAATGCTGAAAAGTATGTCCAGACTCTAAAACATCATTTGTCCCATCCAGACGACATCTCTTTCAGAGAAGACCTTGCATTTTCCAACATGACAATGTTAAACCACACACTGCATCAATTACAACATCATGGCTTCGTAGAAGAAGGGTGCGGGTACTGAACTGGCCTGCCAGCAGTCCGGTTCTTTCACCCATTGAGAACATCTGACGCAGCATAAAGCGAAAATATAACAGAAGACCTATGATGGCTGTGCAACTAGAATCCTGTCAGATAAGAATGAGACAACGTTCCTCTCCCAAAACTCGAGCAACTGATCCCAGTCCCCAGGCATTTACAGACGGCTGTTAGAAGAGAGGGGATGCCATACAGTGGTACACATGGCCTTGTCCCAACTTTTTTGAGACGTGTTGCTCTCATGAAATTCAAAATGAGCCTATATTTTTCATGAAATTGCAAAATTTTTTGGTTTCAACATTTGATATGTTTTCTGTGTTCTGTTGTGATTAAAATATAGGTTTATGAGACTTCCATATCATTGCATTCTGTTTTTATTTACAATTTGCACAATGTCCCAACTTTTTTGGAACTGGGCTTGTACATAACTATCCCTTAATATTCAAATTTAGGCACAATATCACAGATGTGAGTAAACATTGGTCCTCAGGCTGCCAGGTGAGTGACGGCTGATTGCGTCCATGTGTCTCCTGACCGTCTGCAGATTCTTAGGTCTGGGAGAACTCCGTTTTCACCTGGATGAAGTGGGATGTGGGTATCTGCATAGTGACTGGGATCTCCTCCAGCAGCTCTTTGGCTACGGCTTGCGGCTGCAGGGCGATTTCGCTCTTGACCTCCAGCTCTTCCACAGGGGTCAGGCCCTCGCCGGGGCTGCTGGCCAGCTCGGAGCCCGCCTCCAAGTGTCCGTTCACAAGATGAGCCGAGTCTTGGCAGGTGGCGTCGATGATTACAGTCCTGTGTCTGAGCTCCGCCTCCCCGGCCTCCATCTCCTCCTTGCAGAAGGGCGCGGTCGCCGCCGGGTTGCCGTTGACCAGAGACTGGAGGTACTGCGGGTCCAGGATTTCCTCTTTCACCTGCAGGCTCTGGAGCTCGCTGGGCTTCAGCACAGTAGCGATGACGGTGCCCGGCTGCTGCGCCACTACGGGCTGTCCGGTGGCATTGAGAGCGACCAGGCGGGTCAGACCGTTCAGAGAGCCGGCCTGCTGTGCCGCACCGGAAGAGCCCAGGCTGGAAACCAGGAGCTGTTGGGGCGGGATGCTGTCGGCAGTCAGCGAGGCAGTTTGGATGGTCAGAACGTCTTTGCTCCCGGGACTTGAGGAAGGCACAGTGTGGAGGATGACCCGAGGTGGGGATCCGCTCATGCTGGAGTCTCCGTTGGCCAGTACAGAGGAAAGGGGAACGGACTGTAGGGTCCCCTGAGCTCCAGATGTGAGGATCATGGGAACAGTGGCAGGCATGTTAATGGCCCTGGTCAAAGAGAAGTGAGAGATAAGGGAAGAGGAAAGGTCTGTCAGCAGCAGGAAAGTGAGTCACCTACTCCTCTCTTTCAGCCTAATTCAGATATACAGATCATCAATACCAACCTCATCTCAAGCACTACAGGAGTATATTCCTATGATATGAACTGTCAGAAATCTTTATTTCAACTAGAAACCTACACTATTCACTGTAACATTCAGTACCAGTTACTGTTTAAACTAATAGACATTTACACGTCTTTATTTGTTCAAAAACTTTCAGATCTGAAGATGACTAGATTTTGACTGACATGGTCTTATGGAACATCATGCATCATAATCCCTTTAATCATGCATGGTAAAAATGTGTGTTATTGGAGATCTAATCACAAGAGGACAGTTCTACATTCAGGTGCAAATGCATCCAAGACTTATCAAGCATGCGTTGAGAACAGATCACTCCACCAGTCGATAGAGAGCAGCAGTGGAGCATGACTGAAAGTATTGCACTGACTGTAGTTCTCCACTGCTGTTACAACATCTGCACATACTAGATCTGACTTTATAAAAGATACTGTTTTATGAACATGTTCATACTGAAACTGTTACAGATCTTATACACATTCAGTGTAAAAGACAACACTATAAGAGCATAACTGTAGGGGGAACACCACATGTAACCAAATTGTCTCTCTCTCTGCTTCTGGTTTAAAGTGTATATTTTATATTCTGTTTATATATTGTTTATTCTATGTGCCGTATTTCACTGGAGCCGCAGCGTCTCATCTCTCTCTAGAATGGTATATAGTAGAGACGACAATAAAGTTTACTTTGACTTTGAAAGTGTTCACATGAAGACTAATATTATGATATTTACAAAAATAAGGAACTGATTATGTAACTCAATATGAAAAATGTTAGCTGATGATTATTATATTAGGTCTGTCCGAAGGGTTGTGCTGCACGTTTAGTTGCATATAGGGTGGGAAGGTGAGTGCGGTGATAGTGGTCTAGTGGTTGGGACAGTGGAATATTTCTACCTAAGTTGCTCTTAGGGAAATTAAAGTCGCTCTGGATGAGAGCATCTGCTAAATGCCAGAAATGTACTGGAAAGTGAGATAAGATCAAAAGCAGAGAATTGAAAAGCTGGTATAGAGGAATCCTAATGCATTTACAGTGTCCATCAGATTCTCTTATTCAGTTTCCATGGAGCAATTTGGGGTTAAGGGTCTTGCTTATTTTAGGTTCTTCTGGAATCCACACTCTCCAGTTTTAAGGTCACCAACATTGGGTTTCAGTCATTGTGCCCAGGGGTGGCAGTGTGTAAGCGGTAGGATGCTCAGCTAGTGACCAAGAGGTGAAGGATTCAAATCTGACTGCACCAGCACTACCACTACTGGGCTCCTGGGTAGCTCCAGGGAGACTGTCAGTGTAATAAGGACATGTAAGAGTGTCGTAAATGTGTGTCAGATGTTGGTCTCACCTCATGGTGTGAGCAGAAGCAGGTACGGCAGCTCCCTGGTTTGGCTGCAGCACGTGGACGGTCTGCAGGAGTTGTTCGCTCTGTTTCCCGGGGTTATTCTGGCAAATCAGACTGGGACTTGGCTCTCTCTTGATGGACTTGGACTGAGCGTTGCCCGATCCTCTCCCCTGGGCCCTCGAGTTACTGCGACCCATCGCCCTGTGTGGGGTGGAGCGCTGGCCGCCGTAGCCGGGACTCGAGTCTCCGCACTGGGCCTCGTCCTCGTCAATGACCACAAGGTCCGTGGGCATCTCCTTAAACTGGTACACAAGCCTCTGGCCCTCAACCTTGGCTAGAATGCCTCGCTGGTAATAATACCTGAGAGGGAAGAAAGTGGGAGGGTCAGACCACGCATTTTCCACCGCCTGGCTGGTCGAACACTTTAACACTCTGTGCAGCGACCGGCTCACCTGAGCGCTCGTCCCATGGTCTCGTAATTCATGTCAGGCTTATTCTTGTGCTTGCCCCAGAGCTTGGACACAGCCTTGGAGTCCACCAGCTTAAAGATGCCTTTCTCTCGCTGCGTCCACTTAATATATTTGGGACAGGTGTTCTTGTCTTGCAGCAGTGCCAGGAGAAACTCCCACAGGTAAATTGTGTTACCTATATTAAGAAGAGAGAGAGGGGGGAACAAAAAGGAGGTCTTTTGAACTCCTCTGTTGACTCATTAAAAGTTGAGACTCTGAAAACACTCGCCCATATTTCACACCTTATTCCACAGGTTTTATTTAACAAACGGAATTGGCAGAGGTGCAATTATAGCACTCTTTCCCCATAACCTTAATAAATCAATTTCGCTCCTTCCTGCGTCGGGCCCTGGAAATTAATTAGAAGGGCTTGGCAGTAGATTACTCTTGTTTGTCGCCTGCTTTGGCCAGAAGTGGTTAAAAACAGCAACCCCGGCAGCGGAGGGGGGAGAGCGAGCAGCTCGGCGTGTCAGGGTGATGTATATGCACGCGTCCGGCCTCCTCTCCGCCGCGCCAGCCCGGGGACGCTTGCATAAGGCCCTCTATCAGGACGCCATCGATGTGCCCTCCAGCCCGCTATCGCTTTTATTTCCCTCACAAGCGCGGCACTTTGAGAGCACCTCATCAATTAAGCCGGCTGGGCCGACCCCTCTGGAGCGACCGGGCGGCGGCGGAGAAGAGGCTCGCTACAACGCGGAGAGAAAGAGAGAAAAGGGGGAGTGTTTTTGCATATCGATTTTTCCCCTTTTCCTTCTGTGTGGTACTCAGCAGACTGGACTCACCTTTGCCCTCTTTGCTCTTTTTCTTCAGAGGGAGAGACGGATTGGCGATGGGGGAACAAGGTCGCGCGGCTCTGGGTTTGCGCACTGCACAAAGTGAAACAAGAACAATCGGTCACCTAGGCCTTAACTCCAGAAATTTGACATCGCACGGCTCTGGATTGTCACAGTCGAATGTTTTGGGCTTGTGCTGTAATTTCGTCATTTTAAAGGGTTTGGTTTCATGTCAAATAGTTGGAACACGGCTTCAGGAAACACTTCACACGTGTATTTAGCGCCCTCTACTGGTGGCTCTCTGTTTCTGCAATACCTTTGTTCTTCTTGGGCGGTTTGCAGGGGCTCTTCTGCGGGATCTCGTCCATGGAAGACGTTTCTTCATCCAGCGAGACATCCATGCATTCAGCAGAGAGCTGCTCGGGCCGCAGCGATATGTAAGTCAAGTCCGACTCCAGCAGAGTTCCGTAAGTGTGAACTGCATGCAGGAAAAGAGGGAATATGTATCAATCTCAAATACAAATATGAACTCCACTGCTGTCATAATCCCAGCGCAGGCGTACGCTAATGATATATACATATATATATATATATATGTGATATTGTGCCTAAATTTGAATATTAAGGGATAGTTATGTACAACCCCAGTTCCAAAAAAGTTGGGACATTGTGCAAATTGTAAATAAAAACAGAAAGGCGTACGCTAATCAACCTATTATGAAAAAGAATCCACATCATTTGCTTTCCTATGAGTATAAATGTCGAAGAGAAATGATTTAAATTATGATACTGTCCTCTTAAAGTGTCGCTCAGTTAAACAGACCCTCTAGGAGGGAGAGCATTCAGGAAAAGGTTGGAGAATTCATGAGATTGAAATGAGCTGCTGTTGTGGAATCTACATGAATTCCGCTGGTGTCCACTAGGCGTGTTTAATGAAAGCCAGACGGTGATCTGGGACGTACTCATGCGCTTCTCATCCAGGATGTTGTTGGGAGACTCCATGTTGAGCAGAGCCTCAGCTGCTTCTATGGTCTCGATATTGTCCTCTCCTGCAGACACTGCATTCTCCACTGTAATCACACACACACAGGGGTTTACATTAGTCATGCTGGAGGTGCGATGATGGCCTGGATCTTTAGCTGATATAAAAGCAGTGAGTGTATCAATAATTGTAGTTTCTCACTGACGGTATGTGCACAAATGATTGAAAGTATTGCACTGACTGTAGTTCTCCACTGCTGTTACAACATCTGCACATATCAGATCTGACTTTATAAAATATACTATTTTATGAACATGTTCATACTGAAACTGTTACAGATCTTATACACATTCAGTGTAAAAGACAACACTATAAGAGCATAACTGTAGGGGGAACACCACATGTAACCAAATTGTCTCTCTCTCTGCTTCTGGTTTAAAGTGTATATTTTATATTCTGTTTATATATTGTTTATTCTATGTGCCGTATTTCACTGGAGCCGCAGCGTCTCATCTCTCTCTAGAATGGTATATAGTAGAGACGACAATAAAGTTTACTTTGACTTTGAAAGTGTTCACATGAAGACTAATATTATGATATTTACAAAAATAAGGAACTGATTATGTAACTCAGTATAAAAGCTGTTATTATATTATAAAAACGGCAGCATTTATGGAGGTTGACTCTCGTGCACTTCCCTTATATATCTTTTTTAAATATACGTCATGCAGTTGTGACTTTCGACCTTAAATGACATGAAACATATAAAATGTATATGAAATTTTATATAAATATGAATACAGGTTAGAAAATGGCCTCTACTAGAATCTAGAAATTTTTATATAGTTATAAGTTTTTGGGGCACTTGGTGATATAACGGTGCCAATGTCAGCTGCCCACTGCTCCTTCACGGATGGGTCAAATGCAGAGGTCAGATTTCATTGTGGTGTAGCGTGTGCACAATGACATTCACATTACAGTGACATTTACAGCATTTAGCAGACGCTCTTATGCAGGGAGACTTACAACAGTGCTTTGTAGTCCACGACTGTTCTTAGATCTGTAAGCTATGTTTAAAATCAACAACTGTGGTTAAACCAAATTACCGCCGACTAAGTCTCATACTTTAACGAAATTAGGGGTAAATGAATCCCCTAGATACTCTTTGAAGAGGTGTGTCTTCAGACGACATTTGAAGACAGCAAGGGACTCAGCAGTTCTCACGGCAAGAGGAACGACAATGACAAATAATCACTCACTTTCACACTTATTTAATGACGTAAAGTTTCATTTTGTTTGCTGATTTTTAATATGTCATGTTTAGTGTGGTAGTGTGGTACAAGAGGCACAAGTGCACTGAAGCTAGCTATATTATTCTAGCTGTATTTGCTTTCCTGTTCATTTTGCATAAATAATCAACATTATTAAATTTTTACTTTTTGTAAACCCTTATTCTGGTCATTTGCAGTGAAAAATCTCCACAACGTTTTCCACAGTGGTGGAGCTGCTGCAGGCGTAAACACTTCAGTGGAACTGGAACTGGCCGCTTGGTGCTGTTGTGTACGTAAACAGGAAATATCCCGTAAGTGTTTGTTCTGCTTCTCACGTGACAGGTGCAGAGGACACTCTCCGAGGGGGAACTTACCGGACAGCCCCACGCCGCTGACCATCATGTTCTCCTCACTCACGTCCCGCATCGAGTCCACCATGATGCCGTTGGTGACCTCGTCAGCATCCAGCCCCGAGTACACCTGCATGAGGTCGGCCGTGGGCACCTGCTCCACGATCACCGCTGGGAACACCGAGGGGTCGTCCAGCTGAGAGGTCAAACACACACACACAATACCGTAATCAGCACATCAATTCACAATTAGCACATAAACACTACAGATCCACCAATTAGAGTAAAGGTCAGGGCTAATTTCACATCGGGCTACACGGCTGCATAACAAGCGTTAACGTCTAAAGGCTGACACGCAGCGCGAGATGTAATGTTGCCAAACTGCCAGGATGTGCGTCCACACACGTGAAGGTCACCGAACATCATCTTTATCGCCTTTATTCAGACTCGCATTGAAAGGAGTTAATGGTGTGTTTGGGATGGTTTTACGCCAACTACTGGGCAGCGGGAGCACCCGGTCTGCAGCACGGGCAGACGAGGACGTGTATTATATCAATCGAGCTGTAATGACTAAATGAAGTAAACAGACAGACAGCCTCGCGGTCCCAAGGAAACGTAATCAGGCCCGCGCCGATGCCAGGAACGCCGGCTCCAGCCTCATTTCCAGTAGAGCATTCCACTGTGTGGGTGTGGAACACGACAGCGCGGCGCGGGGGGAAACGCAGGAAATGACCGGTGCTGGCCCTCACCGGCGTAACACACTGCCTCTAAACCCTCTACAGTCCCGGCAAAATGCACCAACCCTGCCATTAGACACGCTCCTGTTTATCTGTCTTTTCCTTCTATCGTTTAAACCCTCAGCTCTCTCCACTCTGACAGTTGTACAAAGAGAACAGGGTCAGGGTGCATTCAGCAGCAACTTCTCTCTGCTTAAGTCAGCAATGTCTTTCCTGCTCCATTCCCAGACTAGGCCAGGAGTGTGTGTGTGTTTCCGATCTGGACTTAAGCTAGATGTGACCTAAATAATTGTGGGGACAAATTTCAAACTCTACACCTGCAGACTGGGACCCGAGCTGTCTGTGTGGATGTAAACTTGCAGCTCTGTTTTTACTGAGGCGTCTTTTAAATTAAATGGAGTCAGGAAAGTTGCGTGTTCAGTACTGAGGTTATGGGCAAACATCAGGTCATCCAGCTACAGTCATCATGTTAAAGTTAAAGTCAAAGTGAACTTTGCCATCTCAACTATATACATGTACACAGAGAGACGAGATGACAAGACTCCCGTTTCTACAGAGTACAAAGAAGGCACATAGAATATAAACATATATACATCAACTCTAAACTAGAGGTAGAAATTGAAAATGTTAGTTATATGTTGTATTCAATAATATGTGCAAATATTGCAGCAGCAGTGAAATGGAGAAAAACTACAGTAACAGCCTGGAATTGTCTTTTGTGCATCAAATGTGCATAAGAGCTGCAGCAGGTTAATATGAATATTCTAAACAGACAATCAATTAAATGATAAACAGCATCTCTATAAAGTTTAAGCTTGAAGTAGAAAATAAGAATGTGCAATTTCTATGAAATCCTCAAAAGCACAGGGAAGACAACATGCTTCAGTTCTTGACCCGGTCAGATGGTGACGATTGTTCCCCAAAAGACAGGAAAACACGAGATTTGTCATATTTTTGTGGCTTTGTGAGGTCATTTGTGTAATACTGGTCCTCATGAGTCAAAATGTGTGTATAAAGATGTTCAAAAAGATTTCAAAAACTAAAAGTCAAAATGTCTGCTTTTGGTTACTCAGATTAAGGGTAAGGGTGCATTATACAGGTTCTATAATACAACCAATGGAAGTGCCTCAGAAAGACAACTGTGTGTGTGTGTGTGTGTGTGTCCAGAATAAGCTCTTAGTCCGACTCCAGTGGGAAGTGAGACAGTGGCTTCCATTAGCTCTTGTCTAGAGAGAGCCGACGTTAACGAGGTGAGTGTCCGTGTCAGAATACGAATGAAAATCAATGAAGCGCTCTCCGTCTGAAGGAACTCAGGCCCCAGCAGAGCACCGCTGACCTTTCATGTTCTGATACAGGACAGCTCGCTGCGTGGGGAAGAGGTTAAATGGTATTTGAGTCCTGAGTGACCATCATACGTCTGACAAGCGACTACGTTTCTGGGGAATTTCTGCTTTTCTGGCATGTGGTGGCGATGAAGCGTCTCAGGACCAGCAGATGGCAGCAGAGTGCAGCAGTCCAAACTCACCAGCCACACTCCTGAAACCTTCAGTAGAAAGCACGCAAAGTTGAGGTAGAGCTACACGGAATCGACCCGCGTTCATACACACCGCTCCGTGCAAATTAACTCCCAGACCCTGTGTGCAGCAGAGCTGCCAAAATGTAGTAATCAAACCGCGAGTAACACTGCAAGGCACGCACACTGCTGTTATCGTTTCCCAACCTCTGGCTGGAAGGTCTGTTGTTTTTCACCTTCTTGCAGCACAAGTCACTATTGTTATGGCATCTTCCACAGGAATGTGAGGTGTCTGCGTCTCCAGGGACTCATCCAAGGCTGCAAGGGCTCTTTTACTAGAGATTAGCAACTTTCCCCGATCACACAACTCCACAGCTCGGGCAGGAAGGCATAAATAGAATATGCTGAATTTAAGAACTAACTCTGAGTCAGAACTGTGCCATTTCCATGCAGCTGCTGCTGATGTCGGCCAGTCAGTAACAGACCAAACGTATAAGGCCGTGGGTTAAGTTTATTTAGTGGATGTAAGGCCCAGTGCAAACATGATTATACATCTTCTAGCTCTCAGCATCCAGCTCCAAAACCAGTCCTCACTCCCTCCAGCTACAAAAAACAGACTTTATCTACACATGATGGAGTTATTATTCTCCTCTCTGTGTTTTAAACCGCAGTGAGGACAGTCTGTGAGAAACTCTTTCCCCTACCTTTTACAGCAGATTGCTGATAGTAAATGAATGCCACTCGAGGGTGCGGTGTTCCTGTCTATTAATAGCAGCTAACATGTGCCAATAGTGCCTGCTGGTTTGTGATTATTAGTTGATCATTACAAATTGGTTCTGAGAGAGAAAGTGTCGCTCTGTCTCTGGATGTTGCCTAAAAACTGCCGCCCCTTCCTTGTCGCAATCGAGCGCGTTCCGCCTTTCTAAAAGGGAAATAACAGATAACAATCAGCAGTTTGCATATCTGAGTTCCCTGTTCCTGTTGTAAGCACACCAGCATTAGCGACAGGCTTGTTCCCTCTTCACCGCGCTTACCTGCCTCCACCACACACCGCTAAATCCAGCAGGACGGCTTCACTGAGGGCTGCTGCCTCATCCAAACGAACCCTTCAGAAACACAGCTGAACTGAGAAGGGTCTGGTCCTAATGAGATTTAGGCTTAATCGTGATGAAGCACACAGACTAGAGCAGTGGACTTTCTGCAGTGCACATTCGGATTGTAATTTACGTTTCTGTACATGTTCTGTATTGATCTGGGATGTGACAGGAACCTGTCACATGAGCCTGTAGGTTATTATATGTAACTATTAAATTAATTTTATTTATTTGGTGTAAAGACTTTGGTTCCTTTAATGATCAGTACACATAAACTACACACACACACACACACCTCACACTTTCAACCCAACGTTCAGGGCTGTAGTCTACAAAGGAGTTCAAATGTTCACATCCCTACTACAGCGCTCCAATCTCTCACTCTCTATATCCGGGCCAATATGTTCCAAAACTCATTTTTCTACATGTTGCCAATGTGAGTGGACCATGAGGTTGTGAGAGTGTGTGTGTCCGAGGGGCGAGTGGACAGGCCGGCCATAGCTGCAGACAGACAGCAGGGCTTAACATAATTTCACTGTCATTACATGATGTCTTGACTTATGGTGGTAATTATTGACTGTGCAAATACCAATCCAGGCTGGCTGATCATTAGAGTTGAGACCAGCAGCTGCACACCTCCCCCTCATCCCCTCATCGCCCCCACACCGGCCACGCAGCTCAACACACACACACACACACACACAGACGTATGCATGCAAAAACTAGCCCATTATTATCATTCGGGGTTTAAATGTCATTTGAGACGTGTGTTAGAGCCGGAGGAAGGGCCTCGCGGTTGTGTAACTCGGTGTATCAGGACACACTGCTGCTGCTGCTACTGCGCTCAACAATGGCAGAGTTTTGGGTGGAACGGGCTCAGCTCCTGCACTCAATCCCAACAGGTCGGGCAGGTTGAGCCTGAAGCTGCAGCCTCTACACACACACACAAAACACACACACTGAGGAGTCTGACAGTGCCGATCTGCTCCTCATGTTCTCAACACACACAAATATATACACATGCAAATGTGAAGGCAAACTGGCAGTGTACACACAAACACACAGCGGGTTCACAGCAAGCTCCAGCTGAAAGGCGTTTGGTGAAACACACACTCACGCACCCTATTTACTGTTCCAGTGTGAATATTTAACACTGATGTGGTTCCATGAGGACTGAAAAACAAAAATTTACTGAAATTTCACAACAAAGAATTACAAAAAGCGTTGAGTCACAGGTGCACCATTAAAACCCTGACTAAGACTTTCACACCTCCACCAGCTACACACACTCACTTACACATTTTTGTGGGGCCCAAGGGTCATAAAAATGTGAGAAATAAGCAAAATTAATCTAAAACTAGAATATCATAAAAACAAAAAGAATGTTTCACACTCAGGACATTTTGCAAAGGTTCCCATGAAACATGAAACACCTTTATAAGGCCCAGGGAACATAGAAGTGTAAGAAATAGCAGAAGAATATGTGAAAAATGTGTTTCATTTAGTTTTGAAACCTGGATTTTAACAATCCTTTGATTCCCAAAATGACTACATGAGCTTCTCACACACAGTCTGAACTAGACAGCTCCCATCTCACACTTTCCGTCTGAGTCCAGCCAGGAATCCACACCGTCATTTCTCTGTTTTTCCCCGACTAACCGCCCAACCGACCGCCCCGTCACGTCACGTCACGTCAACAGAGCAGCACAGGCATCAAAGGGCCAGACCTTAACACCATTCCTCCCCCTCTACACCCCTCTCGTTCCCTCCCAGAGTCCACTCAGCACTCCTACGTTCTAAAACTATCCACTCGGGGGAGCCAGGAAACAAAAGGCAGAAACTGACCTTCAGGAACAGACGAGACGTACAAGCACAAACAGAGTTCACACACGATATCCTGCAACCCTGCTACAAGCAGCATGTGTCACGGCATGTTTAAAGACAAATGGAAACTTCTAATAAATTTTGAGCCATTAGACCAGGGTCGGGGTGACTGAAACCCTGCGGTGGTGACCATAAGACTGGGCCTCGAAATGCCATTATCAGGTTTTTAAGAATCCACTTCTGAGCCCGGCCAGTAACACCAACTGCTCCAGGGAGACTACACCTGTAATCAGAGACTCTGGACAAAGCGTGCGATAAACGTTGTACGTGTAAGTGAAGGCCGTGTTTACATCTGATGGCACGTACCTGGTTGATTTCATCCATCCCATTGCTGGCGAACTCGAAGACGAGCTCACTGGGCTGGACTGCAGTGGTCATGGTGTGGCAATGGAGGCGGGACAGGGCGGGGAGGGGAGAACTCAGCCTGGCCGGCAGTGGACTCCCACCTCTCCAGAGACTCCCCGAAACTCTCCGCTCTGTGACACCACGGCAAGCAACACGGGAGGCGCTTGAGGGCAGGAGCAGGGATGAGGTAATTCTGCCACTCTCCCAAAACAGCAAACCGGGTCTACAGGACAAAAACCTGGACGACAGTTCCCTTTTTGTCTGAACTCTCTCCACTTTCTCTCTCTTTTGTGACCTGTATTTTTCTCTTCTGGGAGCTGGAGAGACTGGTAGAGTGACTGGTGGTCAGAGATTCCAAGCTGATGAGTTTGATGGACGAGAGATCTTTGCTCTCTCACACACACTCCCTCTATCAGGCTCACTGCCACTCCAACAGCATCTGAGAAATAGGGAGAGACAGAAGGAGCAACATTAAGAAGAGAATTAGGGAGAAAAGAGAGAGGATATCACATTAGGACGGTGCAATCAAATGAATGCCTTCATCACGCACAGCAAGAGCAAGCCTGGAGCTGCAGCCATTCCACTAGGACAGAGACGACAAAACTCACAGAGCACTACCTCTTTCCCAGAGAGCATCAGTGCCAGAGACGACCAAACACTCGACTGGGAGAAAGTCTGACGAGACTCAACCTAAATGCCAAAGTGGAAAAATGGGCCCTGCTTTCCAGTAACACATCCATTACCAGACTTCACCCTCACACATGCTCTCACTTAACGTGTTATAGCATAAGAAATCACACGTGAGACTCAGAACTCAGGGCTGGTGGAGAAGCAGGTCCCGGGAGAGGCAAAAGAAAAGCCACAGCTGAGCCCCTGAGTATGGCCCTTAACCCCAAGTAGCTCCAGGGAGACTGTCCCTGTAATTATGGGATGGAAGTTGCTCTGAATAACAGTGTCTGGCAAATGGCATCAATCTAAAAATGTAAATAAATGTAACTCTGGTCTGACTGTCCCATCTAGTGAGTTGTAGTTCCCATGACCATCGACCATAACTAAACCAAGAAGGTGTGTGTCCTTCATTTGAGCACGTCCATGATACCCCCCCCCTTTCTGAGGGACATGGAGGGGTGTGACCGTTAGAGGAAATGAGCTTAGCTGTTCCCATCAGAGGGACTCCCACGACAGGGAAAATGGAAAGCTGTTTAACAAGCAACGCAAGCAGGGAAGCATAGCCACACCAAACTGTCTTTTACTTCCAAAGTACACAAACTCCCTCCAGCCCCTGAAGGCGACGGCACAAAGCAGGGAAGGAGGGAGGAGGCGACTGGTTAAAGATTAAACGAGTGGGAGGGGGAGGCCTGGCAGGAGAAGTCTGGGGGAGAGGGGGAGGTCTGGGTGGATGAAGTGGAACAGACCCAGGCTCCTGTGTGGCAGGGTGGGGCTTGTTTGCGTTTGAAAGGACCATGTGAGGGACAGCGGGGGGGGATTGTCTCCGAGGGCGCAGGACGGGGGGCTGAACGAGAGAGAAAGATATGGCTTGCATGTGGAGGTATGGCTCTGGGGGGATCAAAGCCATGTGATTAGGTTGGTTTTCCCCACCCGAGTTCTCATCCCCGGCATGTGACCTCAGTCTGAGTTGCACCTCCCCCAGGGACGAGGAGGAGGAGGAGGAGGACGGAGGAGCTCTGGTCTATCATTAGCCCTCACCAAAGCTATTAGTGCCACTAGCTGCTCCCACAGAGAGAGAGAGATGTGAGACTCTGCTGTGTCCACTCCTCTACACTAATTCTACCCACCATACAAGAGCAGAAGGACAAAGATGGTTCTTCTACATGGTTACTGACGTTCATGTGGAATGTGAGATATTTATATCCATGAAGATGATTTGGCATTGTGAACTCCTCACAGTGAAATGTGGCCTCTGCTTTTGACCAGAAGCTGGGGACAACTGACATGGACACAATCCTGGTAGCTGTACTTGGGGACAGTACTGTGCTCATTGTACCTCAGTAGTAGTTGGTAGCTTGATGGTTAGGGAGTTGACCCCATGATTAGAGGGTCACCAGTTCAAGTCCCAGACTGGTAAAGGTAGCACTGAGGTTCTCATGAGCAAGGTCTCGTCCCCAAGCACTGCTTCCTGGGTGCTGCCCACTGCTCCTTCATGGATGGGTCAAATGCAGAGCTCACATGTGGTTGTGGTGCACTGTGTGCTGTGGTGTGTTCACAATGACAAATAATCACTCGCTGTACTCACTAAGTGTTAGCCTTAACCGGTCTGGGATTTGAACCAGCAACTCTCTGCTCATGACCTCCTGGCATGTCTTGTATCATTAACATTTTTCTATAGAAAGTATTTTATTGAATTATACAATCTGCAAAAATATAACTTGTTTATTCTGGAAAATAACATTAATTACTGTAATTTTATTGAACTTATTGGTTCCTCAAATGAGGTGTGCAGAATTGGAGAAAGAAATCTGTTATTTAAGACGTGTAAAACACTTGTTTGTTTGTGATCATGGTTACTCGGAGATATTTAAAGTCATTATGTTGAACTCTGTGCATACTCTCCACAAGTAAAGGCAGGCAAGTAAAGCAGTCAAAAACCAGAACCGGTTCAGCCCTGCATCATTTAACACACACTCGGGCCTGAAACGCAGACCCGCCTCACATTTTCACTTCTTCTTTCCTTTTCGAATTAACTTCCAGTAATCAGAAGTGAAAAACACGGCTGGGACTGCAGCTACATGTCAGAACAAATCAGGCTTACTTCAATTTTATTAGATTAGCTTAGCTTAGTCCAGGCCTCACAGCTCGCTGACACGCTTTCCATGTTTATCATACGCAGCATCTGTGGTTTATCTGTTGCCAACGAAGGTACGTTATCGAGATGACTGAAATGCCTGATGGACAGAAAAGACGGCGTGTTTCTGATTCATGTCTTGTGTGTGTGTGTGTCTATGTGTAGGGCTGGACGATACGACCTCAACTCAATATCACGAGTAATCAAAAACATACCTCAACTACGATTAATGAATAATTGTTTTAAGTGAATTTAAGTGAGTGATTATTTGTCATTGTTAGCACAGCACACAGTGCACCACAACCAAATCTGCCCCATCCATGAAGGAAGAGTGGGCAGCTGACATGGGCAGTGCCCAGGGAGTAGTGCTTGGGGATAGTACCTTGCTCAAGAGTACCTCAGGTGGTACCTTTACCAGTCTGGGATTTGAACTGGTGTTCTTCCGATCATGGGGAAAACGCCCTAACCGTTACTCTACCAACCGACTTGGCAAGATTACATCATAAATTCCATACAGATTACATACAGGGTCTGCATTTTGGTTTTGATTCATTTTGGATTAATTGCCCTGCTCTGTCTACGTAGGTACGTGTGTATGAGTGTGTGTGTTCTTGCACATAACAGACCAGCAAAATGTATGTAAAAATGAAAAAAATACTTGATGCGCATGTGCTCTGAGTGTGTGTTCATGCCACTCGCTGATGTGTGTGTTCCTGCACAGACACATCCACATGTAATACCGCGACTCGCTCCCCGCAACACAACCTCACATTTGAATATGGAGATGGCTGCAGGAGAGCGAACTTCCTCCAGCATCTACACCAGCTTTTAAAAACCTCCACATCGCTCCGACAACAACCGCCTTGTGTGTTCCGCGGGCAGACGCAAAGCCAAACGGCCTGCAAAACGTCATCCAGCCCGGCTCAGAGCGAGGGAGGGGCCCAGAGTTACTCAATACACAAGACTCCAGTGAGCAAACATTCCCCAGGGTGGGGCTCTCACACACAACCACTCCGACAACACGGAACGTCAAGGTTACACACACTCCCGAATCCTGAGGGGTACTCCGGGACGCCCGATGCCATCTGCAGGAAGACTGTTATCCGTCCTAATCACCTAAACGTCCTCTACACAACACACAAGCAGCTTCTGTAGGACAGACAGACAGTACGCTCAGTATATTCCAGAACACAGCATGCACAGAGGAGGGTCTGTTTTGGAATAACTGTTGGGGATTTTGGGGGAAAAACAAGTAAACCGGGGCCGGGAGTGTGGACCAACAAATTCCCCCTCTGCCCCCCTGCGCCCGACCCAGCCTTCTCTACTGAGCTCATTGTTGACCATGAAAGGAGGCAATTTAAGTTCATCAGCTGACTAAACCGTGAGTCATTCCTGTCAGTAGAATTCCAGCCTGGAGAAAACTGAAACGGGCATCGGGATCAAGGAAAACATAAACCGGCATTTAACTGTGAGGGATGGACATGAACGGTGGTGCGACTGTCGAGAGCCATGAGAATGAGGAGAAGCTTCGGTAAAAAGTTGGCGCGTATGACATATGACATCATGACCACAGTGAAGTCAGCTGTTTTTGCAAGAAAAAAGTTCTTGGATGACTCTCGGAATAGCACTGCGTTTTTGGAGAGGGAGGAGGCAGAGCGAGGGGGCAGCGAGAGTGATATGAAGTTGGTCTTTTGAGACTGAGGTCTTTCCTGTCTGGCGAGAAAGAATAACTGGTATTCCTGGCATTTGAAAACACACTCCCAGTGCAGGTCTGGACGAGGAAAAATGTTCTCAAAGACATACAACAGCATAAATCACTCTCAAACACACATACACACACACTCCCGGTTCACTTGTGGCAGAAAGCAGCACCTCATCAGAACTCTTTCAACACACACACTCCCCCAGCCGCAATAGAGCAGAGAAGGAACACACACACACACGATACGATGAGTTTGAGCCTCACACACTCTCAGGAGAAACAATGGCAGAGTGGAATCTTGAGAGGGAGAGAAAACTTTCCATCAGCACTCAGAACAAAGTTTCTTTTACAAGGTCGTGGGCTGAGCGCTGCCGTTTGCCCGGTTCCTGTGAGGATGTGACTCAGGGTTCCAGCGCTCATGTGAGTCTCTGCAGCGCCACGATACCAAACACCGGCCAGAGGGAGGGAGTTTTGGTCTTTTTTCTGGCAGCAGGAGCAGCTACCTAATCACCACTAACAATTTAATATCCTCATAATTTCTCACTTGCCTCCAAAAAGCCATTTATCTCTCGATTTCAACCTGTCAGACAGTTGTAGATCACATCCAAAAAAGTGGCTCTTAAAAACCCATCACACATCCCGACGGGCAGCCAGACGCGCAGCGTGACACACGACAGAGAGAAGACAGTGGAGAGAGTTCACAAATTCACTGTAACCTAAGATCAGGCACCTTTTGTGTTGGGGAAACTACTGTTAAACGCCTGCTTTTCAAACTACAAGCTACTTCTGGTTAAAAGTGTGTAAGCTCCACTACAATAAATAGGGTTAGTAAAGTAGTTATTACACTACAAGCTACAGAGAGCTAACTACATCCGAGCTGTTTCATCCGGTAACACTGAATATTTAAGCTGAAGGGAAACTCCTATAGATAATGAATAAAAAAGGCAAAACGTTACAAAGTAATGTGAAAATGTATATATCTTTAACAGTGTCAAATCCCAACCAGGTTATGATGGTGTTTTGGAGGTAGAGAGCTTGTGTAAGTTACGCTCAGATGTCTGTTTGGTCTTTCAGAGTCATACATTTGAATGAATACAGACATGGATTCTTGCTTCCATCTTTGTCAAGGTGGACACCATTGTCCAACTCCATTTGGCAGCTGACAAGAGCGTAATGTGATGCAATGACCACTGTAGCCAATCAGGTGCCACTTCTGCCACGCCAATGCCAATCTCAATCTCCCGCTGGTTAAAAATACTTGTCTCTATTTAGAAAGAAAGGTAAGGGCATGTGTCCACCAAACGCGCGTTTTCCGCTGAGAGCGTTTAAAACCTCACTTCCACAGCGCTTTCTCAGAGCTTTCTCTCAGCGCTCGCTGTTGCTACGTTACGAAAGGCACCATTTGAGATCGCCAGTTTAGCCGACAAGGAGGAGGGGAATCGCATCTCAGCACTAGCGAAAGCGTTGGAAATAGATTCTCACGTCTTCAAGACGAGATCAGATGCATGAACTATTCTGCTTCAGATACAGCACCATGTGTAGTGAGTTCTTGACTGTGTACTGTATGTCCCGGCCCTTCCTCAATTTTCATTGGCTAATATGAGACAAGTGAAATTGACGAGGGCAGAGCTGCTCTAATAGTTAAGCAGATTTCAACTTGAACGCTGTGGTTAAAAACCATCTCCACTGGCGTCTTGTTTCCCCTGAAGGCGCTTAGCGCTCTGAACGCTGAAGCTGATAGGATTTGTATAAAAATAGACACTGCCAGCGGAATAACCGCGTTTGGTGGACACAGGCAGTATGTTGTTTGTGTAGTTACTGTAAAAGCAACATGATTTTAAAAGTATCTTCACTACTGATAAGCTTCTGAAGAAAGTAGTGAAGTTTAGCAGCTTCTAATTTCTCTCAGTTACTCAACACTGGTCGTTGTGAAGCTGTGTGTGGAAAACATGCGAGCAGCTCTTACAGCGAGAAAAACAACGCACACACACACACGCAGCGGCCTGAGAAATCTGCCCTGTCTATAAAACACACCCTCACACGACACAGCGCTCGTACCGCTTTGTGTTGTGACACTGCAGTGAAGATTAGAGCTGCCAAAGCTAGACGAGACACACAGCACATAATGAAAGGCCTCTGGGCTGCTTCTAATGAGTGCCAGCTGCCGTGTGTGTGTGAGAGAGAGAGTTGTGCAAAGACAAAAAGGAGGACAAAACACGAGCAGACCAGCAGCAGGGCGCAGAGCAGGAGCTGCTGTCCCTCACAACGAGAGGAGAGAGGGAGGAGAGAGGAGTGTGTGGATCATACAGAGGACGAGAGGAATTCAATCTCACCTCACACCACTCTTCTGCTTTTCCACTGCACCTCACATAGCGCCGCTCCGAGACACAAACCCCCACAGACACAGAGAGACGTGTGTGTGTGCTGAGACAAAGCCCCTGCTGGTTCGGGGAAAACACAGGTAGTGCAGGTAGAGGTGTGTGTGTGTGTGTGTGTGTGTTTGGGGGATGGGTGAACACATCACTGTGAGAGCTGGGAAACACCCACAGCTAGAGACGGATGTAAACGTCAGTGCTGGTGTGTGTGTGTGAGTTGAAGTCGAGACACCTTCACCCACGCGCTCTCATGAAGGGTCTGAGACACTGTAAGAGATGATACATGGTTGATCCTGCCGGAGAGAGAACGAGTAAGAGCACTGCTGTGTGAGTGTAAAACACCACCTTACACCTGGGGCGCCAGCGCGTAGAGAACAGCAGAGGATGGAGGGAGAGAGTGGGGAAGGAAGAGAAGAGAGAGAACATGAGAAAGAGAAGAAAAGAGAGAGTTGGAGACGGAAAAGAGGGGGAGAGATGGACAGAGAAGGTGGATGGAATAGAGAGATGGGAGAGAGAGAGAGAGAGAGAGAGAGAGGGAGGAGAAAAACAAAGGGGCTGGACTGGATAGAGGACGAATGGAAGATAACAGGGAGACAGAGTGAGAGATGGAGATGGAGGAGAGAGAGAACTGGGGAAGGGGAAGAGTGGGGGAGAGAGATGGAGAAACAGAGAGGGAAGAGAAAAGGACAGGATGGAATGGAGAGACGGGAGAGGGAAGAAAGAGAGAGATAGGGATGGAAAAGGGGGATGAGATGAGACAGATGAAAGAGAAAATAGGAAGTGGACAGAGGACAGAAGAGAAGGGGATCGTGGAACAAAGATGGTGGTGGTGGAGTAGTGGTCAGGATACTCGTCTCTGGAACAAGACGTTGTGGGTTCTAACCCTACCTCCCTGAACAAGACCCTTCACCCCGAGCTGCTGCAGGAAGAGCGTTTACATATGTGTCAATATGATTGGAAATGTAAAGAGAGTGTGTGAGGAAGATGGAGAGAGGAGGAGGAGGAGACAGGAGATGTGTCATAGCAAAAGCTGATAGATGAGATGAGGGACGAGAGCTGCATTTTGATGTGTGTGCGTGTGCAGGAAGTGGATGACGAGCGCTGGCTTTCTCACTACTTCCTGACTGTTAGACCACAGAACACACACTGCACTTCTCTCTCTCTCTGTAAGAGGTTAGAACTTTTTGTCCTGCTGCTGCTCTCCTCCTCCTCCTCACCCCATTTTGTTACACACAGCTCTTGCCTGGTCTGGACTGGCCTCGTGTGTGTGTGTGTGGACAAAGGTGAAGGTCTGAGCCAACCGCTTCACCCCTCTAAGTGCTCAGCTCTGATCCGTGGTGTTCTTCATGTTCTCAGTTTTGTTCCACATCATTATCTAACCAGCACCAAACAACTAAACTCCAGCGAGTCCCCACTTGTGATGGAGATGTGTTCCGATGAGCCCATTCTGACTTGAAAACATCATCATTAGACATGGCTACCAGCAGGAGAAAAACTTGGGCGTCTGAAAGACGTGCTGTTTTCACTACAATTGCACAGGCAAAATACACGCTGTATCACCAGGACCCCCGATCTCACAAGGTTGTACATCCCGGCATGTCATGCTGCACATGCTGCTACGTTTGCCTGTCGCACAACACCTCAAATATATTTACAAATGTGTTGTATTGCTACTGTTGAAAGATTGAAAAATCAGAAGTAAAACCATGGCAACTCAGGAAGCATCTGCAGTGCTAAACTGAGATTATGTGGTGCAGCAGATAGTGAAATCGACTCGACAGAAAAGGTACACCAGAGGCAACTGTTGGTCTGGTTGTTTTATTGCACCTGGATTTCTCACCTGGAGTTGTAGTGACTCCTGATCTTACCGTGTGTCCTAGATCAACACTCCTGACAGAGTTTCTCTGCTTACACCATTTAAAGCTCCTTATCAGATGCTCTGGAGGTCAGAGACTTCAGGGCGTATCTTTAATACAGACGTACACAAAGTGCACAAAAGTGTTAAAATCCACCCACTCACTTCTCAAAGCCCCCTTTTAAGAGCTGTGAAGCCCCACGACCCGACCTCAAACCTGCAGCCTGCCTCCGTCAGCGGTTTCACTCAACTTCTCAGAAAAATCACATTGCTACAGTTCTCAGAATTCTGCCATGTTGCAGGTCTACAGTAAGTGAGATTAAATTCTGTTCTTTCTGTAAAACAACATCGTCTCAGACTGAGGCCTCTGCGGTACAGCAAACAGTTCACATGTCGCTGAAAACCTGCATTAACCGTAAATACATGCAAATGTAACGTGGAGTCGTGCACAGCAAAGACACGATCCATTAAACAGGGAACGTATAATTCATGGGCAACAATTGATATAAAACATCATGTAGCTACCGTGCTTCACACTGAAATGAAGAAGTTGATGAGAGACGGCGCAGAGCGTTTGTGGCCTGGGTTCACACTGAGACGCGATTACTGAGAAATAGTGGAGAGGGAACAGAACACACAGCGCTCACTTCCTCTCTCACACATCTGAGAGTTTAGGCCTCGCGCTCATGCTCCAAAAAACGCTGTCACTTCCTCTAAAACACGGCTGCAACCTCCTCGTACGGAGACACCACACACAGTAAGTACAAGGACAACATCGTTACTTAACACATCAAACTTCAGCAAACAGGTCTTACCGGAGGAGAGTGAGAAGCCATGAGCCGGACCACTCGCAGGCCTCGTTCTAGAGAAACACACTTAACAATACTCACACAGCGATCTATTTCTACTGTGTGGCAACGGGCCGCACGCCGCAGATAGGAAGAGCTCTCAGAGTTGTGAAAACGAGACAGGAAATTGCTGCAAAAAACAGAGCTGATGTGTTCTCCAATATGCTGAAATGCATGATGGAGTTTGGACACGCAGGAGCACAAGAAAAATTATAATGGCAGATTTTATTATCCGTCTTAACGTTTAGCTAGATAATCTGCTGATGATTAATTATTATTTATCTGTTTATTTGACCAAAAAAAAAAGGCCAACGGAAAAGCCAAAAGGTGCATCTCTGCTCTCCCAGCTCCCTCCAACCACCATGAGCAATTTCACAAATATCTCAGATATCTGCGTTTGAAGGCGACGTTTTGGCTCGTGTTAAGGAACAATGTGGTGCATGACCAGACTGGAAAGAACAGAGCACTCGGGGCTTCGTCCAGACGCTGGGATTCCTTTAAACCAGAAACACACTCTCAAGCTCAACTATCCCTGTTAAAGTGTACAGTCATAATCAGCTCTGTTTAATACGACTGCTGATAGTTTAACCCTAACCCTAACCCTAGTTATGACTGAACGCTTCTCACTCTTCTCACGGCGTACGCGCACCTCGTTTACTGCTCGCCTGCACAAAAATAAAGCCCGCCGTGTGATGACACTCACAATAAATTTGCCACTTACAAGACTTTAGAGAGGTTTTATTAACCTGCGTCGGGACACCAGGGTGTCACAGCGTTATTGTGAAACAGCGCCACCACCAGCACCTGCACCAGGGCTACCGCCGCCATCTTGCTGCGCCCGCCTCAACCTGTTTACGGCCATACCAACACCAACATGTTACAGCACATGTCTGCTGGAGGAGGGAGACGGGGAGCCTCCAAGATAGCAGCAAAACATGCCTGTCCCACGCCCACTTCACCCTCACACACACACACACAACAACACGCAGACGCTGCTCACACTGCTGCTGCTCACACTGCCATCAAAGCAGCTGAACTCAACAACATGAGTGATTATCTACACAGCACAGCACACAGCACGCACGAGAAGGAGCAGTGAGTGGCACCGGGAGAAACATAGCTTGGGTATGGTACCTTGTTCACGAGTACCTCAGTGATAACTTCACCTGTGGCTGGACAATTAATCAAAACCGACATTCAGAACCTCGAAACGACCGGTTCTGATCACAAAGATCATTGTAGATATTTGAAATTTCTGTTGACACCTTCCCCAGTGTGTGTTCATGTAGGGTCCCGTTACAAATATACTGCCACGACCAGTCTAAACTACACCTGTGTTGGGCTCGTCGTTTACACGTAAACAGGGTTTTAGCCACTTTTATTTAAAAGTGAAGATTTTTCAAAACGCTGGATTGCGTGGATATGAGTAAACGAAAGGCCCACACTTATTAAAAATATGGGTTTATTAAAATATCTGCATACGTGTAAACAGGCCCTAAGATCACAAACAATATACAGCTTTTACAGTTTTACAAATATTTACAACACAAATCTCCCACTGAACTATGAGGAACCAACACAACTAACTGCTCAAAACATAACCAAGGTTTAATGTTCAATTAATTGTGGAATTGACATGAAGTGATATCGTCCAGCCCTACCTTTACCAGACCGGGATTTGAACCTCTAACCCTCCAATCACAGGTGCAACTCCACTACCGACTCCACCACGTTAACGTTCAACGGGTTGTACATTAGGGCTGGACAATTCATCAAGAATTAATCAAAACTGATACTCAGAACTTCCAACTGAATCTTACCCATGAATGTTGTGTCAGTTATTTTTAAAATCTCTTCCTTCTTTCCCCAGTGTGTGTTGATGTTGTGTCCCATTAAAACTAGTACAGTAGTGTGTGTGTTGTCACGTCACTCCGCCGCGTCCAGTCTGACACTGCATCTGTGTGTGTTTCCTTCAGTGAACTTTGAGAACAAGAACAAATAAAAACCCAAATCTACAGGCTGCAGTTAGAGGAGAGCCGAGCGCATTCCGAGCAGGTCTGGACACAAGCTGCGTGAGGTCTCACACACACACACACACAGGTCCTGCAGCAAGCACAACACACACACACACACACACACGGCATGACTCATCCACATGAAATCATGGAACCATCTCCTCATATTCATGTGATATCACAACACATATCTCACATTCACACATACATCTCACCTGCTCAGGTTAAACTCACATCCACACGTATCTGCACGGTCCCGTGACCTGGCCCCGTGACCTGGTTGCTGGTTCAAGTCCTGGAGGTAAAAGTACTACTAAGGTACTCATGAGCAAGGACCCGTCCCCAAGCACTGCTCCCTGGGTTCTGCCCATGTCAGCTGCCCACTGCTCCTTCATGGATGGGTCAAATGCAGAGCTCACATGTGGTTGTGGTGCACTGTGTCCTATGCTGTGTTCACACTGACAAAAAATAACTCGCTTAAGCAAACAATATGTACACACACCAACACTGCTGCTCTCACTACTCTTACACAAGATCATCATGATAACAATACTGTAGAAAAGTCCTTCCCTCACTGTCACTCAGTCCGTTCTGACCTGGTGTTCATGTCACACTGCACTTTACATCTCCACGCTCTCCAGACCATCTTTATAACTGTAATGTTGATTTGGTATAAGATTGTCTATATAAAGCAGGGGCCATAATGTATCCGCACTGAAGACATGTGGATCTATGTATTACTTCTTGTAGTTGAACTACAGCGTGGAGAATGACTTTTACTCCAAAGCTGCTGTTAAACGAACGCTGGCGTCACCACGCTCCACACGCAGGCCTTCACAGAACAGGGAGGAGATGTGTAAATATTTTTGGCACCCTCTGCATTTTGCAGTCCCTTAGTTTTAGCCTCTTTCACATTCTTTTATTATGATATTTTTAAACTTTACTGCAGTCTCATGGCTGATCCAGGACACATTTCCCTGCATGTTGTATTTGCATCACTGTGAGCGTGTGTAATGATATAATAATTTGAATCATATTTGTGGTGCTATTACTGCAGTCTTCAATAATTACATTTACATGTATGTTTGCATGTTGCAATAAATGATTGTACCTAATGTCTCATATTCCTAACAGCATTTAAACAAACAGTACTGTACACACACACACAGACATTCATACATGTACACACATCCACTCTCACATTCATATATCTCTAGACCTACATAGTGAGTGATTATTTGTCATTGTGAACACAGCACAGCACAGCGCACCACAACCTCATGTGAGCTCTGCATTTGAGTCATCCATGAAGGAGCAGTGGGCAGCTGACATGGGCAGCAGCCGGGGAGCAGTGCTTGGGGACGGTAACTGTAACGGCATTCCAGGTTTCTTCAGTTCCAAGTTATGCGATTCCGAATGAAGGCCGTGGGTAGCAGCACAAGCGCTAGTCTCACACAAACTTCCCCCACTTTTCTTTCAACAAAGTTAATACATTTATTCAGAACAAGCGCAAATTCAATTTGATAATGCAAAGTAAATGTACAGGTAAACGAACGTTAGGTAAATGTATTTCCTAACGCTTTAAAGTGGTCATTTATTTAAGCGCCAGTCACATCACCCGACATCTTGCTACCAATCCAATGTTTTGAATTGTGAATGGTTTATGAAAGTGAGTGATTATTGGTCATAGTGAACACACCACAGCACAGCACACAGTGCACAACAACCAAATGTGACCTCTGCATGAAGGAGCAGTGGGCAGCTAATAAGCGCCCGGAGAGCAGTGCTTGGGGACGGTACCTTGCTCATGAGTACCTCAGAGGTAACTTTACCGGCCCTGGATTCGAACCTGCGACCTTCGGATCACGGGGCAAACACCCTACCGTTACGCCACCAACTGCCCCCTCGTAGATCAATTTGGAATCAAACTTTCAGCCCAACAATTGGAATCGAATCGTGAGATTTCAAGCTCCCCTAGTACCTTTACTGGTACCAGCTCCCTTTCAGTCACAGGGTCAACTCTCTAACTGTTACACTACTAACTGCCCACTATCACTATAATAACTCCACTGATCCATGTCTCTGTGCTGCAGTTCTAAATGTAAGCTGCTTTATGGAAGCAGGAGATAACGGTGTGATTTCTTTATACTTTAACATTCTCAGCAGCAGGTTACTGGAGCAGTCGCTATCACAGCGTCTAGTTATCTAGTCCATCGGCGCACAATAAAGCCTCCAGCAGCGCTCTAGAGCCAAGTCATGAGGAGTTTTACGTAAGACTGACACGCCTGTGATCAGAATGCTCTGGCACTGACATAACTCTGCTGCTGAAACTCCGGCAGACGCTGCCTTCAGTTCACCTACTTCACGTCTTAAAGACCTCTCCGGGTTCAGAGGTCAGTGCGGTTAAACCTTTTACTGCTCCCGTTCACATGACGCAGACGTGTGACACAAACATTATCCATATTCATGAGTGTTTTTCCATGAGCAGCCTCACAACAATAGAAAGGTAACGTCATAGCAAGAGGAAATAAGTAATCACAGTCGCCTACAGAATCCCTTATAACCGCAGTGCCAACTCATTCTGAACCCTGCATGAGCAGTTATGATATTACAGGTATACACACCCATCTGAACACTTCTCTATAAAATACTGGTACTGGTAAGTGATTGGTACTGCAGAGATTCTTCAAAAATTCCCACTGGTGTTACACTGAGTCATGCTTGTCAGGCATACACGCTGAATATGTTTTACTTGATTTTAAAAAATAAACCATAAATGGTTAAATCCCACCATAAATCACATGACCTGGCCAGAAAAACACAGCATATGAGAAACTGGATATAGCTGTCACCTGTCCCTTTAATAAAGCTCCTCATACAAACACATCTGCAAGGCAATCAATGGCAAACACCACGGCAATAAAACACGCGGATGTAAAGTCCCGACCCCAGTTTCTAGAATCATCTAAATCATCTGAGCACCGAATGTCAAACCAGCAGAAGATAATGGGAAGTGAAAAAGGCCACACGCTTCCCGCTTGACATTCAGAGACGCTCACGAGAGGTCGTAACGGTGGCGCTCTGCCGTCCCACGCACGCCGCTCGGTAAAGACACGGCACACAGATGGCAGCACGGCCGCGGTGTGGGTCAATATTTGAGCAGGGATGTTGGGCTCAGAACAAGACATCATTAGATCACAATGGTGACTAGCAGAGAAAGGCTAACAGTGTAAAAATGGCATCGTAAACCGCCGAGGCCCACAACTAAACCTGATAAAACATTATTCAATCCCAACTTGGATCCTGGGATTTAAGCCCAACCTTACCCAAATACACTTTATTCCCTCCAGTTACTCCAAACAGGACATGAGGTTATGATGACTCTTATTATGGTTGAAGCAAGCAACTAATTACCAGCTACTGAGCAAGTTAGTGAAGTGTACCACGAACAACACATCTCTAGAGAACAGTGAGAAAACACTGCAAAGTGTAAACAAGGTGGGACTGCTGCTTAGAAACAGATGAAGAAGAGACCACATATCACATTTAACTTTGAGTAAAAACTCACATGAAGCAGCAAACTACTTTTACACTCAGATAAGCTCCTGTTTTACTTGTGTTTTGGAGCTGGTTTTTAGGCTGGTTTAGGTGTTGAACAAGTTTGACAAACCTCTATTATCTGTGTTTTCCACCCACACCATCTCAAACCATCATAATGATCCATGTTCAAATGCAATGCTACGAACAAAGGAGGAGATTACGAACAATGCAAAGCTGAAAATGTGGGACAGAGGACCAAGCCTGTCCATGTCAGAGAAAAACGACACAGACAAGAAGCAAAGTCTCAGAACTAAAGGTCATTATCAGCCGGCCGATTATCGAGGGCTGATATTAGGCATTTTGCTGATTATCGGTATCGGTGTTTAATTTGGTCCATCACTGATATTATGTAATTACAAGGTGCGATACTGTGGCTCCACTGCCGTCTCTTCTCTCTGTCGTTCCCTCTCGACTGTTTCATTTAATGTCCCGCCCACAGCAGTGTCTAATTGGCCACATCAAACCAGTAGTAGCCAATCAACACTGAAGCCTTGTTGTCCCTCACACCACACTCTCACACGAGCGCAGCGTGATGCTCCGAGAAGGAGTTTCAAATGAGCTTGGAGTTTGTAAAATTTTAAATTTTGACAGAGATTTTCTGTTGTTTTTTGAAGTATCAGCCCTGTTAACTAGAAATAATCGGCATCGATATCGGCCCCGAAAAACCAATATCGGTCGACCTCTACACCAAACCCTCTGGTCCTCTATAGAGTGGACTCTCATATGAGACAAGAAGGAACCATGCAGACTGAGAAAAGTAAAGGAGCTTTCTTTGGGCCCGATAAAGTCTTACACCATCATGGGAGCTGATAGGGTAATGATTCATGGTGATAAGAACGCCCACACTCGATTAAACAATCCTAAACTCTAAGTGCTAAAGCTTCATGTCATGGCTCTGACGAGAGCGAGGCAGCAGAGAGAGAGAGAGGGAGAGAGAGAGAGAGGTTGGAGGACGTTAGTGAAGGACATCAGGCTTCTCTTCACATTGCCTGGCTTCTGGCCAAGGTCTTCTTGAAGCAATGCAAATTACAGTTTCACAGACTAAAACAATGTCTACAGTCTACAGACCGACCCTGAACCTGCCTCGTAACGGCGCCTGGGCAGCGGACCGGGGTCTGAACCACACAGATATTTAAAGGTTGACTGCTAGACGCTGATGAGCAGTGAGTGGCCCAGCCTCAATGATGCAATTTTCCTAATGCATTCATATTGAGCATCAATAAGAGGAGTGTTGTGTGGGCTCAGCTAGCGTTAGTTCCTGGAAACTATCTGAAAACTAGCGCGGTTTGAAAGGCTATTCTGGTTAGGTTTAGGTTTAAAACACATTAATGTTTCATGAATACATGATGAACGTAGTCTATCTGGAGATGTTCTGTAAAAAGACAACTTGAATCACTCAAATGTCCATTTAGTGCACACCAAAATCCTCTAGTATAAAATATCTTGAGTGGGGCTTTACAAGCGACAGTTTTAACGCTAACGTTAGAGTTATCTTATGTTTACTAAAATACCATTTGGGTTTATCTGCTATGACAGAAACTGAGACACTGGTACAAGGCTGCAAATTACAGAGCAGATGAATGATTTAATTTGTGAATGTAATGAATGAACATGACTTTTGTTAAATGGCGACTCGTACACGTCGACACCAGCTCTCTGAGCCAAAGTGAAAATAACAGTTCCACATTCTAGTGATCAGAAACTAACACTCGCTCACTAACACATTTTAGCACAGCTTATTTTGGAGGCTGAAACATGTGGTTTATTATTCTGTCCAACACCAGTCGGTCACACTGAGCATGTGCACAGTTAAAGTTGGTTAGCACTTGATAAAGGTGATAAAATGAGACCCAAGTAGATAAAGCTACAGGACAGAATAACGTCTGAGTTTAGACTCGTTCATCTGTTATCCTAATGGAAAATAACAGCACGGTTCATACAGGTGTGGTATCCTAATCACACACACACACACACACACCTCTCAAATGCACCTGTGCACCTGAAGTTGTGTGAAAGTCTTTAAGCCCAGCGTCTGGAGCAGTGCCATTTCACTGTCTGTCAGCACCGTGGACTCTGAAACTCAAGACTTAACTGGTGGCTGCAGTAAATCTTTTATTGTGCCCTGCAAATGGGACTATGTCACCTCACTGCTGGGGAAGGACTTAAGACGGGAACAAGCTTTCAGCTAAAACAATCCTACATAATCCACCAAAAACATGAAAGTTTAGAGAAATTAATCACACATTGTTGGGTCTAATGCTGTGAGAGCGCAGTCCGTTCATTTTCCAATATGAAATCATTTTGTCATATACATCAGTGTTAGCAAGCTGTTTATTAAACGACTAAACTTCTCATGACTTTGTCATAAGACACTGCGATATGTGATGTGCTCTTGGCCAACACCAACGCTGCGTTCAGAGCAGCACGCAACAGCAAGCGATGTGGTTTACATGGGAAGTGGTCTAACATGTCGGCTATCCTCCTGACATGTGACATGTCCCTCTTAGCTCATGAAACACGACGACGAAGCGACGTGATAACCGACTGAACCCGTTCTGCAAAGGACATCTTAAAACAGAACTGAGAAATATGCAAATTCATCTAAAAATATCAACTTGTGAGTGTCTCTCTGAAAGCAGACTTCATTCCACAATCTCTTTGGCCTTTTACAAACACACAAACTCTAAAGTGCATGAGCCCTGCCTCTCTCCGGATATGGTGCAGCTATTTTACACGCTCCCAATAAAAGCTGTGGGAATGTCAGCATGTTCTGGTATCTATCTCTTCCCCAGCCTGACCCCCCTCCGCCGGTGCCAGGGCCCGACCCCACCCTCGACGCCCACATTACCATAAAGCTTTATCAAATGTGAGCCGTGGCCTGATATTCTGACAATAAACTCCCTCTTCCACAAAACACGGCAGCCTTTATCAGGACGGGGAAAGGAGAGGAGGCAAACACTCCCCGTGCTGAGCTGCCAGGGCAACCATCGTCCCGTTCGGCGTCCAGCTGCAGGACCATAAACTGGCAGATTGCCCTGTAAAGCTCGGATGGAAAAGACAGCGTGGGTGGGAGAGTCCGAGATAACTTAACAAAAGGTGAGAGACAATGGGGGGATACAAGTCACTTCTACCACTCACAGTGAAACTTACATATTACATTACATTACACTGGGAGAGGCGTTCATCCAAAGCAACTTACAAGTGGGAAAAACTTTCGAGCTTGGGAGCGAACTAGACAGTGGGTACTAACTTGAGAGGAACTAACAGTGGGTACTAAGTGCTGATTTGTAAGTGTAGGAGGATGAAGGTATCCTCAGTAGGTTTGGACAGGGGTAGTATAGGGTGGGCGGTGATCTAGGAGAGGAGGTGCTCTATGAAAACAAGAGTCTTCAGGAGGATCTTGAAGGTGGAGAAGGATCCACATGTTCTGGTGGCTCTTGGCAGTTCATTCCTCCAGCGGGAACCACAATGGTGTGCACAATATATCGGCACAATCTCCCAGAACATGGACCACTGGACAAGACATTACATTTAGCAGACACTCTTACCCAGAGCAACTTTCATCTCTTAGTTCCAGGGACAGTCTCCTTGTGGTTAAGTGTCTTGCTCAATGCCCACTGGTGATTCCTGGCATTCTTACCCCCTCATGATCACCAACGCAGAGTTTCAGTCACATGGTTACAGAGCACTGCCCCACCTCCAAATGCTGGTGGGATTTGAACCCACATGTGCTAATGAGTCTTATCCACTGCACCACTGTGAAAGAACTTTACTGAAGAACTTCAGCTGGTACACTGTTCCCTGATCCCCAATCCAGAAAGTGAGAGTCCTGCCAGGCTTTTCCCAAATCTCTCATCATCTTAAACATGAATGTCATACAGGTGTCTCCATCACATCTGGTTCATGGTTAAGAGGACTGGAACATTTGTCTGATATTGGGTCTGACCAGGCTCTTCTACTTTCTGAACCTGCATTTCCTGACACCAGCACATTACAACACTGCCTAGCTCTGGATGTGACTGGACATCTCCCCATGAGTGATACCTGAATACTGAGGTGAGCCAGTCTGAGCGTGTCAACAGTGTTCGGTGTTCACTGTTCAGACAGTTGCAACACTGGGAACATTGCTCAATACAACGAAGGGGGAACATTATGGAAACACCATGCAAATCCCCCTCAAGGGCGGGCAGCTGGGACACAAAGGCGAGACCAGCAAATTCATACCGGACCATGTGGCCGGTCTCACATTGGACAATGGATGTGGCAGGTTGGAATCGTCATCATCATACTAACCTGTTACATCAATATAGACCTGAACATAAATGAAATTCATTAATGGCAGCCATTTTAATGTTTTGGTGTCGGTCATGATGCTCACGGATTGAAAATACAATTGAAACTACTTTGTCAAGGCGGTTCGGCACCAAAACCAGCATGAAGGGACCAAAATTTTGACAGTTTAGGTTGGTCATAAGTAAAAATACTTATCGACCAATGACCAGCAACACAATCTTCCCTGAACATCAAGTGTCTGGAGCGTCAATCTAGAGTATTCACAGAACCAGGCCTTTCAAGCATTCCAAACTCTCCAGCCATGTTGGTGTCATGGCACAATGCAGGTAAATGACAGACAAGCAGACGCCCGAGCGCAAAACACAGCTGTACTTTACTATAGCGCCTCGTCCATGCATGAAGGCCGATCAGGCGGCCGCACAATAACAACGCCACAAGAAAGGAGACGAATATTGTTTCTCAGACCCAACCCTCTACTGTTTGCCACGCTAGTCTCAAAAAACCCACCCCTCCTGCTTGACGGGGCTAATGATCCAATTACAGGCCAGGACTTGTTGACGGTGCTTTGTGTGACGAGCCAACCTGACACTGCTGCTGCTGCTGCCCACCCAGTCCAGCGCCGGCTCTACATTGCAAACAAAGCCCTTCTCGGCTGCGTTCCACTGCCGACAATTCCAGGTACAACAGCTCATTTACAATACAAATCAGACAAGAGAGGGCGGGGGGCGCAGTCCGAGAGCCTCCTGAAGCTTGGGTGGAGATAACAGAACAATCAGCCCAATCTACAACTGCTCAGATCACCCGAGGACACATGCTGTTGGGGAGTTTTCTAAGACCAAAATAAAATCTCCCCAAATCTCCCTAAATGTCCATAGTTTCTGATCTAAACTGAAGTGTGTGGGGAAGCACTGAGAAAGTCTGACCAAAACGTCTGGTATGAAGAGATTTCATTAACAGTACAGATCATGAGAGATCATAAGAATGCCAGGAATCACCAGCAGACATTATTTATTATAAAAGAAACAGATTAAAAAAATAATGCAACATCAGTCTTATGCAGATCTAATAAATTCAGGGTAAATTTAAAACGCATTGTTCATATCTAGGCAGAGCATGGGTGTGCATGGGAAGACACTGAAACTGGCTGGGCTGAAGCAAGTGACCCCAGCTGCCCACAACATCCAAAATAGAAGAGGAACCGTTACAGCGAAAGAGGAAATCCCCAGCCTCATGTTCACACCAAAATGAATAAAAGTAGCAGTCGGGGCTCACAGGAGCTGCACAAACCACACGGCTTCTGCACCCACTGTAGCCTTTTACATCAGAGTGAGAACTGGCCAGGCCTCATCATAACAGGATGAGCAACATTCAGATCCAGTTCCAGTGAACTGATGCTGTCCTGATAAGCCAAAATCAAACGAAAATCTGTGGGGCCCAGAGACACGGACAATGACGCCATCCAAGAACAGCGAGAAACACTGTCTACCTGAGCAAAGGTCACGGAATAAAACACGGCCTTTCCCTCCGGCCTGCCTCTCCACTCTTTAGTTCAGCAGCCGCTACCGTGTGCTTTACATATCGGACACATCAGTGTTTTGTAGATGCCAAATGAGATGACTGCTTTCACATCCACACAACAACTCATTCTAACTGTCACATGGGCTTGGTCAACAGGCTTGCAAAACACGATTCCCCGCCTCGCTCTATCAAGCCATATAAGGCAACAGCATGTGACTCTGAGAGATGCAGTGCTATTGCAATAAACGAGGCTACAACACTGCTGCTCAATTAACAAATTACACACTGTGCTTGCTACAATTAAGTTAATTTATACAATGTGTAAAGCAAAAAAATGACTTTAAAATATCAATAATAAATATAATAATATGCTTAATAAATATAAAACAAATCATTAAATATACAATAACACAGAAACGACATATAATAAAGGTGTAATAAGACACCAACCTCAAAACTGCTGTTTGTCACGCTCCATGTTTAGGGTGAAAGATCTGTCAGCTCTCAGGTAAAAAAAAACAGAAGAAGTAAAAGAGAGGGAAAGGGAATATCCAAGGGTGTGTCTAAAGTGACCAGAGAGGCATGCTGACGCTGTCGATGGCTGACCGGCCCTCCAGCGCTCGCTCACACTCACACCAGCGGCAGATGAAGATAAAAAGGAGAGAAAAAGAGAGCGATTTCTTTACTTTTCTTCAAAAGAGAAGTGTTCTAAAGCAACTCTCTCTCTCCCTCCCTCTCGCTCTGAGTCATCGACCGAAAGCAACCAGTGGGGCGCGAGTTCTAAAGCAGAACTTCCTTCATCTGCCAATGAGCGCAGGGGGCTGACCTGGCATGCAAATGGGTTCAGGTGAGTCGCGGCGGTGGTTTCGATTGGCCGGAGCCGAGGTGGGGGAGGGGAGAGACGGGGTGGGGGGAGGCCAAAAGGAGAAAGACTTGTTTCTGTTTTGAGGTGGGCGTCGTTGGAGAAACTCAGCTTGGAGGCCGATCGCTGTTCATGAATCAAAGATGGTTAAAAGAAGACGGAGTGAAACTGGTTAAATGGTGTGTGTGTGTGTGTGTGTGACGTGGGGCTGCAGTGTAAACAGCTCAGGTAGCTGGCCGTGAGGAGGCGGTGGTGGGAGCGGCCTTGTACAACCATGAAGCTGCATTTACACTGCTCAACATGAGAAACAGGAGAGTCCAGAGGTTATCACTCGAGACAGAGACAGTCACACCTGAACTAGAGGCTACTTCTGATTAACTACAGACAAGATTTCATAGAGTTTTCAGTTACTTCATCTGGTAATACTTATTATTTGAGCTGTAGCTAATTCATTTTTAAAAGTAATAAGAAAAACTAAATAATATTTAAATAACAACATAGCATTTTTAACAGTGTAACATCAAATCCCAGTCAGGTTATGATGTGTGTTATGATGGAGGTAGAGAGTGTTGTGTCACACATTTTGATAAATACAGACACAGATTCCTGCTTCCACATTCACCAAGGTGGACTCCATCCTCTGACTCCATCTGGCAGCTGACAAGACTCCACTTCTGCCAGTTCAACCACAATTCATCACAAATAAGAGATTTGTGACACAAGTGGGGCGGATGGTGGTTTAACGGTAGGGTGTTCTCCCCGTGACCAGAAGGTCGCCGGTTCAAATCTCAGACCAGTAAAGTTACCCCTGAGGTACACATGAGCAAGGTACCATCCCCAAGCACTGCGCCCTGGGTGCTGCCCATGTCGGCTGCCCACTGCTCCTTCACGGATGAGTCAAATGCAGAGCTCACATGTGGTTGTGGTGCAGTGTGTGCTGCGCTGTGTTCACAATGACACATAATCACTCACTTTCACAAACTCCAGCTAGTTGAAATACCAGCTGTGCAAAGAGAGAGAAATAATAGCATTTTCTGTAACAAGCATTTGCCAAACTATATTAATATATTTTTTTAAAAATACAGTTACTGTAAAACTACAGCATTTGAAAAGTAGCTTCACTAGTAATAAGTAAGGATAGTGTTGTTAAGTGTAGTTAGCTGCGCCCCAACACCACCTGCCTGCAGAGGAGAGCATTTGCCTTCTTTGTGTCATTCAACACCTGGAACGACGTCTATAAATCCCAAATGTAGGGGTTTGTGTTTGGCTTCCTCATGATGAATAACACGCACCTGCAGGAGAGCGCTGCGGAGCCAATTAACGTCAACCTGCTCCTGCGCAGCCGCAACTCCCTCCCCATCACTCCCTCCTCTGTGTGTGGCGTGTTTGTGTGGTGTGTGTGTGGCGTGTGTACGTGCGTATTCAAACATGCGTCTACGTTTTCCATGTGTGTACAGACGTGTGTGTTTGTGTGTTCAGGCGTCTTTATCTGAGCAAATCTGGCTGACAAACAGGAAGTCGGGGGTCTGTAATGCAGCTTAGCGAGAACAACGCAGACGCATCACAAGTTTCACAGCGAAATACGCTGTGTTTAGTATAAACGGTGAAGCGTCATCTTCTTGAGCCGCTGCGCACTACAGCAGCCTTCCACTTCAGGCTTTACTGCAGATTAAGCGTCTTTAATGAAGACAACTCTAAACTCTGCCTAAACGCAGTTGCGCAGCACAAGTCAGCCAGTGTCTTAAGCAACCTGCAATCTGATGTTGGTGTTATCCAAATGCCTCAGCAGAAGATGAGGCGGGAGATTAAAGGCATTATGTATTGCACAGAGAACGCACACTGCACTCCAAAACAGCTGTACAAGTGAGGACCTGCTTCAGGAGAGAAGAGAGCAGCGTCCAGCGACGAGGCCGGTGAAGGAACGAGCATTTCATACTGCTTTATCATTTGGAGAGGATTGTGTAAACCTGCTGAGACGACCGTGCCAGAAGCAGCCATTAGCGGGCAGTAAATTAGAGTTATGAAAGAAATGTCTGAACCTGCACATAACTTGGGGCAGTTGGTAGTGTAACCGTGAGGGATTTGACCTCGGAAGGACCGCAGGTTAAATTCTCCACCGGTAAAGACACCGCTGAGGTACTCGTGAGCAAGGTACCGTCCACAAGAACTGCTCCCTGGGTGCTGACCACTGCTCCTTCACGGATGGGTCAAATGCAGAGCTCACATGTGGTCGTGGTGTACAGCGTGCTGCGCTGTGTTCACAATGACAAATATTCACTCATTCACACATTCACAAAATAAACCTACCCTGACTCAGCTCAGGTCGATGTTGAATTTGATTAAAAAATGGCAGTGTAATGTGGTTAATAACAATCCAGTTTAAAGGTTTTAAAAGTAACTCAACAATAAAATGTGTGTTTCTAAAATAACACTAACATCTAAGTATAAATATACGGAGTAAGATTTTAATCATGCTGCAGTCTCACAAATTTGATTTCTTTTCTAAAGTGAAAGTGAGTGGTTACTGTCATTGTGAACACAGCACAGCACACAGTGCACCACAATGTGAGCTCCAAATGGTACCTCAGTGGTAACTTACCAGTCCGAGACTCAAACCAGTGACCTTCCCATCACAGAGTGAACACCCTACCAACCCCACGTCACATGTGGGATAAGGCTGTTTGGTTTTAATAACAAGCGTGAGTGTCTTCATATCTGCAAGTGAAGCGCTGCATGACTGTACAGCCTCTCAAACAAATGTCTTATTATTCATGCATGTTTATGAAATCATTTCAACAGTGACCTTTATATTTTCCCCACACTTCTGGAGTTTCAGCTCCACACGGATCCCACAGACTGTCAGATGTACAACACGCTGTATCACATGCTGTCATTACCTGAATGATGCTCTTAAATAACGTTGCCAAATTTGATCCAAAAACATGAGGTAATATGAGCTGCTGGGCACGTTACCTCACCTCTGAGATGTGATCCATAATAACTCTCCAGCTGAAGAGCCATATTCAACAGCAAAACAGCTCCTTAGCTCATGTTTGGCTGCATTATTACTCTCTCCTGAAGTCACACTAATGAAAGACATTGAGCACACTGACTTCCCTCTATCAGCCCCAATGCCAGAGATTACAGCAGCCTCGCAATCTCTCAACTGCACCAAGCCAACGTCACCACGCAGCGAAGAGACACAGGTCAGCTACAGATTTATCACAGCTGCTACTGGACCTGGAAATCTCCAACAGAATCAGCTAAATATATTCACTCAGGGCTGGACGATATGACAATGACGATAATCATTGTGAACACAGCACACAGTTCACCACGACCACATGCGAGCTCTGCATTTGAGCCATCCATGAAGGAGCAGTGGACGGCACCCGGGGAGCAGTGTTTGGGGACAGTACCTTGCTCATGGGTACCTCAGTGGTACCTTTACCGGTCTAAAACTTGAACCAACGAACCTCCGAATACTTGACTTGACCTGACGACCAGTTACACTACCAACTGCCCCTTAAATTCACTTAAACACGCTTCTGATCTAACCAGTGTGACATGAGCTGTGAGTGTTGAGAAGGTTTGTGTGTGTGTGCGTGTGTGTGTGCGTGTGTGTGTGCGTGTGTGTGTGTGTTGAGGTCAGCCTCACTCGAGCAGCAGGGCTGCATCACATGACCCTCTGAGTAAGTGTGAAGACACACCTTTCCTTTATGGTCTCAAAATAAGTGCAGCTTCCAGGCACTAGAGCCGAGCCGCGCTCCAACTTAAACACAGCAAGTCCACAAAAAAGCATCCGTGTGCTGCCCGTTTTAGAGGCCAGACGCCACACGCTGGTCCAGACTGCCTGGAGTGGCCCACATCTGCAGCAAATCTGTTCTCTCTTATGGAAAATGTTCCTCAAAAGAATGAAAAGGGAGTGTGGCTGCACTGTAATTTTTGCAAATGCTGACATCTGTTCAAAGTGCTTTATGCTCATGTGGACAGAGACACAAAAGCTATTGTTCATAAAATGAAAGCAAAGAAGAACGGTAAAGTAACTGTATTATGATATAAACTCAGACTCTCAGTGTGTTAGTATTCTATATGAACTTGAGGAGGAAATCTGCAGCGAAAATGTAGGTTATGGAACAAATTAGGCTCGAGATGACACCTGGGCAGTTGGTGGCGTAACGGTACGGTAAAGTTACCACTTAGGTACTCATGAGCAAGGTGCCGTCCCCAAGCACTGCTCCCCGGCGCTTGCTAGCTGCCCACTGCTCCTTCACGGGTGGGTTAAATGCAGAGGTCACATTTGGTTGTGGTGCACTGTGTGCTGTGCTGTGGAGTGTTCACAATGAAGAGACCATGTTGGTGAATCATGTTGGTGACTATTAGAGGTGTAATAATCTACATCCTTACACTACATACGATACCATACACACATGCTGGGTGGTGGTGGCGGTGGAGTGGTGAGGACACTCACTTGGGTTCCAATGCAACCTCCAGCACTACCACCACTGGCTTCCTGAACGAGACCCTTAAGCCCCTGAAATTAGGACAGTGGAAGTCACTCTGGATAAGAGCGTCTGCTAAATGCTGTAAATGTAAATATGTTGTGCGTGATCAGTGAACCTACCAACAAGTGACTCAAAATAGAAACCATCAGACAGCATGTCGTGTCGTCTCTTGCCACACGAGCAGAAGGGCATCCGCTGGTTTCAACACAACGGTTAAGTGTGAAAACGCAGGCTGCTGTGGGCTGTAGCTCAGGAATAAAAATGTCAAATGATATTTGAGTTGCTTTTTGTACTTTGATACGAGTGGAAGTGATGGAGTTTAATCAGCATATGATATTGTCTCATATTGATCACTGGCTCCTGAACTGGATTGAATGGAAATCCTATCGTAGCAGACGTGATATGGGCAGACGTTGAATCACTGTCCACTGAATTAATATTATACCGTGCCATAATTTGTGATTTACAACCCTAAATCCTAACCCTTAATGCCCTGAGAGAATCTGGGGAGTTTTTAGGTTTATTCTAGTGTGTGTGTGCAGACGTCCAGGCTTTATGTTGTTGTGTTGTGTCCTGCACTGCTCAGATTTGTCATAGTTTGATGTGTAAATGCTGACACATTCTTGAAATCAGCACATTCCTGATGAAAACTGACTTGCAGCTGTAGAAATGTTCACTTGTCTTTAGCTGTATGTAGTATAAAAGTGCTGGAACTGCAGATATAACTGCTAGTCGTAGTCAGAACAGTGTTTTATTGACTTGTTATTGAGTTGTTATTATGCAGAGACATGCTGTGGTTTAGTTTATGAAGAACAATAAGGTTAGTGCAGGTGGAAACACTTCTTTATCCAGTTGTGATACATCCAGATATAGAATAAAATAACAAATAAGACATTTTTCTGTGTTTATTTTTTACTCTCTAACATTATAGAATGTAATAAATATTTTCTGATTAATGGAAAATGAGGAAATGCTGAAGTTTTGGTCATTTTTGAGCATTTGGACTGATTTTGGTCTATAACTCATAATTTTTGACTCATTTCTGGGAGAGAAGTACATTTTTGTCATGAGGGCGTTCCATATGAGTGCCACGGCACAACAGCGCTGTGGACGCGCGTCGGGAATAAATCAATATCAAGTAAATGTCTGTACTGTGAGTAGAACGCTGCTGGTTGTTATTTATCAGCTAAAATATAAGTTTTGTCTGTAATAAATGGGAGGATTTAACTGAACTGGAAGGTTTTAGTGAATGTTGGACTTCCCTGTGAGAGTCGTGCGCGCTAACAAACGCAGCGTGTGTGTTTACATCGTGAAAAATATCATTTATGCAGTTTTACGCAATTACTCACAAATAATTTCACATAAAGAAGAATAAATGTAATATCTGGTAAGTTGATAGTCCTGTGATTCTGACGGTATTTGTGTGGTTTCTGTAAGTTATTTAAAAGCTACTGAATAACCCACACAAAAAAATCGTTATGAAGTCATGGAGGAAAACCTGGCTTGAAAACGTGTTTTGTGTGAAGAGAAGAGAGAGCTGGACATGTTGGTGGCCGGTGGAGGTCAGGTGCTGATTTTGCCCACTGATAGAACAGTCGTGTTACTGTAACTACAGCAGGGGAGGGCTGCACAGTGTCTTAATTAAACCCTCAAAAATGGACGTGAAGGTTGACTGCAGTGAGGATGACGTCAAGACGCAGCGACACAACAACCTGAAGTAGTGACGGCATGAAAGAGTCGAGACTTTATGACTGAGGGAGTAAATGTGTCATTAAGGATTAACAGCAGGGATTTCCTTCAAGAACGCGTCGGTCTGAGAGAGAGAAAAGCCGGATCATCGCATCACTGGACCACAACAGATACAGGACCATGAGGCAGCTGGTAGTGTAACGGTAAGGGAGTCGGCCTCGTGATCAGAGTTTTGCTGGTTCTAGTTCCAGACCGGCACCACTGAGGTACTCAAGAGCAAGGTAACGTCCCCAAACACTGCTCCTAAGTAGTGCCCATGTCAGCTGTCCATTGCTGCTTCGTGCATGGGTCACATGAAGAGCTCACATTTGGTGGTGGTCTAGCACTCAGGATACTCACCTCTGGACCAAGAGGTCATGGGTTCAAAACCTACCTCCAGCACTACCACCACCACTGGGGCCCTGAGCAAGACCCTTAACCCCAAGTTGCTGCAGGGAGACAGTCCCTGAAATCAGGAGATGGAAGTGGCTGTAAGAGCTTCTGCTAAACGTAAGTGTTAAAATTAGAAACTGCAACATAAAAAGAATGTCGTCCTTGAGTACGAGCGCATGAGGACGAGCTAATGGAGGTGCGAGTGCGTAACCTGACCACCCGGTTAAAGGAGCCAGGAGGAGGAGGAGACGCTGGTGGAAAATGCTTACAGCTGCTGAGTCACTGCCTCCATGGGCCACGAGTGTGTGTGATAAGCGCAGTGCAGCTACGTACAGGTAAACACAGACACTCCCTCACCTCTCTCAACACCACACATTAAAGGTGCAGCTCAGGAACACCCTCATGCGCAAGCAGACGTAGAGGAGCTTCGGTGTGCGCGGTACCTCAGAACAAAGTAATGCTTTAATCCCAGATTTCTCATCCAAACTTAAAGATCATTTTGTTTAAATTAACTAATACGTTGTGGCCTATACGGCAAGCAGAACCAGATGATACAGCACACGGTACAGCTCAGACATCATCACAAGGATAATCCAGGGGGTGACGCAAGGAGGGAGAGGTGTAGAGAGGGTGGAGAGAGAGAAGAAAAGAAGAATGGGATGAGTGTGAGATGCAGTGTTGAGTTCAGACTTCCATGTTATCATGTTTCATTCTTACTCATTCCTCTGCACCTGCACTTTGCACCTGAACTACACGGGAACGTCCGATCAACCTGAAACAATGACGCTACACAACACCCCGGCTAACGTCTTCATTTACAACATTTATCAGACTCCAACTCCTCAGTACCGCAGCTTTTAAAGGTGGTTAAGGGTCGTGCTCAGGGGCCCGTGGTGGTAGCGCTGCAGGTGGGATGGAGCCAGACCTCTTGCTCCTTAGGGCATGTTAATAACCTGCATGTATCTAAATATCACCTACTAGAAGTATGTGTAAAGTGATTTGGTAATGAGTTCTAAAATGGAACCTTGAAGTGAGTGATTGTCATTGTGAACGCAGCACCACAACCACATGTGAGCTCTGCATTTGACACACCCATGAAGGACAGTGGGCGGCTGACATGCGGCACCCGGGGAGCGGGGCTTGGGGGACGGTACCTTGTACTTCAGTGGTGCCTTTACTGGTCTGGGATTCGAACTGGCAACATTCTGATCAACCAACTGCCCAGATGTTCAATCCACATATTCACGCAGCTGCTGCTTGACAAATGAAGTTAGGAATGTTCACAAAAGTCTGGCTCTGTGAGTACCAAGACCCTTAAAATGTGCTTTAATGCAAAGTTTAGAGTTTATAAGGGAAAATGTGTATTGAGCTCTGAAGTTAAAATACACCTCAGGATGAAAGGTCCATGTTTATAAAGCCCATCTTTTGATTGTATTGATCATGCTGGCAGTTGAGCTCTACTTTGTGGCAATAATCAGCATTGTGTGTCATGGGGAATCAGGTTCTTGTGAACTGTGACATGTTTTGTACAAGATTACTGGAACCCAGCCACGTCGCCTGCTCAATCCTACATCAAGGTTAAAGGAATATTTTCAGGAATGCAGCACCTGCACTTGAATAAAGTCCCATTGATCAAATTCAAGAAAATCTCGCTCTGGTTAAGACACAGATTACAGTGTTCAGGGTCGAGCAACATTCAGGTTGGGGAAGAAGAGCCAGTCTTATCGAAATCAAGCTGTTGCTCAAAAGACACAAAAGTCGAGCCATTAATCATTAAACCAAAAATACGGCCAACATTCCAACCAGTTCACATCACACCTCTTCTCCTGCAGCGTTTCGGCTGCTCGGCTGCAGACAAAAGCAGCGCCGCATTAAAGCCAGAGACATTCGACACTGTTCAGAACACACACAACCGGATTCCTCATCACTCAAACGCGGCGTGTACCCGAGACCAGGCCGTCGTCAACACACATCACCCATCCCTGCTGAGATATGAAGCAGGGGGATGTTCCGAGGACGCGGGAATCACAACGTCCGCTTGAAATTTCATCTGATCGCGATCGGCAGTCGGCCCTGCGAAGCCGCGACGAGCGTAGGAGAGGATCGAGAATACCTAATGGAGCCGTCCCTTTAAATAATTCACACGGCCCGAGGGTGGAACAAGCCATTATTCTGAAATGAAGAAAAGACAACAAAGTGAATAAAGGGGCGCGAGACATGCGCATTAGGGCTGATTTAGGAAACCTGACTTGCAGGAAATTTACAGTTTGAGGGAAAGCTGACATGCGACGCCTCACCTGCTCCTCCTCCAATAACCAACGCACATGTCTCACTGTCATGTTACACCTGTTCAATCACGTATTTTAATCACTGCACTGGTATCAGTGTTGCAAAAAATATCATTTATGCGTCATGATTCCTTGAGGTTGAAGGTCAAGTCGTAGAGAGTGTGACGTAATGTACCGCAACGCAAAACTTGGGAAAAGCATAAAACGTGGTGCTGGGAAATGAGAGAATGGTTCAAAAGAATCGATAACATTGGAGGTGTGTAATTCTGATGGAACTGATCAATTAGAACCGGTTCAATTCCCACCCCTAGTCTTAATCACAGTATAACCAAGCATCGCGGTTTGGTTGTTGCAAGATATCTTTTGTGTTTAGCGCACAGTAAGAACAGTAAAAGAGCAGACAGGTTTGATGTTGATTACTGAGCGTGTGGTCAGGGTTTAGGACTAGCTCTAGTCTTAATGAGCTAAACTCTCCCCTACAGCAGAGTGAGGTGAAGATGGCGGCTGCTGTAGCTGTGCTGACGGTGCTGTCTTATCGGCGTGACGCATGTTTCCCAGCATGTTATCGAGTTATCTCGCTCTTGTGGCTCGTCTTTGTGGTCCCCAGTTGAGCTATGAGCACATTTCCTGTGAACCCCCTGTAGCAGCACTCAGGTACAGAGCGGCGACGGCGGCGGTCAAGCTGCACGTCCCTCATCAGCCACAGCATCGACACTCAAAGTTGAGCTCCCACAACCTTGAAGAGTTTAACTGCCTTCAGTGAGACCAGTCCACCACATTCCCGAGGAGACACACACTCCTCACCAGCGTGATACTGTCCCACATTACACACGTCCAGATCCACGTCCACTACAGCACCGTGCTGCGGTCACCCAGCGGCGAGCACTATAAGTACTATAAGAAAGCATAATTATAGTATAAATCTCTCATTTAACAACATCTCTTTCTATATATACATAAATATACATTATCTCGTGTCTATATCTCTCCACATTATATCCTTATTCTTCAAAACACATTTTTAAAGTCATTTTGCTCTTAATGTGTTACACCAACCACTAGTAGCTCGTACGTGACATTGTACATGTTCATTCTGATTCTGACTGGTTTGAATGTCTCTTTAACTTAATTTGTGTATTCCTGTTTATTAAAATTTATACAGCATTAGGAAGATATCAGGCTACATTTCACTACATGTTGTACGTGTAGAATTATGTTTGTGACAAATAGAGAATCTTGAATCTTGAGGGAAGACACGGCACACAAAAGAGGGGGCAGTTGGTAGTGTAACGGTTAGGGGGTTGACCCTGCGATCGGAGGGTCGCTAGTTCAAGTCCCGGACCGGTTAAGGTACCACTGAGCAAAGCAGCGTCCCCAAAAAGGAGGGATGAACAAGTTTGACTTAGGACTGACGAGAGAATGAGAGAACGACTAAAGTCTGAAATAACAGAATAAATCATTTTAAAAGATGACATGTGAGTGGTGGCACTGCAGAGCTGCTGAACAGCAAATCTACTTTTACTCCAAAGATCTAGGATTCTGATGATGTACTGTTAATGGCAGACTCAGCTACTGTGACCTACAGCCTGAATGTATATATAACACACGCTGACCCAGAAAAATCATGCAAACTTGACCACAGTTCCCGAAGCTTAACACCATTACTCATGTAAACACGAAATCATCTTTTCTCCCACAAGTGGAAGAAGTGAGTAACAATGCCAGTTTGCTCAACAGAAAAAACCAAGAGAGTTAAACAGAAACACATGGTAAAACAAATCACAGAGCAGGGGAAAACATCACACTCTTCCACAGCGAGTCTCTTCACCTTTAAGATGACGCCACGCCAACAGACGGCACGTAATGTCACATCCATTTCATGTGGTGTTCGTATGACAAACTCCAGCTGACTTATTTGAACAGTGCCACCTTGTGAAAACTTGAGTCCTAACTCATTTACTTCCTCTATATCATATTCACTGGTTTAGTGTCAAACAAACAATAACATAAGCTAACTCCAGCGCTGTTTCTGTGTGAGGAGGAGCCGGCTCATGTTGCGTGCTGTGGTGATGCAGCTCCTATATGGAGAGTTTATAAAGATAAATGCTTCCAAACGAGCAGACAAATCAATATCAGGCCCATTAACTTTTATCTTGCACGTTGGGAACGGGAGGAGCGTAAAGCGTCTGCTAACACTCCCAACTCCTCAAATGATTCTCCACTGAGGCTGACATCACTGTCACATGCGCCGGGCAGAATTACACGGGATTTCCAGTCGGCTTTCAGTAGAGAGAGAGAGAGAGAAAGAGAGACGAGGCTCAGGAAGTGCAACCTGCTGCTGAAAACCAACCGGTTCCTCCAAGCTCCTTTGTGCTGGTCATCAGACCCTCTGGCAAAAGTAGATCAAAGGAGAACGGGGTCAGAGCCCGTGACTGTTGAACACACACAAGTAGCGTAGGCTAGACAAAGGTGCAAAGGCATTGTGTGTGTGCTTTTATATTTTGATCCAACTTACACTGAGAGCAACTCAGCAACTCCACCACTGCTGTGGGTATATTTAGAGCCTCTTATTGTGGATAATTGGTTTCAGAAGACTGAAATTTCCAGCTATCTAAAGGCCTCCAGGGTGTGTGCGTGTGTGTGTGTGTGTGCGTGTGTGTGTAGAGGGCCATCAGGGTCGGCAGATATCCATTCTGGACAGCTTGTACTGAGTAATACGAAAAATTCCCAGAGTAAGACAACACACGGCATTCCAAAGCCACGCTCCTCCCAACGTCCGGCTGAACGAGGCTGTTCCTCAGCACACATGTCCCTAAAGACCGGGGCATCCACGTCCAGCAGTGTAAACATCTGGCAAACATTTGGACAGTTTGCAGATGCGCTAAACATCAGCCTACTTTGAAGGGAAAACTCTTTAACAACAGTGGCCAAAACTACATCTACTCAAATGCGTTTATCCAACAACTCATTTATTACTCATGAATATCTTCAAACACGTTCATCAAAACTGCCATTTACTACAGCAGCAGCCAATCATCAGATCATCGTCTCCACTCTCTTCTAGGGATACAGACACCAAATCAAATTTAATCACAGAACATGTAAACGTCATAAACTGCTCAAGCACTACAGTATGAATAAGGGAGGGTTGTTATTAGGTCTGTGAAGACTCCACTGTGTTAAGGCTTCTGTGTGTCACTGAGGATCTCACAGTGAACAATTGACTGGAGTCACATGTCCTGCATCATGCTGCTGTAACTAAGTGTAGTGTGATGCTGCTGGTCGTGCCTCGGTACGTCCTCCGGGCCATTCTGACCAGTCACGTGGGGACGCTGAGGAGGACCACAGTGTTGAGACTTTCACACAGTGATTTATTATTTGTGTGATCGTCTGGGACAGGCTGCACCATTCAAGTCAAGTCTTACTCATTTAAAAACACATAAAAGTTTTTCAGCTGAAGCAAATATTTATGACAGTGTTTGTGACTATAAACCTACCTGATTCAGTCAAATGTTATTCTTTTGTTACATTTCTGGAGGGCTTAGTTAACGTACAAATCGCTGAATATCATTGTGCAAAAACGCCCAAAACGATTTAACACCATATTACTTGGCAATTAATGCTAATATTTCACCAATTAATGCTAATTAAAAGACATCATGCTACAACTTTTTGCTGCTTGATAAAAAAAAAAAAACATTGGCCTGTTTTTCATTCCATGACTCATCTCCTGGAGAAGTGTTTTTGATACAAATTACTCACATTTAAAACTTGGGTAGAGAAAGAAATGATGGTTCATGCTCAAAAAGTAAAACGTATTTGGAATAAAAATACTTTACACCTTAGAAAACTATATTAACTGCTTTTAATTATTTTATTTTCTGTGGATCCGCGTTTTTAAAATCTCACCCAACTGCTCCAGAATGTCTCACTCTCTCTGACCAGAGCTGTGTAAGTGATTTTATTGATAAATAATTAAATCCTGGATTTTCTGTATTGCAAAATATTTCGCGTAAGTGAAAAACACTGCAACGACACCGTCATAAGTTCCCAGCGCCGAGCTGAAGTGGGGTTTAAACGCGTCTCACCGTGCGCTCGGCGCTGTGCTGGGGTCTCGGAGCGCGTCCCGTCCCGCGTCTTTTTGGTAATGATGATGATGATGATGATGATGATGATGATGATGATGATGATGATGATGATGATGATGATGATGATAATGATGATGATGAATGCTCGGTGTCCGCTTCAGTGAAATGTAATTCCCGCGAGTGTGGCGTCTCGTCGGCTCCGCTACTCCGCTCGGTGTCCGTGTGGAGCTCGGTCCGGGGCTCGGTGTGTCCGCGGCCGGTCAGGGAATTCCCAGCTCACATCTCCCTCCCGAGCTGATTGGCCAGAACGCGGGGGGAGAGAGAGAGGAACGGGACGGAAAAAGCGAAACCTACTGACGGGAAATAAGTAAAAAAGAGAAAAGTTGTGGAGCTAACGGGGGGATTTACGAAATTAAAACAAGACTCGACATTTTCTTAAAAATATCCTTAAAACTGAGTTGTTTCCAAGCCGCGTTCGGCCCTGATGACTATGATCGCACCGTGATGCAGTGTGTACTTTAAATGACAAATTGTTACTGGAAAATCGTTAAGGTGTCATCATAACTCATCCCCGTAAATATTCCTCACAATGCTTTGCGTCATCGTGGAAACGTCGTGTGAAGTGGCCTCGCCAGTACGTAGCCCCGCCCGCATTCACAACACTTTCATTTAAGATGGAGATTGAAACTCTTAATAACCAAAAGTGCGTGTTTATTTTTATTTTGAAAAGTTAAACACATTAAATACAGTGTTAAAAAAATAAAATATTGCCTTCCCATACCGGGAGTCGAACCCGGGCCGCCTGGGTGAAAACCAGGAATCCTAACCGCTAGACCATATGGGAGCTTACTTACGCTGTGCAAACTGTCGTATTTAAATGCCATGCAACCATGATCGATTATCTGTACACAAAGCTACCTTTTGGAATATATGTGTATATATAATTCGAGACTTTTGGGAAATAAATTGCTCATATATTTTTCTCAGTTTGTAACAGTACGGCAGTTTACTGAGCCTACTTCTTTCCTTCGCAGGAACTCTAACCCTAGAAAGCATGCAAGTAAACGACTAAAAGGACAACAATTAACCACTAATTATTCAATTGGTATTAATGAAGTGTTAATCGCACCAGTTCTCTTTATTGTCTCATTATAGATCGGAATTTCGTAGTTACGCCTCTCATATACTTTTGGGATTATGCGAGTTTATCCCCAAACACTGCTCAAAACTTATCTACCACTTAGACTCTTTCTGGTTTGCCTGTGATGCTACAGAAATTGTAAATACAGTTCGCCTTAATGTTGCATAGTGTAAGAGTTTAAGGTTGTTCACACAAAAAAACCATAATCATTATTTATTAACATTCACGGTTGCTTAACACTGAAATGGCGTCGTGTTCGTTCTTTCTGTAAATTTGGTTAAATACAGTTTCAATATATTTAAACGCTAAACGTCGATGGATTTCACGTGATTTCACATTTATTTACGATCTACGCGTTTTATTGTTGAGGAGCGTCGAGGAGCGGTGCTGCGTGTGTACCAGCAGGGGGCAGTAGAGCACCACACACGCGGCTCTTACGCAGTAGAACAAGTAAGTTGGCCGCGTCCGAACCCGCATTCTATCGTACTAAATAGTAACAGCCACCGTGATGCTGGGCCTTTTTATTTAGTATGTTAGTAGGTGATTTCAAACGCAGCCATTTCCTGGTCCGCAGAGTTTCTTTCTCGGGTTATTAAACAATAAAGGTAATGTTTTCCCACTCTGTTAATAATAATTACTGTTTAACGTTAACTATGTAGCGTGTGGTTAAACGCAGGCGCACGAGGCTATCAATGCTAACAGCTAAGCTAACCGACGTAAACAGTGAAGACTGGGTTCAGTTAGCATTGCAAAGGAAGATCATTTCATCTTGAGTGATCAATGCGATGATCTTTAAAGTCTTGTTATGTCCAGTGTGTAAATGAGCAGGTCTTGTCTTGATATTATGATTAAGACAAGCTAATGCTAGCTACATAATCAGCTGTGTTTGTTCAGAAGCAGCGGAGCATCAGCCGAGTTCAACACCAGCTGCTTACTTTATACAAGATGACCTCGAAAACCAAAGGTATGTAGATGACCAGGGTTCAGTTTTACACCTCGTTACTGCCGCTTTCTCTGTGATGGTCACTAGTGCCGTGTACAGCTGATGTGACTGTGCTCAAAGCAGCCTGGTCGAGTTCAAGTTCCACATGTTCTTGTCTTATTCTGGGTTCTTTATTAAGTAAAGGATTCCTTATTTGTCACGTACTCAGTTGGAGGAGTGTCCTAACCCCTACAGCGCCTCACATCATCATCACATGTCCGCAGGGCACGAGTGTGTAGTGTGTGTTCATGTGTGCACTTCAGCACGGAGGGGAGTGTGGAGTGACGAAGTGAGATCTGAGCTGAGGCCGTGTCTTTACTGATGGTTTATCAGGTATTAGAAAAAGAAACCTTGATCACTGCAGGTGAGAGCTGGGGCTTAACAAAGTACGCAAATATCCAGACTAATTGTGGAAGAGTAACAAACATGAGAACTGCAAAAAAAAAACCTCTAATGTAGCAAACTACAAAAAGAGAGTGATTACCCACAAAAATCGTTATGAAATGAACAATACCGCCATCAGATTTAAAAGTGAGTGAGTGTCATCATGAACACAGCACACGGTGCACCACAACCACATCTGACCTCTGCATTTGACCCATCCGTGAAGGTGCAGCGGGCAGCTGGTGTGCAGCATCCGGTGAGCAGTGTTTGGGGATGGTACCTTGCTCATGAGTGCCTCAGTGGTGCCTTTACTGGTCCGGAACTTGAAGTGTGAAATCACAGCTGTTCACATACAGACAGGACGGACAGCGCGCTCTCGCTCGCGCTCTCTCTCTCTCGCGCGCTCTTTTGCTTTCTCGCTCTGTCGCTCTGTTGCTCTCTCGCGCTCTCTCTCTCAGCTCTAACCGGTTGTGACCTGCTGCAGGACTGTATATGAACAGTAGTACCGGGCTAACTCTGCTATACAGCAGCAAATGTTAATATGTATAAATAATGTTGTACATGAACCCTCAAATCATTCATCAATTCATTCATTTAAAAATGAGTTAAGAAACCCAAACTCGTCTCCACATGCTCTTGTGACCGCTGGGTCAGATCTCTTCTGTGACCTCATAAATACCAGCTTGATTAAGCTGTGCTGCCCGTCCTGTGCTTTGTGATGTTTTGGTAAAATGAACAGCAGGTCTGTTGAGATGAGTACAGATCTGGGTTGTTTTATTTGAATCTTGCACTGGGAACACTGCAGCACATCATTATGGAACTCACTAGTGCTACTCTGCAGATGGAATGTCAGTACTGAGTCTTACAGATGCCAATATGTTCAGTTACAAATGATGCAGCCTTCTGGGAGGCTCTCTTCTTTCTTTCTTTCTTTCTTTCTTTCTTTCTTTCTTTCTTTCTTTCTTTCTTTCTTTCTTTCTTTCTTTGTGGTTCACTAACATTACGACAGTATTGCAGTATGTATTTTCTTGTACCTATTTTCACGTTTTCCCACTGTGTACTTTTGAGATGCAGCCTGTAAGCAGTAGTTACAGTCACTTACATCTGTATGCACAAATTCCACACATTTCTGTTTTTGCAGTTGGCAAAGTTACTTCCAAAAGTAAGGAGGACGCTCCCCATGAGCTGGAGAGTCAGTTTGTACTGCGGCTTCCACAGGTAACCACCTAAAATGCATTAAACCTGCCATCTAAATTCAACTCATCTGATTAAACATCCTGATCATTCATTATAGATGTGACAGCTGTATGTGATGATGACGACGATGATGATGATGATGATGATGATGATGTGGTGGTTGCTCCTCACTCTGCCCCTCTCTCTCTCTGTCTGTCTGCAGGAGTACGCCTCCACGGTGAGAGGGATTGCTCAGTCCGGCAGCATGAACCTTAAAGACAGACTCACCATCGAGCTGCACGGTACACACACACACACATCACTTTACTGATCATCATGAGGCACATATATCCTGCTCACCTGGAGTTTTATGGACATGCATTATTATTAGGCATGCTCTGATACGAGCTGTAGCAGTGCGTATTACCACCAGACCACCACTGACTCTTCTCTCCACCCTGTGCTATACCTACAAAACTTCTCATGTTGACTTTTATACAGCTAAACTCTGTAAATAACTACTGCATGTCCTGCACTCTCTTTCAAAAGTCTGTTCCTTCGTACAGCAGTGTCCACATTCTTCTATTTATATTAGTATCTTGTACGTAAAAACATATTTTAATTTTTTTTGCTCTTAACGTCTCAGCACCAACCACCAAAGCAATGTCCTTGTACGTGATAGTGCACTTGGTAATAAACTTTGCTCTGCTTCTGCTTCAGATCAGAAGGCTGATCTTGTACATGGTTTAGGTTTTTATCCTATATTGTGGATTAATAAATCGTTTTGCTTGAATTATTATCTTTGTAAAACACGTTGAAATTGCACACATTTTTTTTTCAAGATTTAAGATTTTGTATCTGTGATAAAATAAACATAAAATGTGAAAGTTTATCATTTTTTAATCCTAGTTAATTATCATATACATTTTGTGGTTAGAATCCTGAGAAGGGCACACAGACACTGTGGCTTATGATGCTCTGTACCCCAGCGTGCTGCAGGAAGACTGTCGTGTCATTACGTAATGAAGGTCACTCTGGATGAGAGCATCTGCTGAATGCTGCAAATGTAGCAGGAGCTCGTTTAAAATCATCAGTGTTATTAATACTGATGTAAAACATTTTGTAGTGCTACATCATTACTGCCCAGCCTTGTGTGTTTAACACGGTAACTCTAGTAATTAGCAGTATTAATAATCCTGTTTATTTTCCGTCTCCTAGCTGACGGTCGTCATGGGATCGTGCGTGTGGACCGCGTGCCCTTAGCGTGTAAACTGGTGGATCTGCCGTGCATCCTGGAATCCCTGAAAACAGTTGACAAGAAGACCTTTTACAAGACAGCTGATGTGTGTCAGGTGAGCGTCCGGTCAGAATGTCACGCTGCTGGCTCTCTTCCACAAACACCTTCATACATCTCTGTATTGCTGTAAGCAGGGCGTCTCAGAGTGTGTGATTTAGTTTGATAAAACACAATTTGGCCTTTTATCTCTAATGTCTCTTTCAGTTTCTCTCTGTGAGCTGCTGGTGGTGGTCATCTAGTGGTCAGGGTACTCGCCTCTGGACCAAGAGGTCACTAAGCAAGTCACCAAATTTAGGAAAAAAGGCAACCGGCAACCAGGAGCATGCTATATGGAACTAGCGGGGAAAAAAGTGCTGTCACGGCACAAATTAGACCCTAGTCATAAAGCAGCAGTCCGAGCAATGCAACACACCTCACTAGCGTGGCTTGTGGCGCGTCAGGCTTGCTTGTTGGGGGGTTTAGGCCGGTTATATGTAAAGTGCTTTGTGACAATGACTGTTGTTAAGAGCGCTATATAAATACATTTGAATTGAATATTCCACCTTCAATGACCGATCGCGTGGCTAGTTTAAAAATTCACTTGGGCTCCTTCACTGCTGAGCGTGACCCGTCATTTACTATCGCTCAACCACTCGTCACTTTATGTAAGAAATCAGCGGAGGATAAACCCGCCCTCGCACATCTGTCCGTCTCGAGGCAGCATCTCAACTAGTTAAAACTCCAACTCCCACCGAGATAAACGAGGAAATCATTTTGAATCTCACATGCCAAAATAGAATTACCGATATCAGGAACTGGCATTTTAACTAGTTCAAATAGAATTTCTGATATCAAGATTGAGCATTCTAACTAGTTGGAACTGAATTTGTGATATCCTCTAAAAACGAATTAAAGCTAAAACGGCTCACCTCCCGGGCATGGAAAAATGTTCAGGCTCAGGACTTATTTTCACTATCAGCCCTGTCTATATTAAAAGCACATTTACACTCACACTTAGGGCCGACTGATTATCGGGGGCTGATATTAATCACTTTGCTGATCATCAGTATTGGTGTTTAATTTGGTCCATCACTGATATGAAGTAATTACAAGGTGACGCTACTGTGGCTCCACTGCTGTCTCTTCTCTCTGTGCCGTTTGCTCTCCACTCACTGCTGCATTTAATGTCCTGCCCACAACAGTGTCTGATTGGCTACATGTCACACCAGTAGTAGCCAATCAACACTGAAGCCTTGTTGTCCCTCACACCACACTCACACACTGTTATCCACAGCACTGTCCATGTCCTGATTACGTCCGTGTCTCCCTCGGGGTTAAGGGTCTTGCTTAGTCCTGGGGCCCAGGGTTGTTAATATTGAAGGTAGGGTTCAAACCCATGACCTCTTGGTTCAGAAACGAGTGCCCTGACCACTAGACCCCCGGCAGCCCACACCAGCACTCATTACTGGCTGCAGGAGGTTTGATCGCTGTGTACACGTCCACTAGATGCTGGTGTGCAGTCTGGACGGAGACCTGTACCCGCCCCTCGAGGAGCCCACTGGCACCGGAGACTCCAAGAGCAAGAAGAAGGACAAGGACAAGGACAAGAAGTTCATCTGGAACCACGGCAGTGAGTCTGACCGCCCGACCTCACCTCTCGCTCAGAGAATGAACTCATTTCACATCCAATTATCTCTCGCTCCCCTCTCTCTGCAGTCACCTATCCTCTAAAGAACACGCGGAAGAGGCGCTTCAGGAAGACAGCCAAGAAGAAGGTAAGCTGACTTAATCTCCGCCAGCCTTCCCCCTGTTCTGGTGATTGTGCAGTCTGTCCGCACCTCGTCACAGTATAAGACAGAAAGAGAAGTGCGGCTTTAAAGCAGAATCGAGGAAGAAGAATGTGTTGGTGCTAAAAGTGGGATTTACATGTAGATTAAGGCCCATCTTCATCTGGCCCTGAGCTCTGCAGCATGGGGGGTAGGGGGCTATTTTTCACCCGCCGGTGTAAAGGGAGTGATGGTAGAGGAGGAAGAGGAAGAGTCCAGCACTGACTCACTGCGGAAAGAAAGAAATCACCTTTAAGGTGGAGCTGGATATTGATTTAATCCCTAATGTGGTGTCTGGCCTGCAGCCAACTGTTGCTTTTAGAGAGAGCGCTGCATGTGTGTGTGTGCACGCGTGTGTGTGTGTGTGTGTGCACGCGTGTGTGTGTGTGTGTGTGTGCATGCGTGTGTGTGTGTGTGCGCGCGCGTGCATATGTTCAGTCTTATGCAAAAGTTTGGGCACCCCTGATAAAAATAACTATTAATTCATAACTTGCTGCGCTTGAGAGGCAGCAACTTAATTTGAACATATTTGATACCTTATGGAAATACCAACAATTCAGTAGTGAAATATTTTTTATTGGGCCAACAACAAAGTAATGCTCATTTAAACAAAAACAGGCAGGTGCATAAATTTGGGCACCCCAAAGGAATAATCCCATTGATATTTGGTAGAGCCTCCTTTTGCTGAAATAACCGCTTGTAGACGCCTCCTATAGCCACTCACAAGTCCCTGAATTCTGGCTGGTGGTATTTTGGACCATTCTTCCAAAATGCCTCCAGTTCAGTCAGGTTCGATGGCTTCCGGGCATGGACAGCCTGCTTCAACTCAATCCATACATTTTCAGTGATGTCCAGGTCTGGGGACTGGGATGGCCGTTCAAGAACATTGTACTTGTGCCTCTGCATAAATTCCTTAGTAGATTTTGAGCGGTGCTTAGGATCATTGTCATGCTGAAACATCCAACCCCGGCGTAACTTCAACTCTGTGACTGACTCTAGAACATTCTTTTCAAGAATCTGCTGATATTGGGTGGAATCCATGCGGCCCTCAACTTTAACAAGGTTTCCAATACCTGTGCTAGCCACACAGCCCCATAACACGATGGACCCTCCACCAAATTTTACTACTGGCAGCAAGTTCTTCTCCTGGAATGCTGTGTGTTTTTTTCACCATGCATAGCACCTCTGGTTATGACCAAATAACTCCATCTTAGCCTCATCTGTCCACAGTATTTTTTTCCAGAATACTTCTGGCTTGTCCAGATGCTCTTTTGCATACCTCATGCGGCTCTTCTTTTTGCGCATCACCCCTCCACTGAGCTGTTCCTGGTGCAAAGTGCGCTGGACTGTGGATCGATGTACAATGACACCATCAGCAGCCAGATGTTGTTGTAGCTCTCTGGAGGTGGTCTGTGGTTTGTCTGTGACAATTCTAACCAGTCTTCATCTGTGTCTTTGAGATATTTTTTTTGGCCTACGACGTCTTTTCTTCACAAAGACTGTTCCTGTGGCCTTCCATTTCCTAACTACATTTCTGACTGTTGAGACACAGTCCAGACCTTTGTGATAATCTTTTGTACCCTTAGTTTCTAAGTCAGTAGAGAGTTCTTCAAAGGTTCACATGTTGGCACTCTATAAGAGGAAACCAAGGACAAGTACCACTAGCAATTTATATATGTTAAAGCATGTTTTTTTTTTATTGGTAGCAGCTGTCTTTGTGGTTTAAGGTCTACTGAGCTAATCAAAGCAATTTAGTGCTGCAAACTGTCAGTATTAAATGACTGCAGGTCTTCAGAGTAATGCGAGTGAGAGGGTGCCCAAACTTTTGCACATCCCATTTTTCAAACTTTATTTTATTTCATACAACTCAATAATGCTACATTGAGAATTTTGGTCTGATAAACATCCCCCTGTCTATATATCTCTGGAAAAGAAACACATCTTGCTGTGATCTCTTATGAAGACAGAGCTAATTATCATGCAACCTTGGAGGGGTGGCCAAACCTTTGCTAAGACTGTGTGTGTTTGTGTGAGTGTGATGTTTAGAGCATGTTCTCCTCTCATCTGTGCTGTTGTGTTTTGCAGTACATCGAGTCTCCTGATGTGGAGAAGGAGGTGAAACGACTCCTGAGTACAGATGCTGAAGCTGTTAGTGTCCGTATCCTTGTCCACATCACTCTGTCCCTCCCTCAGTCTGTCCTTCAGTCTGTGTTTAACTCTCTCTCTCTCTCTCTCTCCCCCGTATTCTGTCTTCTCTCTTTTTCTCTCCTTCTTTCTATCTCTCGCTCCCTCTCTCATCTGTCTGCAGTGTTGTTATTTACACTCGTCCACAGCACTGTCCATCAGGTAGCTATAGTGTGTAGTTCCGTGTTGTGCCAGCAGGTGGCATGGTGGCTCTGTGGCAGCAGGAAGCTGGTCAGTATTAACCACTGTGTTCAGTATGGGGAGTGTATCTGAGCAGCAGGACTGAGTGTGAGGATGATGATGATGATGATGATGATGGTGAAGAGCAGCAGCATGGAGTTTGTGTGTTCTCCTTGACTTGTTCTTCAGGATGGGAGGTGATTGCTGAGGACGAGACTAAAGAAGTTGACGCTAATTTATCTTTGTCTAATCTGGACTCGTCCCCCATCTCATCTGGACACAAGGGCCACGGCTCCTCAGGTACCTCACCTCTCTCCCAAATCATGCCTTCTCCCGCCGGAGCTGCCAGAGTAACATCCCTGGAACTACTGCTCCTTTATCTGACTGCTGTAGGGAATTCTGTGTGTGTGTGTGTGTGTTAGTAACAGCTCACTAGGGCTGCAACAATAATCATTTATAATAATTAATTAAATACTGCCCACTAATGTATTAGTTGTACCGTGGTCATGTTGCTTAGTGATTGTCTCATTATATAAACACTTCACTTCCTACAAGCGATGTTGGTGAGCGGTCTCAGGCAGGAGTGATGTTATTGACCAGCGGTAAAGCTGATCATTTTAGTCAGAGTTCGGGCAGAAACCTCGAGGTTAAATCAGTCACACACACTTCTCTTTACCACATGCTTTCCCTTTTTCATCATTTTATTTTTACTCTTTACTCTATGCCATGTGATGGACAGCAGGTAGAAACCACACTCTCATCTCCAAACCTTAATACACGCGCTTTAACATGACCGGAGTCAGACTGTGCTCGTGAGGTCACGTGTGATCAGCAGCAGGATGCAGTTTCACTTCTTTAATGCAATACTCGCATGCAAACAAGCAACACAAAAGCCACAAGGCAGCAAACCTGTGAGTGTGTAGAGCTTGGCGTGGTGGCCCTGTTGTCAGGTTGCAGCTGCTGAGTGGAGTTGGAGGCAGATGTGATGTCCGTGTGATGTAACCCTGGTGCAGAGCTGTCACATGTGCACTGCTCTTTAGGGCTCTCATTGGGACGCTTGGGAATTTGTCTACGGTAGACATTTTATGTTAAACAAGTGTGTGTAAAAATATCTAATATGTTGTGTACATGTTTTGCAACAACCAACAAACTGATAAATCAAAGTAAATTGCCAGATGTAATTGTAGTAATGGTTGGCTGCAGCCCTGACTTTAGAGTTGTGTGGATGTGGTAGTGTTTAGTCAGACGGCAGGGTTAACGCTGCATATTTCCACACTCTCCCGCTCGTATCCACCCCCACTCCCCCCAGCCCCGCGTGACGAGCTGCGCGAGATCTTCGACAACATCAGCAGCAGCAGCGAGGACGAGGAGGACGACGTGGAGCGCCACGAGGATGAGGACCAGGACCTGAACATCTTGGACACGGAGGACGACATGGCGGGGCAGCTGAGCGAGAAGCTGAGTGAGCCGGACGCAGCGAGGGACGAGAGCAGCCGCAACAGCCAGATCGGTGAGACGCCTTAGCGGTCATGGCTTTACTCTAAAGTGAAGTAAAGTGAGTAATTATGTGTTGTGAACACAGCACACCACAACCACATGTGACCCATCCATTTAGATGATTAATTTGTACAAAATAAGGACAGTGGTGTAATGGTCAGCGAGTTGGCTTGGTGGTCGCTGGTTCAAGTGCTGGACCGGTAAAGCTGCCACTGAGGTACTCATGAACAAGGTTTCGTCCCCAAGCACTGCTCCCTGAATGCAGCCAAAAAGCTGCCCACTGGTCCCGCACTGTTGCTCACCGTTGTGGAGCACGGTGTGTTGTGCTGTGTTCACTCTTATGTAGTTTGATATCATTTTCAATTGAATCACCCGGCCCTGCTTGGAACCGCATTAGTGACCTGACTGGAGGCGAAATTTCTCCGGGTCTATGATTGGCTGGTTTTGAGGCACGTGTACAATGCTGCGTTGTTGAGTCGAGTTGAGTGCACACACATCATCTGTGGAAGGTCCACTGCACGCTGAGAATTTTGGCCCAAAAATAAGGCCAGCAGTGGACAGGTCGAGAGAGCAATTAAATGCAGCCGGCTCTCCGTCACAGCACCGTCAGGGGCCAGACACAGCACAGCTGAACCGTGGGAGATAATTGGCCACTGAGCTGGCAGCGGCATTGCCGTGGTGTCGCGTGGGTCAGATGCCCATTTAACACAGCTGGTCAGGTGCCCGGTCCAGTGCTGAGTGACGGGTTTGATTCCCTCTTCGCTCAAACGACGTCCGCCCAGCTGACACGTGACAGCACTCTAACAGCTCCTTGCCCCAATACTGGCACACATCACACACTCACACACGCACACACTGATCCGAGGTTCTGCTCCGTCCTCCCTCACATCCCTCGCTTCAGCTCCATCTGCAGTCGTCTCACAGTTCACACGCTAGAGCTGCTCAAAACCTCGGCTCCTGCACGGCACCTGTCTGTCACTGTTAGATTAGTTCAGGAGTGAAGCTCGCTAGTTTCCTTCTTAATGCCCAAAACTCCCCCGGGCTGTTTGACGTTGCACTTTTCCAGAATTTGTGGAATTATTAAGTGGCTGTGTATTGTGAAGGTGTGTGTGTGTGTGAGAGGGGGAGAAAACCACCTGGAATAGGTTTGTTGATGGATGGGAGTTTGGGATGGAAATGTCGAGGCTGTCCGTCACATCGGGGTGAAAACTCTCCCGGCGGCTCTTCTCCCAGCGTGAACGTGTCTCACCTCACTGAACTGTTTCCCAGCCTGGGGTTTTCATGTGAGTTTTGGGTGGATTGGAGCCTCTCTGCGGAATGTCGGGTTTCTCACGATCCGTGTGCCGTCGATCCGCAGTGATGGAGTACCAGGTGCAGATCAACAGCATCAAGGCCAAGCTGCAGGAGACACGCGCCCGAAAGAAGCAGCAGGAGGACTTAATCATGAAGGTGGAGAACCAGGCCCTCAAGGTGAGGCTTATCCCACATCTCACACGCCGTCTTATTCACGCACACACACACACACACACACACTGCAGAGTCGACTTAGACACACACTCTTACCCGGTTGGCAAACACAGCCTCTGAGAGAGAGTTTATCTGCGGTGTAACCTTTTAAAATGCTTCTGAGTAAAGCCCAAACCCCTGCGACGCAGCAGCCATCTTCTCTCTCTCTCTCTCTAGCTGCATAAATATTGCATTTTTGCCGTCAGCCTCTTTCTGCATAACTCACGAAAAAGCATAAAAATTCACAGCTCTGCCAACTGCTCCTGTGGGAGAATTTAGTGACTGTGAAATGGGGGGAGACGTGTGGTTTTGTCGAGTCATTTTGGCTGGGGCTCGCTAGACGACACGGCGCTGACTCAGGAAGGACGGGAAAGGTCAGACTCATCAGAGCAGCCCACTCGCGTCTACTCACAACCGCCGTCAGACGAGAACGCGGTCCTCACCGCACGCAAACGGACACGTCACAACCAGGAGACGTCAGCACGGTCACACGCCCCCCGTGTGTTTATCTCTCCTGTGTGTTTCTGACCTCACATAAAGTCCCTCTCTCACCTGCCCTGCTGTGGTCGAACATCACCCACGCCATCTCACTCGCTTTTGTTCACTCTTTCAGAATCGCTTTCAGATGATGTTAAATGACAGTATCCATCAGGAGGAGCGGGAGATGGAGCAGGTACCAACACACACACACACACACACACACACACACACTGCAGTGTTTGACTGCAGCCAAATGCACTTCTCTTGTTACACCAGCACATCACAGTCCACTAACGTCACTGTCTAGTGTTTGGACACATGAGGTTTATTTCATCCTTCACCAGTATAATGCTCTGTGCTTGACTTCAGTGTTGCTGTCCAGTCTTAAGCTGGCAGTGAGAACATCTTGATAAAAATTTCAGCTGTCTTACACTCATCACAACACACACACAAGTACTATCATATCAGTACTAACCATTAATCAGAGTTATTTTTGAAGGTCAATGTGAGGCGTTTTTATTACATTGTTACCTGCGTCTGCCAAACATGACAAGCGAGTGAGTCCGCTGACGTATGGCTCAACCTTTTGCAGGAAACGGCAATGATTTGTCAAAAATATAGTGGAAAAGTAGCGGTAATTGATCAAACCAGCAAGAATTGATCTTACTCAGAGCAAGAGAAAAGTTGAGGTTTCCTGCGTAAGAAGTGACATGGTTTGAGGGAGAAAGCTTCATATGTGACCCTCCACGGCAAAACCAGTCGCTTGTCACAACGGAGGTTTCCGAGAAAAACAAGAGGGTTTATGTCGCGTGGGGTAAAATGTTGGATTTTTTGTTTTTAGTGTTCTGAGACAGTGGAAGGTCTATACTGTACTGTTGTGAATAAATTTAGCTGAAAAACTGATTCAAAAAGCTGATGGTCAACTTCAAAGGCAGATTTCTCCGTTTCTCACTTGGCGTGACAGGAGAAACCCGACTCCTTTGTATGTTGATATCTCAGTCATATGTCGTCCCATTCATTCCATATAGGTATCGTTTTGAAGCTTGATTTATGCCCTTTCATGAAAACTCAATTTTGAAAATTTGCGACAAGCGACTGGTTTTGCCGTGGAGGGTCACATATGAGGTTGCCTGATTTCAGCTGATGAGACGGACAGGTGCTGGGTCTAGTACTGACTGACCAGAGGTGAATATGTTGATCATTCCAGCATCATAAAGCAGACCTCAGTGGCAGTATTTTTTCTTCAGTCATGTTACTGCCTAATAAAGTGGTTTGTACAGTAATTAGGGCCCTATGAAATCCCTTTAGTTTTTTCCTGAATTCCGTTTTTTCCATTTTTATTCTTCTTGAATTCCGTGTTTTACTTTATCATCATATTTATTCACCCAAAAAGTGTCTAATTATGGAGTGGATGGAAAAAAAAAATTCACATTAAATGACTGTTATTCCACTTCAACAAAGAGCTGGGGTTCAGCAGAACATTTACTGCTTTGGTAAAACATTTACCTGTAAACAACAAAAAACATTAATTTTTCCCTGCAAAATGAAACCTTTCTCACGATGTGAGTGTTTGACTGTAAGTGGTCGTCACGTGTTCTTGCGGGTGCAGTCTATCGTGTGCTGGCAAAACTTACAAAAGAGTTGTTCTCCCGATTCATAAAAATCGTTTGAATATTGTTCTGCTCTAAACTTAGCACTGACACTCCAGTTCCCTCATTTATTTGAGGACTTCAGTGTTTCAGCCTCTTCACCATAGCTGAGTCCCGCCTCACCAGGTAACACGTACAGGAGGCTGCAGCGGCCAACACTGATTAGAAACCATTGCTTTGCTTTGCCCACACACCGATATCAGCCAGTTATACGACGTTCTGCGTTTTACGACGGATTCCATTTTATTTGTTGAATTCCATGATTCCCTCTGCGTTTTCTGCATCATGCAAATTATAGGGCCCTACTATATTCTAGAGGCTCAACAGTATATTGATTTACACTGCATCAGGAACACGGCATCAGTCCAGAAAGAAAACATCCCGCATCAGATACTGCAGCATCACTTCACGTTGAACAGCAGCTGTATTTTTATTAAAAGATAAGAATGAATGGGAATCGTATCGTAACAGGCTTTGTGATATCAGCAGGAGTTGAGTTGTCGTCCATCGAATCTGTACAATGTTGTATGTTGATGAGTTACGCCTCGAGTGTGTAACACAGCTGTGTTGTTGCTGCCCCTTCGGCTGTGTTTACACGTGAACTCATACAAGTACAAAAAGCTAATCATGTTGAAAGCTTTATTAATCATCTCCCACTTAACCCTCAATTACACCACCACCACCACCACCGTACTCCATCACTCATCTCTCTCTCTCTCCTCCACGACAGCTGGCCTCCCTGCAGGAGCAGCTGGACTCGCTGATTGAGAAGTGACCAGCAGGGGGCAGCGTAGCGTCTGACCAGGTGCTGAACGGAGAACACTGCTGCAGGCCGGAGCGCTCCAGTTCCAGACGTTTATCCCCATGTAGTGTTGACGGCGAGCTGCCCCGGCCCTGCGCTCGGCCTCTTCATCGTCCTGCGGCGTTTAGTTAGGAGCGAGTACTGAAAGGTGGACTGTGTTTATGATGTTTTATTGTTGGTTTTGCATCGTGAATAAATCCATGTGGTGAACGACAGCAGGAGGCACTGGCTCTGTGTTCTACTCCACCTGAAGTCATCACCAACACGGGTGTGTGTGGCGCTTATTTAACACCTGACACGTTTTCTACACAAGACTCATGGTGCAGTAGTGGTGTTGCTCGTCTGTGTGTCTGTCTGCTGGTCCAGTGCGGTTCAGCTCCACCCTCGCTCATGCCTCCTGTCCACTGCACTGATGGAGGTGGGAAACAGAGAGAAGTGGCTTTGCCTTACCACTGACTAAAGACACCAGTGGGAGTAGGGTGACGATACTGGACACACACACACCACACCCACTACACACATCACACCCACTACACACACTACACACACTACACACACCACACACACCACACACTACACACATCACACACACCACACACTACACACACCACACCCACTACACACACCGCACACTACACACACCGCACACTACACACACCACACCCACTACACACACCACACCCACTACACACATCACACCCACTACACACACTACACACACCACACACACCACACACTACACACACCACACCCACTACACACACCACACCCACTACACACATCACACCCACTACACACATCACACCCACTACACACATCACACCCACTACACACACCACACCCACTACACACATCACACACACCACACACTACACACACCACACCCACTACACACATCACACACACCACACACTACACACATCACACACACCACACCCACTACACACATCACACACCTCACACACACCACGCACACTACACACATCACACACCACACACACATCACACACCACACCCACTACACACATCACGCACACTACACACATCACACACCACACCCACTACACACATCACACACCTCACACACACTACACACATCACACACCTCACACACACCACGCACACTACACACATCACACACCACGCACACTACACACATCACACACCACGCACACTACACACATCACACACCTCACACACACTACACACATCACACACCTCACACACACTACACACATCACACACCTCACACACACTACACACATCACACCCACTACTCACACACCTCACACACGCTACACACCTCACACACCTCACACACACTCCACTTTTGTCATCATCGTTGGACCGATGCTTAGATTTGCCTGACTTTTTCAGCTGATATTTTTATAAGATAGTTATTGTACGTGGGAAAGGTGGCGCTTGTGTGCCAGGCGCGTCCAGATCTGAGGTGGGATGTTATACGGCCCGCGCCTGTTATTTGTGCTGAAATTCTGATCACGCAGTAGAATGTTCACCAGCAAAATCTCGTCTTTACACTCAACTCTGCTGCACGTGGGGGAAAATTAACCTGTGTTTGTTTCACTTAGAGAATGTGAGCGCACTCATGGGCTGTGTCCTGAGCTGCGTACTACTGCACTTAATAGTATGGTAGGTAAGGTTCTCTTATCATACTCTTCTCTGTGGTAGTACGCAGCTCAGGACACAGCCCATGAGTGCGCTGTGACCAGCACCAGCGCAGTGAAAAGGGGCGTGAACTTTCCCTCCAGATCATTCTGGGCCTTAATTAAATCTCACTTTAGCCATAACACACCCCCACGTTCCAGTCCTGTAGCCCTCTAGTCCCTCTCTCAGCCTTCCAGAACCATCTTCACCTCCCACACCCCTGAGTTCCGACCTTCCTTCAGCCGGCTCCTTCCCTTCTCCTCGAGGATTATGCTGCAGATTGGGGGGGGGGGGTTGGAGGATTAGTGGAGACAGATTAAAGTGGCTATCCCCAACCTGCTAATCCAGCCATCTGTCAGAAAGCAGGCGAGCCGCACTGGGTCAGCTTCACGCTCTCGGGCTCCTGCACTCAGACCCTTAATTAACCGAGAGCACACGCCGTACCAAGTCCTCGCACGCAGACTGCTCTTCAAAGTCTACATTTGTTCCAAAACCTGTTCTGAAATGGAGGAAACGTATCTACTCAAGCATCCCGGAGTCAAGAAGAAGATTCTGCATGGAGGTCAGGGTCCTCTTCCTCACTTCCCACCTGGCACTAAGGTAAGACTAACTGCTCGCTCGCTCATGAGGAGACTCTTAAACAGTGGTAATGATTCCTCCCTAAATAAAACCTCCAGCAGTAAACATCTTTTATAAGGCCTTTGTGCTGGACGGCTTTTATGCCTGACAGTTTACATCGGGCCAAAATGGCTTGTAGGTAGCGTTTTATTGGCAGTTAAAATGGGATTCTATTTTGTGACACAAAACATTTGGCCGGTTTAATTGCCAGGCAGGAGTTTGGCCACCGGCAGGCCGCTCGTGTCCCGCCGCTTCCCTCTGATCGCTGCTAGGTGACTTTCCCTCCCCTGCACTTGCCGTGTCCAGCCATATGGCCTCGGGCCTGGAGACGATGACAAACATTTTCCACGACAATGCCAACATTAATCTCTCCGTTCAGCAGCTGTGCAGCGCTTTTCTGTGCATGCTCTCATTCTGTCGAGGTGCCTTCATCTCCACCGAGTTCAAATGGACAACGCATTAAAATGACTCATTTCAGCGCGGGCCTCTGCGGCGGGGCAGAAATAACCGCATTCCAAAAAGAAGAGCAGGGAGTGGGGACGTCAGAGGGATGTCCCTTACACTAGATCCTACACCCAGACCCACGGGCACTAGAACACGCAGGGGAGGTCACAGCTGACGGCACCGTGGCACCTTTCTGGGGATGTGGGTGAATTTGTGAGGACCCTCGTTATGAGAAAATGATTTGATCAATAAGTCGTCTGGTTCTGACCCAAGGACCCCCATTCAGACTGAACAGTAGTCTGCAGCCCACACACGTGTGTAGAAAATAAGATAATAGATTCTATTTTTAGATATTTGCGTGAAATTCATTGTTCATAAAGATGCCCCAAATCATCATCTTGAAAAATAAATAAAATGAAATTATTTTTGAACAGTGGAACTGGACTGCATGTCACGGACCACCTGCATTGCTGCTACCAGTTGAAAAGCCCTGATTGATGTAGTTATGTTCTTAGGTTTTTTTCTTGGCTGCATTCAAGATACATGAACTACATATATGAATTGAAATTTTGCAAAATTGAAATAGGAATATTTTGTGGTTGTTTCCAGTAACATACAAACCTCAGATAAATCAGATGTAACATGTCGGATGTAAAGGTGTAAGTGAAACACCAGACAAGGATTTCTTACAGAGATCAATATAAAACTATAACTAGTTAATATAATGGGTTGAAATAATTAGTATATTCCGTGTGGGTGGCATATTAACACACTGTAACATGGCCATGCTAACAGTTAAATACTAAATTAATCTGGCATCTTCAAACACGTGTGTCTATGAACTGAGCTACGAATAAGTTGCATCGCTGAGAACGCAAAGTTGGTTGAATCTGCATGAATCATTGTTTAAGTTAAACAGAAGTATGTCAACATGACGTACTGATCATAGGTATGGAACGTTCTAGAGCCGGCCCGTCCCGTGCTGCATGAGGAGGATGTGATGAAGTGCTGCAGTCCTGATGTTTACTATTCATATCAATCACCTCAATTTCTCTCCTAATCCCTCTCTCTCCCTCGTCACACAGTTGGTGTTCCACTTCCAGACCCTGTTAGACAACTTTGAGAGGACGGTGATCGACGACAGCCGCAAGAACAAGCAGCCGACGGAGATTTTTGTTGGGAAAATGTTCAAGATGGAGGTGTGGGAGGTGCTGCTGACGTCCATGAGGATCGGGGAGGTGGCCGAGTTCTGGTGTGATGCCATCGTAAGTGCACTGCTTTTATCTGCTTCCTCCAGCCCGTTTAGTGTGTGTGAGTGTGTGTGTGTACAGACAGTGAGCTCTAATTGGATTATAATGAGCACTCACATGAGGGTGGAGAGTTTTCATCATTCTTATGGATATGAAACAACCCCCAGTGGCCTCCTACACTGTCTATTAAAATATCTGCTAAATATTTAAATATATTAGTTTTTCTATGTTTTTGTCTTTTTGGTTCTCGGGAGAACGGCTGCTTACTTGAAGTTTCAACTGGAGTTAATTGTGGACTAATGGTGGCTGGTTGGAGTTGCATCAGGACTGTGATGAGTGTGTTATTCCTCCTCTCTCCTTCAGCACACAGGCCTCTATCCCATCGTCGCTAAAGGCATGCGTCTAGCTGCGCAGGGTAAAGACCCGCTGGAAGGCCAGAAGCACATGTGTGGCATGGGCAACGTCTTCACCTACCACTCTACAGGCTTCCCAGAGCTCGACGAACTGATGAGGGAACCACAGCCCCTCATCTTTATCATGGAGCTCATCTCAGTAGGGAACACACACACACACACACACGTGCACCTCAACTAGGGCTGGGCAAATATTCAAAAAACTTCATCAAACCTGTCAGTTTGCTGATTATTCTGATATATACAGTATGTTATTTGAATTCTGTTAATACTTCCCCCATTTAATTATAAATAATGATGAACTTTATTGGTGCCACTTTCCTATAAATGATCAATATTCAGGTTGTGAATGAGGTTGTAGACAGTTTTATTTCATTAATAATCAGTGATAAACAAGTTGGAACAGTTGTGCTAGGTTGACGCAGGATCACTATTTGGTGAGATCTCAGATCTTGTTAGTGTCTCAGCTCACCTGGTCTCCTCATCTCAGGTAGAATGTTAAACTTCAGCTGTTTGTTAACATGTTATTAGCATTAAAACAGCAGTAGAGTTATGCTCTAAGTGTCCTTCATTATGAGCTGATGTTGATGTGTTGATGAGTTACTAGATATCAGTTATCTGTCTAAAGCAACCTTGCTGATGATTCTCCTGTCCATCTTTGTAGAATTATGATAACATTTATATCTGGCAAAAGTGAAGTGTAAAACGTGAAGAAACTCACCATGTTCCACATTAAATGTTGATGTGACGAGACAAGCTGCTAGGCAGAGCTGAGATCTATTATTAATCATTTATAAGGCGAGTCTTATTGTAAAGTGGCACTTTTCATGCATTAGAATGTGGTTTAACGTAGGGCTGGGCAGTTAAAAAGTTGTTGAAAACTGATGTTCAGAACCTCCAATCAGTGTAACCTGTTTCCGTCAGATGTCTCTAAGACACGCACTCTTTCATTAGAAAAGAACTCATTTTTGAGTGTATTACTAGCGTATATAACACAGTTGTGCTTTAATTGTGGTCAAAATGTTGAATTAATCATGATGTTGGGTTGGTATCGTCCAGCACTAACCTCAACACAGTCATCTATGATAGTTGTGCTGCTGCAGCTGATTTCTTAATGGTGCTCAAACCACTGGAGTCGGAGTGCAGCAGAATGCTGACCAGCCATGCGTTACACACCGGGGAGAAAAGCACTTTCCAATCCTCAGCCGAGCGCAACCAGTCTCTCTTTCTCTGTTTGTCTGTCTCTCCACTCATGCTCTGTTTCCTCCTCCTCCTCCTCCTCGCTCAGGTGGGCGACCGCTTCTCGTACCAGCGTGAGTCGTGGCTGATGGAGAAGGACGAGAAGATGCAGGCGGTTCCATCGCTCCACCAGGAGGGCAACGCGCTGGTCCGGCTGGGGCGCTACCGCCACGCTGCTGACAAGTACAAGGAGGCCGTGTTGCTGCTGCGCATCGTCCAGTCCAGGGTAACAAGGGCGAGGGGCAACGGTGTTGGGGGGTTTAGGTGGAGGGAACGTGGGGAGAAGCAGAGGTGGAAAGTAACGAATTACACTTACTCACGTTACTGTAATTGAGTAGTTTTTGTCAGTAATTAGTAATTTTTCAAGTAGTTTTTGAAATAGGTAAATTTACCTCTACTCAAGTACATTTTGACCCAAGTATTTTACTTCGCTACATTGGAAACCCCACCGTTACTGAGTAAAAAATGAAATGCGGAAGAAAAAACCCAATCCGTCTGAACTGAAGGGAAACTGGCACGGGCGTTGGCGCGGCGTTCCCACTATTTTAATGTAGCGTATCGCTGGATGATGGCTGGGGCCGAGCAGGAGGTAGTTTGCACATTATACCTCTCGACAGGTTGTAAACATTATGCTGTTAAATTGTCAGTTATATTTTCTATAAAAGTGTTACACAGTGTTACTATGGAATCGCTCTCTAAAATGTGAGTGTCCTGGACACTTTGAGTTTGGTTCTGCAGCTTATGCCACTTGTACTTGAACATGTTTTATGGGGTGGTCTGAACAAAGTTTGCACATTATACCGCCTAAAAGTTGATTAAAAACAACTAGTGCTGGATTGGATTCATGACTAGTCCTTTTTTACATCAAGTAATTGAAAGTAACTAAGTAACTTTTACTCAAAGTAAATTATAAATTAAGTACTTTTTTACTTTTACTTGAGTAGAATTTAAGCAAAGTAAAGATACTTTTACTTAATTACAATGTTTCAGTACTTTTTCCACCTCTGGGGAGAAGCCTCATAAAAATACTCTCAACACTGTCTCAGGATCAGAACAAGACGTGCAGTTAGGATCTTTTGAGGATGACGTGTAGTTGGGGTGGGCAAACTTTTTGGCTCTAGGGCCACCCTGGGCTTTAAAATCTGCCCAGTGAGCTGGTCCAGTCCCTTGGGGGGAAGTGGGTGGTATTGAAGCATATCAAGGTTTAGTGTAAATAAACAGAGTTTAGAGCTTTGTGCACAAAAAGGAAATATGTCTCATCTATGATCCTGCATAAGCAACATATGTAATATTGTGCAGACTACATAGCTTTCTGTGGATTAGATGAAGGTGAAGGTAATATGAGAAATAACTTCATAAACTCTGAGTGCAGTCCTGCAGCTAGCTGAGAATGACCTGTATTCCACTGTGTCCTGCAGATTGTGGATGTGGTATGTGTTGTGTAATGTGTGGGTTTGTATGGATTAGGGGAGGATCTCAGGTGAAGGGAATATGATAGAAACTCAGCACAATCCTAGAATAACAAGAGCAATGGCTGCTGCTGCTGCTGCTAGGACCTTACTTCAATATGAAATATATTTTTGTCTGAGGTTCTCTACAAACTGCGTTTGGAATCTTGTGTACTTGATGTGGATTATAAAGATGATTTGGCTGAAGGTAATTTTATAAACTCTGAATGCTCAGGTGAAAATGAAAAATATTCTGTTTTTCTTAAACCCCATATTGATTATATTTGGAGTGCTTTTTGGCTGTTTGAATATTGTATTTACATTGTGTGGGGTTGTCTGGATTCAGGTGAAGGTTATATGGGGAGAACTAGTCCTAGAATAACAAGAGCAATATGTGCTGCTACTGGGACATGAAGTGAAAATGAGATCTGTTCTGGTTTTGTAGATTGAAGAGCCAGTATGGACTACTCGTGCAGATGGTGTGGGTTTGTATGGATTAGGATGAGACATAATGGGAGTAAAATGTCAGGAGATTATACGAAGGCAGATAAATCCGCTCCGACATGCAGGTAGTTTGTGGCGGTTGCCGTGGGGTTCATCGAGCAGGTCACGTAGAGGTCATTTCTCCACGACGACGTTGGCCTGACCGCAGCGCTGACCAGCTCGTCTCGTACTGTGTGCAGGAGATGCCCGGAGACGAGGATTACATCCGTCTGGGCAAGATGATGATTCCCCTGGTTCTTAACTACTGCCAGTGCATGCTGGAGCTGGAGGAGTATTACGAAGTGATCGAACACACCACCGAGCTGCTAGAGAAGCACAAAGGTGAGGCTTCAGACACATCTACAACTTCCAACTCATCCAACTACATGAGTACCTCACTAGTACCTTTACCGTTCTGAGACTTGAACCAGCAAACCTTTTATCACAGGACCAACTCCCTAAACATTATGCTAACACCTGCCCCAAGATCAGTAAACATCCTGCATTGATCCACTGAGCAAGAACCTTATCCCTGAGATGCTTCAAGACAAAATGTAAAGAATAAGAACCTGATAAATACCTGTAAGCTGTTAGTTGCTGGTGTAACGGTAGGGTGTTCACCCCGTGAAAATAGGCCTTTAAAGATACTGTTCTTCCCTTTTTCTGTGGTGCATGTCATCTTGTGGAAAACTTCCCCGTGGTGCTGATGTTCCTGTACCGTGCCTCACTTCCCTCACATCTCTCAGGCTACAGCAGCGGCTGCAGAAAGACTTGCAAAATAGAGAGGGGAGGTGTGTGTGCAACCTGCTGTTGAGACACTAGTTACCACGTGACTAGAATTCCACTTCTCATAACGAATCTCCTGCATAAGTGTCCAGAACACTGCTGTCAGACTCTTCTCCTCATGTTTCTCAAAACCCTTAAATTTCTCTCCCTCGATTCTGCAGCATCCCCAGTGTCAGCCCCTACCTTGCAGTTTCTGTTAGTTCAAATGCTCCTCCTGTGTCTCCCTCCCGCTTCTCCAGCGCTCCCCCATGCGGATCGTATGCCATCTCCTTTTGAAATTCACTTACTGCGTTTTCTCAGCGGTGGCACCGATATCGCCTGAGGCCGGCGGAGTTGGAAGGTGTGTTTAAATGTGAGCAAAATGAAAGACTTAGTGAGAAACAAGATCAAATGAAAGAGAAGCAGTGGAGAGCTAGAGTGGGGTGGGGACTTTACCAGGCTCTCAGGCCCACTCAGCACCAAGCGGGGATTAGGGCTGGGTGTGTGTGTGTGTGTGTGTCCTGCTTGAGCAGGATAAAGCACCACATATATGGGATTAGACCCTGTGGTGTGTTTCTTTCGTTCCACAAAATCCTTATCTTCACGACAACAAGACTTTGAGCAGCAGCACAATGTGGTGATTTGTGTAGTCGGGGTGTGAGCTCGTGGCCCCGGGTGGGTGAGGAAGCGCCATGGTCTAGGCGAGTTTGCTTTGAAAATCTGAAACACACACACACAGGCCCAGCGCTAACGCGTCAATAGTGGCAGAGTGAGATTACAACCGCCTTGTTTAAAAAGCGTCTCTCTCTTCTTCCCGCCGCCTCTGCCCAGACTGCGTGAAGGCTTACTACAAACGCGCCAAAGCGTACACCGCCGTGTGGAGCGAGAAGGAGGCCAGGCGAGACTTCCTGATGGTCTCCAAACTGGACGTGACCCTGTCCAGGCTGGTGCAGAGAGAGCTGAAGCTCCTCTCCGAGAAAATGAAGGAGAAATACTGGGAAGATCGGGAGACATACTGGAAAAAGCTGGAGGAGAAGGAGGGGGCAGCGAATGAAGAGGAAGCGACAGAAGCAGAACACCCCAGAGAGCAGGAAGCAGGAGAGAACCCCGGTGAAAAACAGCACTGTCCTCAGCAGGAAGCAGGAGAGGAGAAGGATGGGAAGACGGAGCTAGGGCATCAACAGGAGCAGCCAAAGTTTGGAGCAGAGTGCAGCCTGGCCGCCCTGATGGAGAATAAAAACCGTCAGCAGATGTTACGTCTAATTATGCTGATGCAGGACGAGGGAAGCTTCCATATTAAAGAGCAACGCTTCTCTCAGGCCATGCTAAAATATGAGGAAGCCCTAGAGCTGGTGGACCACCTGCAGACCAAGGTGAGTGAATGCTGACTGATGAGCTGAATATATTGAGCTGTACACCAGCACACACACAAAATGGTAATCAATAGGAGAGTGCATTCTTCCAGAGTCCCAGAGGGCAAGTACAGAGTGCTCCTGTAGAACAGCATCTATAGATTTCTTTTGGGATTTAAGCAGTTCAGGACTCATCCAGCCATGCCTTTCACTGTGTGTGTGTGTGTAGGAGGTGGAGTATAAAGGAGAGGACTGGGAGTCTCTGGAGAAAGTGCGGCTGCCACTCACTCTCAACCTCAGCCAGTGCAAGTTGGAGCTGGGGGAATACCAAGCCGTGGTCGATCTCAACAGCAAACTGCTAAAGAATCACAAAGGTGAGCTGCTACTCGGCGCACGTCAGGACACATACTTACCAATCACACACCAAAATGTGCAAACCCTTTCTCTTGCACAAGCTACAAGAACGAGGATAGCAGCGGCCACCGAGCGTATAGATCTTTTACCCCGGTGTTCCCAAGCCGGGCAATTACAGCTTTACAGCAGCGTCGTCCCTACGGCCGTGTGTCAGTTACGATGTGTGCACGCTCGTTCTCAGTCTCCCCACCCGACCGACCATCTCATCCCTCACTCCTTTACTTTCCCTAGAACTTCACCACTTGCATCATTGTCCATATTGAATTTTTCTGAGCTCCCTTGGTGCCGCATCCAGCAGACCTGAGTAAAGAGTAAAAACTTTTAGCTGAATTATTTATCTTGAAGTCGGCTAGCCTTCTCACTGTGACTCTTACCCTCCTTCCCTTCCCTACCTTCCTCCACAGACAATCTGAAAGCTGTCTATCAGCGCGCCCGTGCCCATGCTGCCCTGTACAATGAAGAAAAGGCCCGGCGGGATTTCACCAGAGCAGAGAGCCTCGACCCCAAGCTCAAGCCCGTCATCAATCAGGAGCTGAAGAAGCTGGGGGACAATCTGCGGGCCAAACTCGCCCGGGAGAAGAAGAACTACTGGGCCAGCAGCAAGGAGAAGTGGCAGCAGAAAGCCAGCAAGCATGGGCGGAAGAAGGAGGTGAAATGGGCAGATGGAGGCGAAGACGTCAGGGAGACATCCACAGCAAAGACTGAGGTGGTTGAGGATGAAGAGGAAACGACAAAGACCAACTCTGCCAACTCTGACCAAGGAAGAGAGAACCTGCTGGGTCAGTCAGGTGACAAAGGAGAAGAGAAAGAGGAGTCAAACGGCTTGGATGAAGAGCAGACGAGTTCTCTGTCCCTGAAAGAGGGGAAGGCAGAGGTAGAAGATAAGCCTGCAGATGAAGAGGGCGGTTTAGCCGCGGCTCATGACGGAGCAGATAATCCAGAGAGAATCAAGGGGTCAGCCGGGGTGACACTGGAGGAGACTGACCGAAGTGGAGCTGCACTAGAGAAACCCGGCGACTTGACGAGTACCTGTGTCCAAGCAGAGCGTGTCTGTTCTGCTGATGTGGAGGCAGGTTCTAGTGCTGGAGTGGGCGATGCAGCAGGTGGGAAGTCACCACATCGTGAAGCCGAGAAGGTCAAAGCAGGTAGCGGCTGCAGGTCGAGGGGCAAGAATACAGGCCAGAAACCACGTCCTAAACAAGCATCTGCTACAGCCACCAACGCGCCCAAAACTCCCACCAAAGCAGCATCCCAGAACTCAAAAGGCAGACCTAACAAGAAGTGATCACATTGATATTGCACTTCATCATCATCATCATCATCATCTCAGAAATATCTCCTCAGGCATACAAGTAGACAGAGCAGACAGTTTGTATAACAAATACAAATTTATTTCTCTGTACACAATGAGTAGAAAGCAGCCAGTAACCCATTCATTTTGAAAAAGCTTTTTCTTTCACAAACAATTTGATATAAATTAGAAAACAACAAGGGAAAACAAACAGGTCATGAATTATGTAACGCAATGCAATAGGGGAAAAAACAACAACGCATTACAAATTAATAAACACAACACAGACTGGGTACAGACATAGCTCTTAGTGGAATGTTTTGTCATTAGTCAGTTAACAGAGCGGTCATCGAGGAGGAAACGGCAGGCCCGGTGTACAAGATCGGAGGTTCAAACAAAGCCCCATATCGTAGCCAGAGAAACAAGCGTGTTGACCGGAGGGGACGGGGACGGCCGGTTGGTGCGAGTGTCACGACCTTCGGGTCTGCTACGTACAAACCAAAATAATGAGCGTGTTCATTAGTGGAGCTAAAAACAGCAGCGACAGTCCCTAGCGACGGCATGCGGCGCCACACGTCCAGCGCAGGGCGTAGCGGCAGGTCACGCTACACGGCCCAGCGGGGCTGCTGCCACCTGTTAGCCGCTGCTGGGTGTCGTGGGATCAGGTGGTGTAGGTGGAGGACAAATCATTTTGAATGCGTCTAGCAGTAACCGTGAAGAACGTTAGCGGAGCAGCAGAGCCGGACACTTCAGTCTGCTGGGGAGGGAAGAGACGGGACAGATCATGACAGTGACCGTTCCCTGTAAGTGTAAGACAGGACCTGACACATGAATAAACAGTAATAACGCGTGCGTAGTGTGTGTGTGCGTGTGTGTGTAGTGTGATAAACAGGTGTCCCTACTGGCTGCAACAGATGTTGATTTTAATGACGAGCCGTGCCAACTAAACAGCGACAGGCAGCTTGGGTACAGGTAAACACTGGCACACTTCCTCTCTCTCTTGTCCTCCTTCTTCCCATTGTCTTCCTTGCTTCCTCCGATACATCACTTCCTCACGCTCGCTCACAACACCCCATACTCCATATTTTCTCTGTCACCCTCCACTCTTTACCTTTTCTCCCATTACCTCCCTCACTCCAACCCCGCTACACCCTAGCCCTTTATATTTCCCCTCCCACCCTCCCCATCATCCCTTGCTCCCTCCTGATCGTCCCTTGCTCCCTCCTTCCCTCTTTGCTTTCCCCCATTCTCTCCCTCACTCCCTAAGTGCCTCTTCTCCACTCTCAGTACACCCCACACCTCCCTAATTCCCTCTTGCTACAAACTACACCTTTTTATTTCCTCTGTTCTGCCTATTTTCCTCCCGTTCTCCTCTCTCGCTCTCCTTCCCTTTCATATACTTCCTCTCCCCCTCCATATGCTTATTTGCATCTCCTCCATTATGACTGACGTCCCCTTTCCAGGGAGCCGGTTCCCTAGCAACCGCATCAAAACAAACAGGCAGTGCGTTGCACGGCGATGTCAGACGGGAACATTCAGCATCCAGGAGAGGCCTAGAGAATGTAGAAATAGGATTCAGAGGGAACTCTGCGCTCCGAAAACTCCGGATTTAGAGGGGCTTTTTAGTGAAGCGGTGGCGAGACGGGCAGTGCTCCATGTGACAGCGGATAATGAGTTCAATGTGTTTGCTGGAACACATGCAGCACATCATCTGTTCTTTCATTCTCTCTCCTCCAGCAGCACCAGCAGCTAATCTGACACCTACAGAGCTTATATAGCAAAACCCACCGAAGTGAATATTTACACAGACAATCTCTCACTCGCATCCGCCGCCCCCCACTCGCCCCCTCACTCCCGCTACGTTCCCTCCTCTGCTGCTTTCTCTCCTCCACTAAATCCCACTTTCTGCATCTCTTGTTCTCAGAGATGTGCCAGCACTCACATACAGCACACTCACAAAGAACCAGCCCAGTCTGCTCTCTGCCTCCTTAACCATGGTGTAAAGTAATCCTGCAGCGCTGCTCTCCACTTTACTCTTTGTAGATCGAGAATATGAGCACCATCATCTAAAGCAGTGCTTCTCAACCCTGGTCCTCACTGCCCAATGCCTGGAACTCCCTGATCTTAGAGCCGAAGAAGCCTTTTAGATGAAGGGGGGACATGTCAGTTTCCTCCGGGATGAATAAAGTTTTCTGATTCCGATGTCTTGAAGAACCTAAAGAAGTTTAGTTGCCTTTCACTCAAGCATGGAAAACCACCATGTTGTGAACAACTGAGAACCTGCACAGACACCACTCTACCCTGCTGTAGAGTAGATCAGGTAAACATCTGAAGTGTGTCACCTCCACAACAAATCCATTCTGAGAGGACGGGTGGCCAATTCCGGTCCTAGAGTTCCAGTGTCCAGCAGATTTTCCATCACGGGTGACTTCAGAACATAGACACCTGGTCTCAGGTAGACACTCAGCAGAAGTGACTTGCCAGTTACGGGGGAAATTTCCAGGACTGGAGCTGCAAAACACACTCACTGGGAAAAGCTGGAACGCCACCACTGCTCGTGTAGACCCTCATCAGTAATAATGTGTGTGTATTTGTGTAGGAGTGACATGAGAATGCACCACCAGGCTAGAGGGCTACTTATGAAAGCGCGAGAAAGCGAGTGAGGGAAAGAGAGAGAGGGGGGAGGAAGAAGAAGGCCTTGTTGTGGCTGTGAGCTGGAGCCCACTGCAGCGAGGCCCCCAACCACCGTGACTGTCCTGAATAAATAATGGATTCTGCTGCTGATGTGTCACCGCTGCAGAGCAAACAAGCTCGTCACAGCTCCTGCCAGCTTCCAGCTCTCTGCTCCTCAAAAACAATGAGACCACAAGAAGCCCGGTCTGACACACAGGGGCGGACTGGGGAAAAACGTTGTTTATGAATGAACCAAGAGCTGATGGATTCAAGGCTGAGTGTATCTCCACCGCTCACAACGCCCCTGCACAAGGCACTTACTGAACCCCCAGTTACTCCCCATAATTATAAAATTGCTCAGGATGGGAGAGAGTCTGCCCAATGCTGCGAATGCATATTTGTGTAAAGTAGCCGAGTGTGTGTATGAGCATGTTCACAATGAGTCCGTTTCACCAGCAGACAGGAAACTAAAATAAACGTGATTAAAACGTGACTAGACACGACGTTGTAAAATAAGGTCTCTGGTATGGCCTGTGAGTAGGATGTTCTCCCTCTCCTCTGTGCACTGTCCCCGGAGAGGACTTTGTGCTGTTCTCAACACACACACACACACACCTGCCACAGGTAGCTGGTTAGCACAGTGAACGGATCGAGCGCTGGCCTTTGGCACCAGGAGGTCGTTAGTCGGGTTAACACTCAGAGAAGCGTCGGCCCTCTCCACTGGGCTGCAGGCCGGAAGTGGGAGAAGACGCGGAGAGAGTCCTCCGGTTCTGCTGAGATCTGTCATCTGTCTGATCCAAACCCGACCCAGGGGTCAGAAGAGCAGTGTGGAACCTGGCAGCTGGTCAAGAGAAACACGTCCTGAAGGAAATCCCATTTTTCAATGTGAAAGCTAATCATCGCTGCATGCTTCCGTCAAACCGGTGTTACATCCTGCTTACAAACACCAACCTGGGGATCTGCAGCTCGCTTTATCGCAGCTCATCACTGTCCCGACTCCGACGGGAAGACGTTCCTCAGCTGCTCAATTACCTCCTGCAGCTGCAGCACCGTGACGTGCTCATGGTCCAGATCCTCCCCTGCAATACAGTCAAGATTTCCACTGTTTAAATTTCCCACATGCATTGATATAAAATTACAACAGGTATTCATTAAACCAGGTTCATTATTAAGACTGCTATTAGGGCCAGTTTCTCCCAACTATGATTAAGTTTAGGATTAGGTTTGAGTTTCAGAGCTGATTGTCTATTAGATGTGTAGTTTAGTCTAAGACTTTAGTCTTAATCATAAAGAAACGTTAAAGTTTAACAAACAAGGTGTAAAAAGCCTAGGGTTTGAAAGCACGGAATATGTCCATAGAAGATCTCTGATGAAAGTACATGGGAATCGTATCGGCCGATCGGGAATCAGCATCAGACCAATGGAGACTGTCCCCGAGTTTAGGGAATGGAAGTCACTCTGGATGAGAAACGTTTAACAATGTTAACAACTTTACTCGCTACATGATTATTAGGGCTGCAGCGGTACAGTGTGTCCACGGTTCGGTACGTATCGTGGTCTTTGTGCCATGGTTTGGTACAGTTTGGGTACATTAATGTAACCTTAGCTCTAACATCCAGTAGGTTCGTTGCCATTTCTATTTCTAGAGCTGGAATGATTATTCAAATTCAATATTTCGAGTACAAAATATGGTCGAGACAACTTTTCTGGAATCGATGCTTTGTTTAATTCTTTTCACTGGTTAGCGCATGCTCCGCTTGGGTTTCACACCGACACGTATTAGTGACGCACGTTTTCAGTTCTGCCATCAAGACAAGACCTGCTCCCTCTGTATGTGAGCGTATTTGTGAGATATTTTGCCCACACAACCAGAAGTAAATGCATAAAAACACATGAATGACGTAATGTAATGTTTGTGAGTGCCGTTACTTGCTAAAATGCTACAGTTCAGTCAAATCTCCCCCCTTATTACAGACGAGTGCTGAAACACACTGCACGCATATTTACACAGCTGACCGGCGAGCCTGCATAATCACCATTTAACAAGTTCACGATGTGCACCCACCTCCCGCTCACGAATTCTCATGAATCTGCTTTCCTCTCAAATATGCCTTTGCATTCGATTGACGGAAATCAGTCACAGCTGGAGTCTAGTGGGCGGAAATCCGTCATAGCGACGGAGAACTTTAATTCCTGAGAATGCAGCACAATGACCACGTTTAATGACGGGCGTACCGAGCTACCACGGTTCACCTGGGTGTACTGAACCAAACAGGGCGTACCCTACAGTTCAGTATAATACAGAAAACCAGTTCATCCCTAATGATCACAGTGGTAATGGAAGTAATGCCGTTTTCACACCACATTTCCACTGACCAGTGATAACTTGCTTTATTCACCTCAAGATTTTCCTGCAAGAATACAAACTGATAGTAAGGTTTTCATGTAACTGATGGCAAAACTCCTCTACCACATGATCTTGCAGCATAGTAATATGAGAATGAATCTTAATTGGCGGGTACGCACACCAGTGAGCGAGAAACGGCATTTCGGTTCTCATGTACAGCACTGTGCAAAAGTTTTAGGCAGGTGTGAAAAAATGCTGTAAACAAAGAACGCTTTCAGAAATATAAATAATGATTGTTTATTTTTATCAATTTACAAAATGCAAAGTGAGCGAACAAAAGAAAAATCTAAACCAAATCAATATTTGGTGTTGCTACCTTTTGCCTTCAAACCAGCATCAATTCTTCTAGGTACACTTGCACAAAGTCAGGGGTTTTGTAGGATTATAGTCATTATATTATTTTGTAGTCATTATTTTGTAGGATTATAGGATTATAGATCTGTGGTTAGTTCTCCAAGATGTTTGGAACAACCTACCAGCCGAGTTCCTTCAAAAACTGTGTGCAAGTGTACCTAGAAGAACTGATGCTGTTTTGAAGGCAAAGGGTGGTCACACCAAATATTGATTTGATTTAGATTTCTCTTTTGTTCATTCACTGCATTTCGTTGATTGATGAAAAGCATTTTTGATTGATTTTGAAAGAATTCTTTGTTTACAGCATTTTTTCACACCTGCCTAAAACTTTTGCGCAGTACTGTATGTCTTGCACATAGAATGTGAATTGACAATAAAAATCTGAGAATCTTGAATCTTAATCTGTAATTAAGTAGTGAACTCAGTTAGCTTTACGACTGTCTCATAATGACTAACCGTCACTTATACCAACACTTTCAACACTTACTCGAGTAGTATTCTACTTTACCTTTACTTACTAGATCATTTGAATACTCTACTGCTCCACACAACACTGCAGATACAGTATTTAACTCCAGATCATATTGGGTTATTATTTTAGTTCTCTTCTGCATCACTGCCATTGGTAAAAGGAATGTCCCAGTGGAGGACGTCTTGTAGTTCTGTGGTGAGAGCTGAATCAAGTGTGTAACAGAGGGAGGATAGGATTCAAGATTCTTTATTTGTCACACGCAAATTATACAGGTACAACATGCAGTGAAATGTATCCTGATCGGCTCGTTTGACTGTGCAGTTTAGGCAAAGAATTTAAAAAAATAATAATAGAAAAATAAAAGAGATACAATATACAAACAAACTTAAAATAAGAAGATAAAATAAATATAAATAAACTATTTCTTATATTACAATAAGTTTAACCTAAGTACAAAAATCCGCAGACAGACAACAGGTGCAATGAGAAGTGCCGAGTGCAGCTACACAGCAGTGAACCGTGACATGCTACACAGTAGAATTGTAGCAGACAGACAAGGAGCATGTAATATGGACAGTGAAATATGGCAGAAGTATAATGGTCATAACAATATGGAGTTAAAAAGCAGTGAGGAACGACAAATTAGACATTTAGAGAAAAGACTTGTTTAAAAAAGAGAGATAAGAGGGTGATGTGGGCAGCAGACGAGCTACGTTCAGTACGGTGCCTAACTGCAGTGTTGTGCTGAATCAGTGCTGCAGGTCGAGTCTCATCTCATGACCATGCTGCTGACCGTCTCTCATGCAGCACAGGTATCTCTTTACCACTGGAGTCACACACCTACGTTTATTTTAAATGAGAAGACTAACTGCTCTCTAACTAACTGCTCTCCATCACGACATCACGGCTTCCTGCCTCCAGACCGCAGACAGTGACCCTAACCCTTTCAGTGGACAATCTGGCACCAGTTCCAAATGAAGAACCAGCAGTGGCACCGTAGCAGTGGAAAAGTGTCCAGAAGGAAGACATCTCACCTGCAGCCTCCGTGTCCGTGGTGTCTCGGCTCGCCGCCTCCCCCTGGTGGACCGCAGACATCGGCGACGACAGAGAGGACGGAGCGGAACCGTTAGCCTCAGAGTCGTCTTTGGGCTGCAGGAAGTGGAGGACAGGAGGAAACGGGAGAGAATGAAAAAAGCAAAGGAAAAGAGGGGGGAGTGAAGCGGAAACGGAGCGAAAGTGAAGGAGGGAGGAAGAGAGCGATGGAGGAAAAGTAGAAGAGGAGGGAAATGAAAAGGTAAGAGATGGTAGGAGAAATAGAACGGAAGAGAGGAAAGGATGGAGATGGAGGAAGGACATGAAGATGGAGGGAAAAGTTCAAAAAGGCAAATTGGGAGGAAGCAGCAAAGAGAAAGCGCAGGAGAGGAGGAGGAGGAGGAGGAGGAGGAGCGGAATAGACAGAAAGAAATACAGAGAAAACAAGTTGAACTGTTCATATCTGATCTGTGTGATGTGTGTGAGAGGGCGATTAGCTGCATTCCACAAGTGATAACTGAACAGATTAATAATTATTTGAGGAATACTGTAACGTAGCAGCAGCATGTTGTGTGATGTCGGAGAGACACTGCTGCTGCTCTTCTGGAAGTCAGAACTTTTACATATTAACATATTAACCTGGGATTTGGCCCCAGTTCCAGCGTTACAGCGGCAAAGCATTTCCTTCAGAGAGAGAGAGCTGGTGAAGTCCCTCTGCTGCTGCATCTCACGTGGAGGAGGAGGAGGAGAGACGTGAACGACGCATGCAGCTGCAGAATGTGAAGCGCAGCTCAAACTCCATCAGTAGAAACCCAAAACCCAGCGCCTCAATCTCCCACAATCCCCTGCGCTCTGCCCGCCCTCATTCACACTTGCTAGTTCTGGAACGTAACTAACTTCGACCTCGTTTACTTTCTCAAATAAAACGCACATTTGACACGATGACTACAAAGACATTTCTCCTCATGGTGACCTCTCAAAAGTCCAAAAAATGAATAAATGTGATTTTAGCATAAAAAACATGGCACACACACACACACACACACAGATCAGATATTTACATTTCAACCCTTTTTCTCTTTACCTCCTCTTCCACATCCCTCCTCCTCCTCTCCTGTTTTCTCTTTGCTGCTTCCTTTCCATTTGCCTTCATCTTCCTCCCTCATCATCCTCCATGTCTTCCACGTCACTTAGCTCTGCTCTGAGCTCACTCTCCTCCTGCTCCTGCCTGTCCTGTTCATCTGCAGCCACACTAACTCCTCCTCCTCCTCTTCAGCCTCCCCGTTCCTCTCCTCGTTTACACTTAGCAACACTCTTCCTCTCATTACCATGCCTCCTCTTTACCACTCACTCACTCACTCACTCAACATCTCTCTCTCTTTACCGTCACCCTCTCTCATCTCTTCTGTCTATTCCTGGTCCAGGTTATCTCCTCACTTGTTTATCTCTCTCTCCACATCTTCATCTCTGTTCTTGTCTGTCTCTCTTTCTTGACCTCTCCACCTTGTCCATCTGTCTCTCACTCCACACTTCCTTCCCACATCTCTCTCATCCCACTTTACATCTCTATTCTCCTGCCTGTCTACTGATCACTCTCTACTCCTCACTGCCTGTCTTTATCTAACTACCCATCTACCCTCTCTCTCTCTCCTTCCCTCCACCTCCCTCTCCCTCTCTCTTCAGCCGTGTTGTGGGTCTGTGTACATTGCGTTCATCGGATTTTCGACTCTGAAATCGAACTTGGAAAACAGATTTTAAGACCCGATTTGAGTTTCCGATTTTAAAATAAAAATCACGCATTGGATTTCAAGACCTTATTTTGATAACTGTTTTACTGCCGACTGACAGAAAATGAATATCGAAAATGAATATCGAAGCATTTAGTGGGGAATAAAATGATTTTTAAAACAATGGCTCGATTTTCTATATTTTTATTTTCAACTGTACATTTTTACTTTTGAATGAACCGGAAATAAAACAGGAAAAATAATTAATCGGAAAGAGAATAAGCCTACTTGCATCTTATCCAAGCAAGCGATGGATGGCTATAGTTATATATTTTTTAAAGGTAACAAAAGGATCACTTTAAAGGAGTCGGACATGAAGGGACAAGAATGTCCGGACACTCATTTCAGATGACCCCCTCTGTACCCCTAACTGACACAACGTAGATGAAATATCTGCATATGTGTGCCTTTTTTGAGCATGTCTTTAATTAACTCGCCATAGGGCTCCAGAGACGCCATTTTTCTGTGATTCTCCGTCTTGGAGACGTGTGCCCCGACACTCTGACTTTTACGTCACACGATGTGCGACACAATTTTTGAAATGTTAATAGAAAAATAATCTGTCTTTACATTTGGGATTATTAGATATTATATTTGTTTGTTTGAGCATCTGTGTTAAGCAAGGAAAACAGTAAATGACCCAAAATTGGAATATGGTGATAAAATGTACTGGAAGCGCACCCATTTCACGTCATTTATCGTTTTCAGATTTTGGTTTTTGGAAAATCCAATGAACGCAAGCTACACGGACCGTTGTGTTGCAGCTCTGCTTCTTTACCTTCATTTGTTTAACAGAAATCCTCTTTTTTGTCCTTATCTGGCCTCTCCTGTCCATCTGCCCCTCCAGCCTCTCCACATGCTCTCCTCTCCTCAGTGCTGAACAAACACACACACACACACACACACACACTCTCTCTCTCTCTCAGTGCCTGTGTAAATCACCTTGAGCGGTGAGTCTTCAGGCTTTGTCAACCATTTCCCTTTTTAAAGATGCTATTCCTCTCTCTCTCTCTCTCTCTTTCCCTCCATAAATCTCCTGCTCACTTTACCTGAGATATAAACTCTCTCTCTCTCTCTCTCTCTCTCTCTCCCTCTGTGTCCCCATTCTGCTCCCTGTGTGAGCAACATCAAGGCGGCCCGTAATGCCGTCTGCTCCCTCCATCCCCCTCCTCCTCCCTCACTCCGCCTGCAGCTTCAACGCTCCCTCCCTCCTCCTCTCCCGGAGCTCCCTTTTTGGCTGTGTTTGTTCCCTATAATCCCCTTTCTATATCTCTAACAGGTTTTTCATCACTCCCCGAAATCCCTCGTCCCCGTGTAGCTTCAGCGCGCTTCCTGCCGGCGCTTTACCCGCTCCATCCTCACTCATCCCACATTCACACTCAGTCATGCTGCCTCTACGCTCCTTTCAGCTCCTTTGTCTTTATAAAAGCTGCATTCATGATACGATGTGGGGAAAATGACAAGCGTGAACAAAACATCCTTCACCATGACCACCAGGCCTGAGATGACCCCAGCACCATGTGACTAGCCCACTGACTCCCGTACCAACGTCAGATCCCTTTTGAGATGCTTCTGCAGGGTGAACTGATGAAGGGGTTGTGGTGAATACCTTTTTGTTACTGATCAAGTTGATTCACATGGCTGATTCATGACGGTGTGCTGGAGACGGGGGTTTGGGGTCAGTCTGAGGGTCAGAGGTGTGCTGAATGATCTGTAATGAGTTCATCATGACCCTGGTGTTTGGACACCAACAGTGTGAAGGAAATTTTTATTACCATTTATTCTTAAAGATCCTTGGTCAGGGTGACTTCAAGACCTTGTCTAGCCGACTTGATGAGATAATGAATTATTGTGTGTGCGTAAGCCATGAGTGATACCGTGTTGTTTTGCGTGCAAGATGCTTTCTCCTTCTGTTGGTTATCACTGTCCCAAAGGGAAAGACAAAGCATAACAAAATGTACTCTTGTACGTCACCGTGCGCCTCCTCGACGTGATAACGGGCGACCGGGCAATTTGTGGTCCGGGGAGTTTAGCGCCAATATGTAAGGAGAACACACCTTTCACTCAGGGGCACTCTCTGATCAGCACGCTGTGAAGGAGACCTGCTCATTTGCCTGCCAAATTATTGTTAATGCGAATAAATACTTTGTGATCGGACTTCTTCTGACTTTGGTTTTATTTGCTCAGTGGAAAAATCCACGACACACTGGAGGCAGGATATTTTGGATAGTTTTAAGCGGTTGAATGGAAGGCAGCTGGACTTTCTTGAAGACGTTTAGGAACTGAGGAAGCATTTCTGATGAGAGGGGAAACGGCGTCTCAAGAATTAGAAAAGTCCAGTTGCCTTCCACTCGTCCTTATTATCATCATCACGTCCTGGACCACTGAGGGGCTACACAGACACATGGTAGTCATGGTTTTGGGAAATGGCCACTGGTGATCAGGGACTGCTCACGTGAGGGGACGGGTGGTGGTGTGTATAAAGTGAGATGTTTGGGTGGTGTAAACTGGGTGGTCTCAGAGCTCATCCCTCTGTTGTTTGAGATTAATAAAGGTGTTGTTTCTGCTACACTGCTGGACTGCTGGGTGTTCGCTTTAATTAAAGATGTATTTCCAGAAAGCAGAAAGCAAAACTCAACAATCACCTCTGTTACAGCGTTAGGGCTGCTCATTGGTGTTGAGACTCATTAGTGCTGTACAAATAAAACTGAATAGAACGTTAGGATTATAACCCAACCAGTACTCCAGATTATATATTATACATTCAATTAACTATAAATCATAAGATTCATTACAGAGTAATGCACTGTGACACCAAACCGCTGCTTGACTAAATATCAAACATGAGCCCTCACATAAATACGTAACGTGCACTACATCATCACACAGACGATGCACCATCCTGTATACGTGTTACTGAAGGATGTGTGTGAAGTTACATCACACTAGAAGGTGAAGTTGAGGGTGTAACCTCCACCACGTCGTCCTCTCCGTCTTCCTGGAACATGTGAATGTGGAGATACAGGTAGGTGTGTGTGTGTGTCTCCTGACCTGCAGCAGAAGCTCTCTGAGTCGGCGTAGTTGAGCCTCCAGCTGCTTGTTGTGATCCTCCAGGATCTGCATCCTCGTCTCCAGCCGGCTCTTGTGCTGTCGGAGAACCCGAGCCTCGGCCAGGAGCTCCTCATCCTGCTGACCGGCCGGTGACCCCGCCACCCCCTCCACCAGCGCCGGCGCCGACGCCGCCTCCTCGTGCTTCCACTTCAGCCGCCGATACTCGCCCTGCAGCATCCTGCACACCAACACAGCAACATCATTATCACCATCATCATCACCAATATCATCATCATCATCGTAATCCAAATGACTCATTTAAGAACAAGCCTTGAAATCATCTTAAAGGTGAAAGTGAGTGATTATTTGTCATTGTGAACACACCACAGCACACACTGCACCACAACCACATGTGACCTCTGCATTTGACCCATCCGTGAAGGAGCAGTGGGCAGCTGACAAGCGCCCGGGGAGCAGTGCTTGGGGACGGTACCTTGCTCATGAGTACCTCATTGGTAACTTTACCAGCCCTGGATTCAAACCTGCAACCTTCTGATCACGGGGCGAACACCCTACCGTTACACCACCAGCTGCCCAACTAGATGCTGATAGATCTAAACCATGTAAACTTCTAGCTGACGCCATGTCCATAGAACCTTCATTTTAAGTGAAAACCTAAACCTTCCCAACGTTACCCAACAACTGCCCTGAACGATGAGGGATTATCAGATATAAATAAAGCGTTTTGTAAGTGAAAAGTCCACTCATGGCTGCTCTAGAACATCACCTGTCAGAGCGGCTGTTTTAGGAAAATCAGTTTGTTAAAATATTATTTCTGCCAATGTCGAGGGTTAGGGTTCCTACTCAACCGCTGTTACAGACCAACGTACAGCTGTAACAGAATAATGCATTGTGTAAATGTTAAAGTGAAATCAGCGGTAACCTTGATGCAGCACCGCAGCAACCTTCATCACGACCAAAAGGCACCGCGCTGTAAACCACGTAAAGTGTGAACTCATGGTGGAGGATCGAGACGTGCAGGGCGGAGTTTGATGTGTGTGTGTGTGTGTTGGCTTTGAGTGAGTTTTTACTCGTCAGTACGGGACGTTCACACTTCTCCTCCACACACTTCCTCTACACGCTCCCCTGCAGTGGATGTGAAGGTTTAGAGGAAGCAGCTCTGACGGCAGAGTGAAGATCAAAGGCTAAAATCAACACATCCAGCCTGTGTGTGTGTGTGGGGGGGGGGGGTTAATGACCATTAAAAGAACTCAGCAAACACCTGAATGTGAGGAACACGTCCAAAAATCTCATTATAACCAAACGTTAGAGAGTAAACACTCAAAGAGGGAGATAAAAGCTGAAGTTCTAACATTTTGCCACATTTTCTCTGTGAACTTCAATGTAGAAGGGTTTATTATTGAAACTCTTTGAAGTTCACCTTCTCTAAGCAACAAAAATCACAGGATTAGGTGGTCTGGTCTGGGAAAATATCAGAAGGAATAAACAACGTCAGCGTCCTGCCCGAGCAATAACCTCTACACAGCGCTCACTACTGTCACGTCCTTTCAAAAGGGCCGCTTCGACATAAAAACAACCCTCCACAGTTACACCACAGCGTCTACAGAATCAACTCTCATAATACACGCAGTAAAGCAGTAAAAGCTAAACGTGCTGCTGTGATGTCGAGCCCCTCATGCATTGCAGCAAAAAGAGCTAAAAATGAGAAAACTGGCCGTTTAAAAGTAAATGAAAAATTAAGTAATTATCATCTAATGTAATTGTGATATTTAAAGGATGCAGGACAGTGGGAAGAGGCACCAGGGGAACGAGGAGAGAAAAACAACTTCCATTAATGGAGCAGTCACAAGGCTAGTAGTCATGGCGATGCTTCGGGATCTTCATGACAAAAGTAATGGAGTTTTAATCGAGGTGGCGTCGCGTCAACCTCTGAATCGGCCACAAACGGCGGTGGGAAACGCAGATTTATGAAGCGGGTGAAGGTTGCAGACGCCCTGCAGACATCCATAATTAATCCCACTTTACTGAGCGATTATTCGGGAGAGCCGGTGGAAACCGAGGCGAGGGTTAAAGATGGCGGTTTGTAAGCGGAGGAGGAGGAAGGAGACGAGAGCGAGTCGTTCACACGGTCGCCGCCGGCGCCGAATTAAAGCCGTTATGGAAGGCTTTCATTTTCCTGCTCGTGTTTTAGATTTTGCGTCGTGGCCCGAGGCGCGTCGCCAGAGATGAGGCACAAAAAAGAGGTCAAGCGAGCCCTTGGTGTTGTCAGAGCCGGAGCTGATTGTTCGTCACTGTCATGTCCACATTCACTACTCAAACAAACGCGGTCTGCAGGACGTTGGGGCTCGGAGCGGTTTTGAGAGCGTCAGGAGATCAGACCTGCTGATGGATTTGCAGTCATGCAGACTCACAGAGAGCTAAATGAAATAATGGCAGGAAAAAGCCCCGTTTGCATTTTGCTCAGCAACAAAGTTCTGAATAACGACGTTAACAATGTTCATCAGTCACAGAGGAAAAGAAACCATTTGTCTTGACAAAAAGAAGCTGAGCAGGCCGAATAAATAACTGACCGCACTGCACTTCTGCCGAGGGTACGCTGCTGCCGGAGGCCGCCGCAGCATTGTGTGGTGATCGAGTGCTGTCCTGACCGAGCTTTTAGCCGTGCATTGTTTAATTAAGTAAAGAGAAAGCTGCAGGACAACAGGGCGGTGTGTGTTTACTGTGGTTCGTAAATAGACCAAATGTCCCCGTTATGTTAAAAGCAGCGTCCTGCTTCACCAACCGCTCTTCTTCAGTTAACAATAAAACCAACTTCAGCAGTTTTCATGAAGATTCCAACATTCACCAAAGTTGTCTTCTTTGAGATTTGATCGTATGTAAGAGCAGACCCTGCAGTACAGCGCTCGCACACACACATTAACACGTCTTTTATTGATTACTGGCTTTCCTCCAATTCTACTGTTGTATAATATTCTACCAATTAAAGAACTATCTGAAGTGCAAATTTAAGTAGCAGCAACACAGTGAAGATACAGCACTGCAAAAAATGAAATCTTAACAAGCCAAAAAATCTTCAAAAGAAAAAATAGATCTTGTTCATTTTAAGGATAACTGACTTGACTAGACTTGTATGTGTGAGATAAATAATCAAACTTTAAGAAACATTGGCTACAATTATCTTAAGAAAAATGTACTGATTATAAGAACTTAAAATGAAATAAGAAATTTAATTAAGAGAACGGACAGGTTCTCATGCTCCACTACGAGTTAAGAAATTCATGACAACTTTGCTTATTTTAAGAATATTAAAGATAAAAACATGGAAAAATGGAAAGACTTTACAAGATAAACTTTCTCACTCTATTGGCAGATAATTTTGCTTGATTCTGGAACCTTTTTATCTTATTATTCTTTTCTTTTTCTTATTTTCTGACACTGATTTTTTGCAGTGAGTTAAGTCTTTACAATGTCCACTCAAAGCTGCTAAAAATTAACATCACATTAACTTGTGTGTAATGTTCCGTATGGAGCCAAAATGAACGTCCACTGAATGTACGCTGGACGTCATGAACACAAAGCTATTTCAAACCTCCATGATGAGACATGAACACATCATTATATTTACAGCATTTAGCGGACGCTCTTATCCAGAGTGACTTCTTTTTTCCTCATTTCTGGGACAGACACCCCCGGAGTGACTTGGGGTTAAGGGTCATACTTGGGGCCCCAGTGGTGGTAGTGCTGGAGGTAGGATTCAAACCCACAACATCATGGTGAAGATGTGAATCTCCACTAGACCACCTTCAACCCATAAAACACCAGCTACTGCACATCTGAATGATAACCGATGCACTCAGGCAGCGATCAGTGTGACTGAGTAACGACGCTAGCAACTCGGGGCAGTCAGTGTGGTGGTTACGGAGTTGGCCCCGTGATCAGAAGGTCGCTGGTAAAGGTCCCGGGGCGCTGCCCATGTTAGCTGCCCACTGACTCCTCCACGGATTGGTCAAATGCAGAGTTCACAAGTGATTGTAGTACACGGTGTGCTGTGCTGTGTTCACAATGACAAATAATCACTCGCTTCACTGTCAGTGCAGTAAAACAAGACTTCCACACGTCAGCAAGTTCCGATTTTTGGTTGACACCTTGAAATAAAGTCTCAGGTAAAAGTAGCTGCTGTTCTGCACTCTCTGGGATCCTCACTAATTAAAATGTTACTATTAATCATCAGAACCGTCACCGTGTGTGAGTTTGACTGAGTACCGACTGACTTTCAAACAGCATCCTACAGTCATGCCAGCTGCAGTCTGAGAAGAGGGAATCTAACGCTCAGCTGGTTGGGGTCTGGACAGTAGTCAGATGAAGAGTGCTGTTAGACGTGCTGGTGGCTCCAGCAGGGGGCGCTGTCCTGTGGCCTGAACGAACCCCAACGCACACGGTGGAGTAAAAACGGCACTGTCCTTCAGATGAGAGGTGACAGTGAGGTCCTGAGCTGAGCTGATATCAGACGGCTCTGTATAAGAGTTGGACTAGAGCCCCAATGTCCCCAAATACCTGAAACACCTCATCACGTTAACAGTCTTCTGGATGAGGGGTGAAGGGCCTTAAGAAGCCCTAAAAGAGGTCCAGTTGCCTTGGGTCAACTCCCAATATTAAAACCAGCAGCACAACCTTGTGCTTCCTGTGACCACCGGGTCACCACCGCCTCATTTGTTCTTATTAATAACGTAAATCAGGATCTCACCGGTTCTCGTTCTCCAGCCGTGCCAGCGTGCGCTGCAGTTCCTCCTTGTTGTGGCAGTCGAGGTGGGCGAGGGCGAGCTGCCCGGGCGGAGAGTCCTGCTCCAGAGCGGGGCTGGAGTGACGCAGGAGGTACTGATCTTCATCCCTGAGTCCCCCGGCACAGGAGACAACACACACTGAGGAGCCAGAGCCATAGCCACAGCGCATACACACACACAGATACACACACACATCCGCACGCTGCAGGACGTACACACTGGTGCCCGGCCACAAAGCAGCCAGCTGCACTACAGCGGCATGCACAAACACCATCACACATCAGCTCCCTGCACAGCACTGGCACACTGTCACACCCAGCAACTAGACAAACAGATGCTCACAGAGACCAACACACACGCACGCACAGTGGGCAGAGTGGCAAAGCATGCAACAAATAAACACACACCCCCACGGCTCGGCCCACGACGAACACGACAGGGAGGCACACGTAAGCCCTGTTTACACAATCCTTTGATCTAGTTCAAATGCTGCGACATCAGAGAAATTACAATCTACAACCGGAATCCTGCACAACAGCAGCTCGACATCGGCTTTCACCTCTCACCACCGCCTGACGCTCACAGCGCTCCGCAGAAGGGAGCTCACCTCAACCTCTGATGCACTTTGATGCAGGAGCTTTAACAGCCGAATTCTGCACCAGATCAAAAGCTCCTGATAGCATTTGGACGAGCTCCAAGGCACAACAGCTTTTTGTGATGGCAGACGGCCCCTGAACCGTGTACGAGGAGGGAGGGAGGGAGGGTGCACGCCGAACGCCTCCAGCAACGGGAAGCGCAGTGTAAATAAAGGGGGTCGCCCAAATAACAGCAAATACACAGGGCTCTGAGGGCACGAGTGGGTAAAGACCGAGCAAATACAAGCTGAAATAATCCAACTAAAGCTATTAGGAAACACAGCACGGCATCACATCACAACTAACGCACATCATCTCATCACTGTCACGTAAAGACAGCGCTGGAACGTAAGACTTGAAACACCCTGCCGTGTAGAAAATAACGAGGTGGACAGAATGAATCAACGTCATCAGATGCACAAATAAAGTGGTAAATAAGTAAACTGGAGGCTTGCTGGTAAAGTGAACAGGTTTACACTCCACACTGACACAGGAGCAGGAAATCACTCAGCAGCAGCCTGTTTAAAGTCGTAGGGAGTGTTTTAGGACAAATGTCAGCATCTCAAGTTTATAATTAACTACATGATGAGAATGGAGGAAAACGTGGAGCGTCCTTAAAAATACAGCAGCGTGGCCAAAATGTCTCAAAAACGCGCAGGAAGATCATCACTTAAATAATAAAGCAGGAATGAAGGACGTTACCGCTGTTCAGAGCTCACAAAGTTTCAGATAAAACAGTGAATTTACATGGTAGTGGTAGTGTTAGGAGGGCTCAGTAGGGTAAGAGCTCCTGGGGTGAAATATACTACATGAGGATTGTTATGGGTTGATAATAGTTGATTCTCTCGCCCTGATTTAACATATTTATTTGCATTTCCCATGATGTGGAGTTCAGCAGAGCAAGTGAAGACACAAACCAAGCCCATCGATGTTCCAAGTTAGGACTGATCATTTAAACAGAGATCATTAGTATGTTAATTAGAACTAATCGCGTCTCCAGTGTGGGCCGAAGCTTGAACACACTCCAGGTAACGTCGGCATGTACAGTTTGGAGTTATTTTTATTACTATTAGTAAAATAAAGGTGTTATTCAGTGATGACGCACATATGATATCTCAGCACCATCACCAAATAAATGGATTTGTTGTGATTGCTCATGTTTTCGGACAATTTGAGAAACCTTACAAAAATAAGCAGTGCACGTGTGAGCACCAACTCAGTGTTAAACTGCAGCTGTACCGGTAAGAGTTTTTGGTGTGGGTTTAACTGTATTCCACTCTTATATAAGGTAGCTACCTAAACCTCTCTGCTGCTTCCATACGTGTGGTATTTGACCAGCGGTTCGTCCACCCGCAGCGACATCACCCGGCCCGCGCTGTTTATCCTCTCCACCGCGCGCTGGAATCACTAAGCCTTTTATATGATGGAGGGACAGCACACGCACTGCCACGGGTCATTTTCATTATCTTTTGGGATTTTCACGTGACTCCCCAGCTGCCCTCGAAACACACACACACACACACACACAGAGCTGATGCATGCACACACACAGACTCAGGGTCGAGGTGGTAATGGAAGACGGTGTGTGGGGGATTGAGGCGGCGGCAGCAGCAGTGTACTCACAGACTTTCATCAGGGGAGAGACTGTCAGTGAAGAAGGAGCAGGTCTGACTCTCCATTTCTGCCAGCCTGACACACAGCAAGAGAACCAGAAAGAGACAAAAACAGAGACATAAAGAAGCGAGGTGGGAATTACGCTGGCATACACGTGCTGGAAAGTAGGTCAGCTACACAATAATGAACGTGGAGCGTTACACGGCACACGGAGCAAAGAGACCATTGTGTTTCATCAAGAAGATTAGCATTACAATCTACAGTGTAGCCACGATAACACACGTTAGACAGTACGGGGGAACTGCACAAAGTTTAGCATTTTACACAGCACAGTCTCTCTCTCTCACACACACACACACACACACACACAGAGGATAGTGTAATATGCATCACTACATAATCATATACACAGAGAACTTGGATGGAACTAGCCCCAAAAATACAGACTTACATACATCATCCAATACATATACCATGTCCAGTTATATCTGCCTGTCCATCTAAACAGCGCTACTACAATCTAACATTCAGTATTCAATAAAGGATGTACATATGGATAACACACAATATACTGTATGACATTTCACAGTGCAGTCTGAAGCAGTCTGAAGTTCCACATCAGCACACCTCAACACCACACTCAATGCAGATCATTTAGGAGTCAGACATGAATGGAACAGCACTGATGCAGCAAACTGTGAGGACGAAGTCAAGTCAAGGAGACAGAGAGACGAGACGACGTGGCTTTTTCAGTGCAATAGGAAATAAAGAACAAATAATAAACAATATATAAGTAAAAAACTAAATATACACTTTAAACTAGGAATGAAATATTAAATATAACTGTAAACTAGAACTAGAACTAGAACTAGAACTAGAACTAGAGGAGAGACAGTTTGGATGCAGTATTAACCCAAAAAGTGGAAGTTGACTTTGACGCTGGATGTGCAAGAAACAGTTTCAATATGAAAAATTCTATATCCAGTCTATTAATAAAACAGCATCTCTTAAAAAGTCTGACTAACATTTAAGTTTGTGAAGATATTATAACAGCAGTGGAGAATCAGGGTCTGAGCAATATTTTTCAATAATTTGTGTAGAAGTTAGTTCTGAGCTGTAAGACTGCTCATCCAAACACAGTCTACTAAAGACTAACAAGGGAAAGCCCTTCCACACTGACTACAGACAATAATGTTAAACACTCTTTGTTGTGTCCAATTTATCCTCCAGTTCTTCGACGGTAATGTTCGGTCTGGCCGGATTAACGCACACTCCTTCATTACAGAAAAAAATATTTATTTATATAAATGACAAAACAAAATTGAATGAAACGTATCTGTAAATAAATTCAAAATTATGTCCTTAATGAAAAACTCTTTCCAGGCGTTTTATAAGAATCAAAAAACAAAAGGAGGTTAAAACAGTATGTGTTCACCAGCCTCCCATTACCTCTCGGCCATCTTGAGACCCCCATCCCCCCATGTCATAAACTCCAAGACCTTCCTCCAAAATGTCTAGAAAATTACTTTAATAAAAATGATAACTCCTTTTGTAAATCAAACCTTATATTAAACATGTTATTTTATATTATAAATGACTAAATGGCGATAACACTCACTCATCCTGTTAGTGTTCGCAGCTCAGAAACAATCTCTGCTTTTAAGTCAAGGCTTAACACCTTCCTGTTTAGTCAGTCTCTTGGATGTTAAAGTCCCTTTTTCTTGGGTAAAGGTGAGCTCTGGGGGTTGATGGTCATTTGAGATTAAAGGTGAAATGCTGGACGGTGGTTTGGTGTGATGTCGAGACGCCTGGAAGCCCTCATGTCTGCGCTACCTTCCAGCTCTCCCTTTAACCAGGCTGCCATAGTTACTTTAGCTCTGCTGGAGGGTAGGTGTAGGGACTAACGCTCTTCTCTCTCTCCTTCTTCTCCCAGCTGACGCTTGACCGACTGAACCCTCACCAGGACTCTATGGAGACGTCATCGTGTGGAACCAGCTGGGATTTTTCGGACCCTGCGGACTTGAACTGAACTACCAGTTTAACATTGAACTATTTTAGCTTCACGTCGCTGAGAGGATCCTGCAAACGGCTCCAGCAACGACTCGGGATTAATTAAAGATTAATCTTGAACTAATGTTTACTACGTGTTAAATGTTCATGCACCCGGTCACCCAGAGGAGGATGGAGTCCAGTTCTGAGTCTTGGTTCCTCTCAAGGTTTCTTCCTACTAGAGGGAGTTGCCACTGTGGCCTCAGGCTTGCTTGTAAAGTGCTTTGTGATAATGTCTGTTGTTAAGAGTGCTATATCAATAAAATGGAATTGAAATTGAACTTATTTCACCTGAATTTGTTAAATAAGAAAAGTCAATCATTTGTGTTTGCCTGATCTTTTTGCCCAGCAGAGTGTATAAATATATATGCACATATACATATACAAATACACATAAACTGCGGTATATCTTCTGCGTAAATAAACCAGGTATGTTAGGGTTAAAGATGGAGCTGGTGATGCCATTAAGAGAAGGGCTTAGTAAAGCATGTTAGACGGAAGGTTGCCAGGCGGAGCATTAGACTCCCCGCTGATAAATTGTCACTCGCAGCGCTCTGACGGCAGCCGTTACTCATGCAGCCAAACTAGAGCAGCTCCTGACACGGACAGAATAAGTCTGCTGTCCGGATGCTGATGCTGAAGCCTGGGCCTGATGCTGGGAGGGTTAAACTGCAGCCTTCAGCACCGTGGACAATGACCTGGCTTTTAGCAGCATCCTAACCAGCCGGCAAAGAGTCAGCGTGAGGTGGGAGACGGGGGTATAGCCTCCCCGGGGGGGCAGCTGGTGAATTAGCGGGAGCAGCGTCTGCCCCCAGCGAGGCGCTGACGATAAGTGTTAAGTGCCCGGTGTGCCTCTTGTAGCAGGAGAAAGAGAGAGAGCAGCCTTTTCTACAGCCTTCCTGCACGTGATGGAGAGCTTCTTACAGTCTCAGCATTACATCATCCACATCCCCGACGCACCCTCCCGCTTCCACTCCGCATCTATCAGCCGGATCGAATCCCAGCCCCGAGCTAAACGACGTGCAGTTAGAGGAGCGTGGAGAGCTGGCGTTAAAGCGACACAGGAGCCCGGTACAGGGATATACGGTGGACGGTGGGTAAACAGGGGTGTTAGTGTGGAGGTGCTGTGGATGTGCCACTTTACAGACAGTTAAACCTGAGAGTTGCTGGGACGGTTCAATTAGAACTGTGATGACAAAAGAAATTCTTCTGTGTGATGTGGAGTGAGTGATTATGTGTCATTGTGAACACGGCACACACAGGTGTTGCAGTTAATCACAATCAACGCATTGTGATGCGGACGATTCTGCATCGGTGCAGTGGCAGACCATAATCAAGTACAACAGAGGTTTTCAACTGGCGCTCCACTGCCCTCTAGTGGTCCAGGGCGGCATTTTCACTACTCAAATCACATAAAAAATTATTCCTTTTTTATTTTTCAAAACATTTCCATGTGATTTGGGAAACTTTATGAAAAATGAATTTAATGCAAATATCTAAAACGTGCTTGGGGAGTCCCTCAGTGTACCGCTACCAGTCTGGGGACCAGTGAGCCTCTGATCGCAAGGCCAACTTCCGAAACACACTACCAACTGAAGAACTAGGACTCAACACTTGCTTGTGGTTACCCGAGTTAACCCTTTCCTGCCTGGTGTTCACTTGAGTCGAAACGCAGAAGGTTTGATGTTGTGGATGTCAATTTGTGCAGGACAGGTCAGAGTTAGTGTTTGGTGGGGCTGTGGTATCTTAGGATCTGGTCATTTTGTGCCTTATTAGAAGACAGTGTGTGTGTGTGTGTGAGAGAGAGAGAGAGAGAGAGAGAGTATGTGAATAGTTTAAAGCAGATCAGCATGAAGGTCCACATTTTCAGGAGATTCTGTCCCACACAGTAGCTCGGGGAGGAGTCGTTCTGCCCTGAGGACAATATATCAGTCGAAAGTCTACTCTCGCCTTCCTCTCTCTACAGTTTATATTCCCCTTACAGCTCCCTCCCTCCTTTACACTCTCACCCTGCCTACATCCATCTCCCCCCACTCCTCTCTCTCTCTCTCTCTCTCTCTCTCTCTTCCTTCCTCTCTCTCTCTGATGTTCTCTGTTTTGATGATGAAAAGGCTTCTCTCTGTACGGAGCCTTCGCTATCAGTGCTGTTTAACCCAGTCTCTCTTCCTCCTCCTCCTCCTCCTCCTCCATTACCTCCCATTAACACATCCGTCCAGCCTAAAATCCTCAGTGCTGCGTCCCTCCTCCTCGCGGCCGTGCGTCCCTCCTGCAGACGTTCCCAAAATGCCGCCTCCAGTCTCCACATTCAACTTCTTGATGTCAATTTAATTTTTTTTTATTAGAATCCTGACACTGATGAAGGGAATAAATAAAGTGACGTGATCCCTCATTTAGGAGCGCTTTCTCTCGGCCGTCTGATGCCAGAGCGGGAGGCGGGAGATAAAAAAGCTGAATTTAAAGCCCTTTCACAATCGGCTGCAGAAAAGGAGACGGATCCTTCAGCTCTGCCATTCTTTCCGCGGGCCATAAAAGGCTTGTCTTCTCTCATTTAGACGGGGCTCAGATCACGCTGAAGTTTGCTTCAAGTATGCAAAAGGAAGCGACGAAATAAAACAAATGTCCCGGCGCCTCCTCAGAAGGATCTGGGTTTGCAGACATGGATGGAATGTTCAATGGGGCTTGGAAACATAGTGGAGAAACACTCACATGTAACACACACACACACACACAAGGAGCCTTCCCAAGACATTAGTGTTAAAGTCACGCCAGGCCAGGCCCCTCCTCCCACAAAGTGCCCGAGCAAACACAGCTTCTTCAAAATAACCTTCGGCGCTTTTACACTCTGCCATGTTGGCTTTAATTGCGTCGTGCCCCGTCTGCACATGCAGCTAAAAGGCTCCAAGAGTGGGATATTTCAATTAGGGGGCAGGAGAATCAGCACAAATATATCTGAACAGGGGCAAGTGGTACAATTCAGGAAAAATACAAAAATGCTGTGAAGGAAAAGAAAAAGAGCACGGGGTTGGAGAGGGAGAATGAGAGCGGTCAAGGAGGGAGAGAGAGATGGACGGAGGGTGTTTGACAGATATCAGGGGAGAAAGGAGAAATGAAGTGAAAAATTGAGACGCATGGAGAGGAATGGAGCGCGTGACAGCAGGCAGAGGCTCAGACGGACGGAGACAAAGAGAGACAGAGAGAAAGAAGAGAGGAAACAGAAAACTGCAGGCTGAGAGTGTGTGTGGTGTGTGTGTGTGTGTGTGTGGTGTGTGTGTGGTGTGTGTGTGTGTGTGTTAGCAGCAGTTCTCAAAGGGAAGCTGTTTTCTAGACAGGGTTCAGGTTTGATGTAAGAAACGACATGAGCAAGAAGATCTGCTTTTAGTTACCGATGTTAACGTTGGGGTCTATGTTAATCTGTAGTGTTACTCTATGTGAGGACCCCACAAGACAGCACCATGACTGTGTGTGTGTTTGTGTGTGTGTGTGTGTTTGTGTGTGTGCATGTGTATTTGTGTTTGTGTGTGTGTATTTGTGTGTGTGTGTGTGTGTATTTGTGTGTGTGTGTGTGTGTGTTTGTGTGTGTGTGTATTTGTGTGTGTGTGTGTGTGTATTTGTGTGTGTGTGTGTGTGTATTTGTGTGTGTGTGTGTGTGTGTGTGTGTTTGTGTGTGTGTGTGTGTGTATTTGTGTGTGTGTGTGTGTGTATTTGTGTGTGTGTGTGTGTGTGTGTGTGTGTGTTTGTGTGTGTGTGTATTTGTGTGTGTGTGTGTGTGTGTGTTTGTGTGTGTGTGTGGGTGGGTGTGTGTTTGTGTGTGTGTGTGTGTGTATTTGTGTGTGTGTGTGTGTGTGTGTGTATTTGTGTGTGTGTGTGTTTGTGTGTATTTGTGTGTGTGTGTGTGTGTGTGTGTGTGTATTTGTGTGTGTGTGTGTATTTGTGTGTGTGTGTGTGTGTATTTGTGTGTGTGTGTGTTTGTGTGTATTTGTGTGTGTTTGTGCACAGTGCTGGAGCAGTGACAGAAGAGACAGTGATGTTAGTTGGCAGCTCTCACAAGCCCCGAGACGCTGCACAGTTTCATTCAGCTGACCGCAGTCCACCCACTGCACCCTGCACCACTCCTCCTCCCTCACACACACACACACACACACACTCTCTCCTTCTCTCGCTCATTGGTGCTGAAGTGTTTGGCTGTAGTGAAGTGTGTGTGTGTTCATGCAGAGAGGATCAATACTCTAATCAGGCGCAGGAGCTGGAGTGCAGGGGGCTGCTGGTGAAGAGGTGTGGGGAGAGGTTTGGAGGGGTCAGAGTGGTGAGGAGCGGCCCACCGCGCGCACACACACACACAAACACACACACACAGGAGATGTGCCTACCTGCTGGCAAAGTGCTCTATCCGGCTGTGGGTGTCAGCGTGGGGCAGTCGGGGTGAGGAGCAGGGCCTGATACGACACACACACACACCAACAGGTTAGAATGGGAGACTGGGCTCTGTGTCCATATAAATGTGTGTGTGTGTGTGTGAGATCCCCCCACTCTGCCAGATCATCAGCCTCAATAACACTGGTCTAAAGTTGAACCTCGGCCCAGTCGTTACCTCAAATCAAACAAAATCACTCGCCTCATCGATAGGTGAACAGCACACTCGCGCACACACTCGCGCACGCACACACTCACGTGTCGGCGCTCTCTGCCTCCAGGACGGACTGCACGGGCAGGTATCCTCTCTGAGGGTGTTTGCTGAAGTACTGCTTTGATCTGAATTTGTTCTTCAGAGTCTTGGCAAAATCTCGCATGTTCTCCCCCGAGGTGGTCTCCACGGCGATTAGAGAGCAGAGAGGGGGGTGAGGGAGTGGGGGGTGAGGGAGGGGGCAGAAATGGGAGAGAAGGAAGAAAATGAAGATCTGTTTCAACTTTAACATCTTTAAACAGCGTCGTCCTGCAGCTGCTCTCTCTATCTGTAGAATTATGGTCTGGCTCTAAGCTCCATCTCCAGCAGCAGCAGCTGACCACACAGAGCCACACGGACACTCAGAAGAGCACTGCTCACACACCACACACTCATGAAGTAGACAGACTGTGTCACCACTGAAGCAGTGTGTGTGAGTGTGTACTGAAGGTTAAGTACCGGTGTGTAGTACTCCATGATGGGGTAGTGGAGCTTTTTGCCTTTGCTGGTTCGACCGGTGAGAAAGCAGGACTGGCAGATGTCCACGTTGAACTGTTTGAGACTGCGGTACCTGCAGCACAACAAAATGGAATCAGCAACATTCAAAATCCTTCATTCACGTCTCCGTCCTATTAAAACAAACAAACTAAAATCACGTTCTGCCCATTATTCAGTTGCAAAGCCAAACAATATATTCCAGAAGTGAAGTTGTTTTCTAATTTCCCGCTCTGCACTAAATCATTAAAAAGGACATCTCTACCACCACACTGATGCTCATCCCGTATCTTTTCTATGGAACCCAAGTGGAGTGACCCAGTTAAACAAAGGGCAAAGGTCTCAGACCAGGGCCAAACTGGGAAATTGTAAAGCGGCGTGTGATTCATTTTTACATTTGTGTAAAGTGTAAACGTGCTGACGAACAGGACAGCAAGTAAAACGCTTCCTGGTGCAAAACACCATTCCAGCAGGAAGCATGAGAACTTGGGACAAGAGGCATGCTGGGTAAAATCCCACCTGAAGCCCCTGATTGGACACTGTTTACAGATGTGGCAGCGCGCCTGGTGTTTGGCCGACTCGGCCAGCGTGACGCGCTGCAGCACCGGCAGCCAGACCAACGACTGCGGCTCCAAACTCATCCACTCCAGGAAATGAGAAACCTCGATGGCCGGCTTCCCGGGAGCCTGATGGGGGAGAGATCAGATATAACATCACCTGGCGAGAGACAACATCGGGACCTTATGCAGCTTTCAGACAAATCACTGGGGAAAAAATTTAATAAAAATAATAACATTCAATTCAATTCAGTTGTATTTGTATGTAGTGTTCTTTACAACAGACACTGTCACAAACATAACTAACACAAAGCTCCAACCAGCAAGCCTGAAGCCACAGTGGCCAGGAAAACTCCCTCCAGCAGGAGGAGACCTTGAGAAGAACCAAGACCCAGACCTGGACCACATCCTCCTCTGGGCGACCGGATTGAGCTTGTGTGTGTGTGTGTGTGTGTGTGTGTGCACAGGTCTGTGTAAATGTATGTGAAAATGTCATATTTAAGTTAGCATTCAGTTCAAGTCCAAAACGTCCCAGCTGGTTCCAGATGGTGAGGTCTTTACAGAATCCAGGTGAGTTCAGTCATTACCGTCCCGTCCAGTTGATCTGGTAGAGAAGGTTCCGGCTGCAGCAGGTGAAAGTGAGGTTAAACCTTTAAAAAATTAACTCTACGCCAATGCTTTGGCTGGATGTCTACTGAAGCAGGAACGGGTAAAGAAACTTCTCTCAGACGTGTCAGCAAACCTGAAATTGTGTCTGTAAAGGCAATAGTTCAAATCGTCATGCATAAAAGTCATATTCACTTCTGTAAAGTTATGATGTCATCTTATCATATGATCACTTCTCTACATACTGATAACATTTCCAAGAATAAAAACTGCATTTGAGTCCAACTAAAATACACAGCAGCACAACACAGCACTGTGAAGGACCTTCAGAACCCTAGACCTTAAAGCTGTGCTGGATGTAAGCTTGTGCACGGCTCTAACACACGTAGGACGAGTTCTACAGCAGCACAGCAGGAGCAGATGACGGGAAGTAAAGCCAATAAAGGAGTGAGTCGTGCAGCGGTGAAAAGAGCAGTAATGTGCTAAATTCTCATTAAATGTGCATCAAAATTGCATTAAAAGCCTTATTTCCTCAGGGGCCGCTTTGTAGGGCAGTCGAGGAGCCGTAATTAACACCAATATCTCTCACAAGCACCGTCGCTGGCACTCCTGTCTTTCACCTTCACTAAGAGAGAGAGTGTGTGTGTTCAGACTACAGTGAGGATCTTCAGAATGCACGAACATCACATGCTTCTACACTAGAAAGTCAGATTGATAACATAACACGGGTGCACTGCAAAAAATCAGTCAGAAAATAAGAAAAAGAAAAGGATAATAAGAAGGTTCCAGAATCAAGCAAAATTATCTGCCAATATAGTGAGAAAATTCATCTTGTAAAGATCTCCTAAAACAAGAAAAAAACTTTCCATTTTTCCATGTTTTTATCTTTAATATTCTTAAAATAAGCAAAGTTGTCATGAATTTCTTAACTCGTAGTGGAGCATGAGAACTCGTATCAGTTCTCTTAATTAAATTCCTTATTTCATTCTAAGAAGTTCTTATAATGAATACATTTTTCTTAATAAAATAATTGTAGTCAACGTTTCTTAAAATTAGATTATTTATCTCACACATACAAGTCTAATCAAGTAAGTTATTCTTAAAATTTAAAAAAAACAGTAAAAAAAAAAGCAGTGTAGATCTGGTAAACACCACACTCTCTCTCACACACACACACACACACACGCTCTCCACCCCGCTGCCGGTCCCAAGCCGAGCTCAGCTGTGGCATTTTATCAGGTCTGACTTTATTAATGCGCTGGATGATAAATTGTCAATTTGGGGAGTTGTGATTGGTGCTGCACTGGTATTTCATCTGCTAATAAAAAGCCCAAAACGGAACAAATGTGGAAGTGAATGGATTTTAATTACGCGTGGCTGATATGGCAGACGTGCTGGTGAATGAGAAGGGATTTAATTAAGGCTTGACGACAGCACCAAGACTGGCAGGGTTAGGACATACTCCCAAAACCTGCGTTCCCCTTCTCTTCAACCCTACCACGCCCCCACCCCAACCAGACCACTATGGGTTTGTCCAGGGAGACAAATGACTCGAAGTTTTAGAAAGAAGACTGGAGGGGAGACGCTTGTTATCCTGCATCCCGGGGCTGGGTGATGCAGCCAAACAGTGTATCAGGATAAAATAATATCACTTCAATATTAATAAGTATTGATAATTACACTCCCATTTTAATAATTACCTATTTATTTGGAATTCATTCATTCATTCATTCATTATCCGACCCGCTTAATCCCAACCAGGGTCGTGGGGTGAACACGGGGAGAGCATGCAAACTCCACACAGAAAGACCCTACGACCGACCCAGGGCTCGAACCCAGAACCTTCTCGCTGTGAGGTGGCAACGCTAACCTCTGCACCACCGTGCCGCCCCATCTGGAATTAAGAACATTTAAATGAGTGATTATTTGTCATTGTGAACATAGCACAGGACCCATCTTTGAAAGCGCAGTGGGCAGCTGACGTCCATCACCAGGAAAGTAGTGCTTGGGAACGTTCCTTGCTCATGAGTAGCTCAGTGGCACTTTCACCAGTCCGGGACTTGAACCTGCGACCTCCTGATTACTGGCCCGCCTCGCTGACTGTTACATTATCAACTGCCCAACTCAGCTTCCGTCAGGATTTGAACTCGGAACACTGGACTCAGAGTTCAAAATGCTAATGGCTCTTACAGTATCTAGACGTCAAATATTCAATCACAAAAACATAGTAAATAGCAGCAGAAGTAGTGGTGGAGAACAGGCACAAGCTAGTGGTAGGATTCTTGCCTACAGCCCAGTGGACGCCGTAAGTCAACACTGCAACCACATCACACTCCACGCACACTTTACTAATAGTAGTATAACTCTGCACACCTCTCATGACATCATAGGTTCTGCGTTCCAGACGAGCTTAATTTGGTGCCAATTTGGAGCAGCAAATTTCTGAGGAACATGTCACCAGCACCAGCGCACGGAGCCGGGGCGTCGGAGTGTTTTAACATCATGCAGGACACGCGGCGCGGCTCAGTCACACTCAGCAGCTTTCTAAAGTTGGACTTTTCAGTCTGACTGGCAGCTCATTCTTTGTGATAAAGCGCTACTGCGCGGGTTACGTGGCTATGGAGGGAGAATAAGGCTGTGGTGCTGCTGGCATGTTGGAGATGGATTTCCACACAGTCTGCACTCAGTCTCTCACTTCTCACTGCTTCCATCATCACCTGAAGCACACAGTATCATGCGCCACAATAAAGACGCATGACTGGCTGATCCATGAGCACGCTCGGGGTTTCATCATGTAACTGAACTGTGCAAATGTTGACCTTTTCTGTATTTATGTGAATATCATTTTGCAAACAATGTTCTTGCTGCAGAGCGGCACGGTGGCGCAGAGGTTAGCGCTGCCGCCTCACAGCGAGAAGGTCCTGGGTCCAGTCGCCGGGTCAGCCGTGGGGTCTTTCTGTGTGGAGTTTGCATTCTCTCCCCGTGTTGACGTGGGTTCTTCAGGTGCTCCACTTTACTCCCACAGTCCAACAGCATGAAGTGTAGGTTAACTGTTGACTCTAAATTGGCCTGTAAGGTGTGAGTGAGTGTGTGCCCTGCTGTGTGTTGGCGCCTGCACGAGGGTGGGTCCCCACCTTGCACCCATAAGTTCCCGGGAGAGGCTCCGGTCCCCCCGCGACCCCAGCTGGGATTAAGTGGTTCGGATAATGAGATGTTCTTGCTGCTAGTGATTGTCTATCGTACTACACATCTCTCGTGTTCCTCGTCCAGGCCTGCTGCATCTCTCCAGCCGCTGTGCAGGTAGTGCAGACGTGGGATGAGGAGAATCTGCAGTGAGGAGCTGCCGTTTACAGTGATCACTCCAGGCTGAGCTCCTGAGTAAGTCTTGTTGATGGCTCACGTCAGTCCGGATGAGTTGCAGAAATTGAGTGAACACACAGTGAGCCTGGCGAGGACAAGCTGGCATTGTGCAGGGATTTTCAGGCTTGGCATCTTTAGAACAAGAGGGGGAGGAGGGGAGCAGGGACGGGGAGAGGATCTGCCTGCATCACGTCAAACCACCCGGGAGAGGATCCAAACCGAGTACCGGTCTCATCAGACTGTCACAGAACTCACAGGGACACTTCATCACGTCGTCCCTCGCTCCCGTCATACCACACGGCTGCAGAAAACGCACTTTTACATCCCTCTGATTTATTGACGAAGCTGAAATTGTGCCTGTGACAGCAAAAAAAAAGTCATGTCCAAAATGCGATACACGCTGCATTTCATCTGTACTCCAACTGGAAACCAGGTCAGAGAGAGAGAGAGATGCTCGGTACCGCTCACTCACCTGCTGTAATTTGGATGTCACCCTCGGGGAAATCACACTCAGCAGCAGATGATGAATTACACGCAAATCTCAAAAAGAACGCAGACGGAGCAGAGAGTGCGAGGAACCAGAAGTAAAACCTTATTCAAAACCTCAAAACCAGATCCCACGAGCGAGGCTGAAGCGAGGAGACCCAGCTTCCGGCGCTACCATTCACGCTCCAAATCATAATCTATTATTCTTTTACTTTACTGATTTGGGGGAAATCATTGTCTCCCAGGTACACTCACACCCTCACACCCTCACCCTCACCCTCACACCCTGCTCTCCACAAACAGCACCATCATGGTCCTCACCAGCTCAGTGCAACTCTGATGGGAGACAGAGGTGGAGGTGAGCCATGACAGTAACATGTGAGAAGGAGAGAGAGGCAGAATGAAGAGTGAATCTAAATCTTCACACACACACCGTTACGCATAACTAAGTACACACACGATCCGCCTAATCCGGTCACACAGAGGAGGATGGGGTCCAGATCCAGGTCCAGTTGCTCTCACGGTTTAGACGGAGTTGTTCCTCACCGCTGTGGTCTCGGGCTAGCTGGGTGGGGATTTGGGCTGGTGATATGTAAAGTGCTTTAGGACAATGTCTGTAAAGAGCTGAATACAAATAAAACAACTGAAATGAGTGAGAATTTAAGTGATTATTTGTCATTGTGAACACAGCACACAGCGCACCACAACCACATGTCGCATGAAGGAGTAGTGGGCAGCTTTTTGGGGAGCAGTGCTTGAGGACGGTACCTTGCTCATGAGTACCTCAGTGGTAACTTTACTGTTCCGGGACTTGAACCAACAACCTTCTGATTACGGAGCAAACTTCCTAACCGTTACACTACCAGCTGAATTAGTGTGAGGAGTGTGTCTCTCACCATGCGGAAGCAGCTCCTGACGCTGGGCTCCACGTTGCTGCCGCCAAACGCTGCCACTTCACCCAGCTGGCGTGGGATCTGGATCGCCTCGTGCAGCAGCAGACTCACATGCTTCTGATCCGCCAGACCACCAGGAGCACACACCTGCCGGAACAGGTCTACACACACACACACACAGTTACACAGAGTGGCACATCACAGATCTGTGTTCATGGTTTCCGGTTCTGTAACATCTGTATCATGGCTTTCAGTTTGTTTTGAGAAGTGTTACACACCAATAAAGAACATGACACTGCAACACACAGTAGAGTAACGTCTTCATCTGTAGCCTGAGTGTGTGGAGAGTGTGAGTGTGATGAGTACACATGTTGTATGAGGATTCCCCGTGGCCAGCAGCTCCACACACAGCTCCAGCTCCTCCTGGCCGTGTGTGTGTGTGTTGACAGGTATAGGTGTATTTGCCCGGGGCGCAGGGCTAATTGGCAGCAGGTGGCAGGTTTGAGGTGCAGGAGGGAGTTTTGCTGCATCTGCACATCCAGCAGCTCTGCTCACATCTGGGATAGTGGGAGGACACGGGAGCCGAGAATATGAAGCTCATTCCCAGCTGGAGTTGACCCTGGCCCACCCAGGAGTGGACATGGCCCCAAACGCCAGCTCTACACCCTCACCGCAGGGAGCTGGGGGTTTAACCCAGACACGCAGTGCGTACTGACCGCTCCGGAGATTAGGATGTGAGCTCTGCATCAGTTTTGCTGCTCCCACTGCCGGAATAAAACAACTCCAGTGTGAAACTGTCACATGACGAGAGTGGAATAAGTCATCTGATGTACTGCAGCCTAGTAATAGAAAAATGTCAAATAGATGTGATTCTAATTCTGATGTGTTTTGTGCAGTGATAAAGAAGCCAGAAGTTGAGTCTGGAACTAAAATTACACATAAACTAAACTTGAGACGGGGTTCTCTATAATACACATATATGTGAATAAATACAAAATAAAACTTAAACACTGTGATTTTGGTTCAAACCGAGTGATTATTTGTCACCGTGAACACACCACAGCACACTACAAGCACATGTGAGCTCTGCATGTGAGCCATCCTTGAAGGAGCAGTGGTCAGCTGATATGGGCAGCACCTGGGGAGCAGTGCATGGGGACAGTACCTTGCTCATGAGTACCTCAGTGGTACCTTCACTAGTCCTGGGATTTGAACCTGTGACCCTACACTACCAACTATGATGTAATTGTCTCTTCTCCTACTCCCAGTTTATATTTTATATTCTATTTATATACTGCTTATTCTTGTTCAAACTGGAGCCACGTCGTCTCATCTCTCTGTGTACCTGTACCGTATGTAGCAGAGATGACAATACAGTTTACGTTGACTTTACTGAAGAGTAAAACATTAGCATACAGGGTTCTCCTCAGTGCTACGGTATTATACTATACACATATAAACACTGATCATAATAAAAATGAACTTTCAAACAACTTAATAACGTCATGAATCTGATCTTTCCCTAAAGACAAAAGAGCAAGACAGTGATGAACGAGGCCCAGCGTGTTTGATCGATTAAACAGTGACAGCAGTCAAATAGAGAGAACTACATCAGTAATATCTACAATAACGTTGATACACACACAACCCCCCAAAAGCCCCCACATGACCTCTGTGATGCCCACTGTGCCCACCCACGATGCCAGCCCTGATCCCACCTGTCCTGATCATAAAGTTCAGCAGAGTGACAGCAGGGTGTGTGATCAATCACTAAGTAGTTGCTCTACTCTCCACCCCGCGCTGCTGAGACGCCGAGCCCTGCTGCTGCCACGCGCTGACATTCACACATCATTTACATTTCACACACACACACACACTCATTAAAGCAACGCTGTGACCTCACACAGCAGCACGACGCGCTCCAGGGACGGCACTGTGATAAAACGCCAAAGCCCTGCGAAGAGCCGAGACCCCGAAGAGCAGCACACCGCTCGGCTTCAAGCAACACTGCAGCTCTAATTACTTACTGGCAGCTGAGAAGGAGAAGTGACGTGTGTGAGGAGTGGTTTAAACCAGGATTTCCACTGACAACACACACACACACACACACACACACACACGTTACTGAGCTCTGCAGCTTCAAATGAAGAAACACTCCAATCACAGGAGCAGCTCTCTAACCCTGTGCTGCTGCTGTCGCTCTCATGCACAACCTCGAAAGCCATGGACCTGAACCTGAGCTTTGTAGTTTTGATGAATTCTTTAAAACACCAGCTGAAGACAAATGAGGCCTTTGGGTTGACTGCATGCATTAGGGTGAGATTTGATGTAGAGTATCATTAGTTTTCATCTTAAATTATAGATTTTAATTGGTGAGTTCGGATATTTTCTCTATTTGTTGTGAACTGTCCTTGTAAAGAATGCAGAAATAAAATTCCATGAAGATTGCAACATAAACAAACTTTACTTACTTAAGGAATCATGTTGAGCTGCAGCAGTGAGTTTAGTTAACAATAATGACCAAACCACTAGCAGGAGAGGGGTCAGGAGGCAGCGGCAGGATTAATACACAAGGTCCAGATCAAAGTGGAAAAATCAGCATCAGACGCTGAGCACAGACAAGGCCGAGATCAGACTGAAACACCATGGCCTTTGGAAATCCTACACAAAGATCTGGCTTCTTCCAAACAGGGATTGAGGCGGTGGTTTTAATAAATCAGCACAACACAGTCCCCAGTGGTCAGGAGGTCATACTGCACCCAGAACCCTCACCAACATATATTCCAGGGTAGAGTCTTGCTTGAGACTGTTCACAGAGCCATATGGACTGATATTCTCTCTTTCTCTTCATGTGTGTGTGTGTGTCTCCTCCTCTCTCTTTAGCAGTATGAAACCAATCTGATGACGGAGCGCTCGGGTTTTTATGGCGACTGACAGATGGTGTGCTGACGGCGTGCGGCCCGCCACTGACCCGCTGGGCCAAATTCTGCTGCTGCAGCCTCACCCCCCGCTCCAAACTCACCCCCCAACCGGATCCTCACGCTCGGCCCACTCAGCTTATTTACAAGGCTGCACTCGTAAATGTTGCAGACCGACCCGTAAAACTGCCTCCTCACCAACACGGCTGCACATGAGATATCGGGGACATCAGGGTCGTACCTCACCACCGCTGACAGGGCCGAGGCTCGAGACCTGCATCTGTATCTCTAAACAAAGGCTAGAGCTCTCAGCTATATTGAAATGCTGCCTTCATTAGGTTAAGTGTATGCTAGTGTGTGTGTGTGTGTGTGTGTGTACCGTGTATATATGCATTGTGGGGACCTTTTGGGGCATTTTTGTTCCCCAAAATCACTTTTCTTGTGTTTCTTGTGTCTTTGTTGAGGCATTTGAGAGGTCGCCGTGAGGGAAAATAACTTAGAATATAGAAAATGTGCTCGTTTTGTTTAAGAAACCAAAAGACTTAAAAGATGTGCATTCGGTTTCTGAGGTTAATGTTAGTGTTAGGATAAGCTGTAGAATGATATACATGTATGGGAGTCTAGGACCGGACCTCTCAAATATTATACAGGACTGCGTGGGTGGGGGTGTGTGTGGGTACAGATGGCAAAAAAAGATGTTAGCAAATGAAAATGCAGAATTTAGTGAAATTTATAGAAAGATAAACAAAGAAGGACATAAAAATAGAGGCAGAGGGAAAAGAAATGCCTCACTGGAAACCAGCAGCAGAGTTCAGCAGTAAACTTGTCCAGGAGGAAGAATTAGCAGCTTAAAAGAGTCTAAACCAGATGATCACAGGCATGATGAGTTTTTCTGCACCGGCTTAATATCGCAGTGAGGAGCTGCAGTCACTGTGCTGGACTAAGCTGTTTCACAGAGATGGAGATGTGCAGGTTTTTCTAAGTGAAGGCAGCAGTGTGTGCATGACCCAGTCCTACTTACATCTGTATTTCTCCTGCACGTCCGCGTGGCACAGGCTGACGATCCCCGTCTTGAAGGAGAGCACACGCATCTTACCGTTACGACCACTGGGGAAGAGAGAGAGAGATGTGGAGGCTTTTAACTGTGAGATCCTTCAAGTGCAGCGACATGCATCTGAGCTCACAAACAGCTTTTGTGTAAAGGCAGCAAGTCAGCAGATCTGGGGCGACTCCAAAAGCATCACGGCCTAGTCCTACTTACAGCAAAACCCCAAATCACACCAGTCAGAGTCAGAATTAGCATGGCACTTCACTCTCACAACACAAGAAGCATTGAAAGACGGAGATAAACAACATCTAGGTCTGATGAGCTTTTCATCCTGGACTCAACCGACAGCCTGGTGTTTTCCTCTGTGGGCGAGACAAAGCGGCGCGGTTTGCCCTTGGAGAGAGCGACGGCGGGGTGAACGCAGAGGGTGATGAGAGGTGTGATATCTCCGTGATGGCCTTGTGGAGTTCTGCTAAATGATGGAGCACAGCTGTCACGTCGTGGTGATGTTAGTGATTTGCAGGGTGAGAGGTGATGAGGGACGTGCCCCAGTTTCACCTCAAACTCTAAAAATTCAGTAGGAAGGCGCATTTGCCCCATTTAGCAGATTCCCTCTCACCCAGAGCTCCTCACATCTCCTAGTTACAGGGACAGGGTTAAGAGTCTTGCTCAGCAGGCCAGCGATGGTAGAGCTGGAGCTGTAATAGAACTGGACCTACAACCTCTTGCTCTGTTAGCACACGTCATAGCACCAGACCACCACCACTCCAGTTACAAAATACTGCTTATGATGTAATGATTGTTCTTGAAATTATAACAAGTTATTCCAATTTATTTGACTTTATTCCTTGAGATTTTCTAAATCTTTTGTCTTGAAACGTATTTTACACACTGCATGACGGCACATCAAATATTCATGTAGCTAACACCAGTTGTGTTGTGATCTAATATTAGAGCCACAAAGCACTTTCACCTGTGAACTCCAGCCTTTAAATAGAGTGTTTAAAGATGCGCAGCTCCTGGCAGGTGAAATCCTTCCGTCTACCTCTTTAGGCAAGTACTGCACAGTAGAGAAGGTGTGTAAAATGACCAGTGTTCAGGTAATGATGTCCACTTAAACTGGAGTCAATGTAAGAAACCTTCAAGTGGATGAGAACTATTTTGAGCACAAAGAGGATAAAAGAGAGTTGGTGAAATGGTCTACACGTTCACATCCTCACCACGAGGACACGATGACATGCATAGAAAGGTCAAAGCTGAAAAAGCAACTAGCACAGCCATCCACATTTTAAACATCATTTCATCATTAATTGCTGTTCTGTTTTGTTCCCGTGTATGTGGCATTTACACTGCTTCTACTGCGATAACACAAGCTGCACATCCTGCTGGCAGTTCAAATCCCATAAACACAGGAAACCGATTTGACATTTAGCAGTGAAACAGCACAAAGGGGGGTGGTTTGAGTGGCAGAAGAAAGCAGATGTGAAATGAGGAGTGCTGCGGTGTGGAAGCTGGTGTCTAGTCTGAGGGAGCGTGTGTGAGTGTGAAGGACGACGCCGGACACGGAGCAGCCAAACCTGAAAAACACCAACGTCCACTCCAGAACCTGCAGTGAGGAGACTGTTCATCACCAAGGAGACTGAGAGTGAGGAGAGATACAGACTACAGACAGGTAGATGGATGGATAGAATAAGAAATAGACAGACAGATGGATGGATAGATGTGAGCATGGTGAAGAGGTCAGCGACAGGAGTGTAAGCCCACAGTGCTGCTGAATCCACGAGCAGGTGAAACGGTCTGGAACGGCAGCTGGTGAGCAGTGTGCTGCTGGATGTAAAGTGGGCCGAGTTTCCCCCCACGACTAAATCACTCACACTCCGGATCTGGTCTAAATGCTCTGAGAAGTACAGCGTGTATCCGGGCCTGGGGGGAATGGGACACGAGATCCGGAGGGGAAGAGGAGGAGGAGGAGGAGACGCTGTGGGGAGAAACGCTCAGACAACAGCAAACAAACTGAATTTAGCAGAACGCTCCGGAAATATGCCGAGAACCCGCGTAACGCTGCGATTGGAGCTTTTGCTGGATATGAGGAGAAATTTCCCCGTCAGGACTGTTTTCCTAGAATAACAACATGTATGCAGCCTGTTCACTTTCCCTCGTCTGTCTGAGAGACAACTATTATCGTTCCCCTGCACCCTCTCATTCTCATTCACACCCAGCGTTTATCACAAAACAAAAGGGAGGGAAAAAGGCAATTACTGCAATTCATGAGCAGCGCAAAAGCAGCGATTTCAAGCCATTAGCAGCAGGTAGTTAAGAGCAGCTAAACTCATTTATAATGGATGAGGAAAATTAATGGGAAAAAGGCGCGAAGGTTGTGGGGCTTGTGCATTTTCAATCAAGCGCTCTGGCAGACGGATGGAGCGAGGGGCCTTTTAACCGCATCCCCACGGCTCTGACTGGCGGCCTGCCTGCCTCCATCTACATTCACTTTTGTCATGATCTAATTCACTTCTCAACCGCGACTGGGAACACGAGGAGGCATGAAAGAACGTCTTCAATCACCAACCGCACCAATCAGAGCAGGGGGCGGGAGTCACAACCTCAACGCTCAGACAAAGGTTGAAGTGAGCGTGATCGCAGAAAAGAACGATGGGTGTAACAATGCTTAAATCTGCATCGACACACTGACTCAAGCATCAACGATTCCATAGCATTGATAAAGACTGAGGATTTTATCATCTGTTTGTTGACGACTAGCTCTCTCTAGAGGATGAAGTCAAATATTCAAAACAAAAGAAGGCTGGACCTCATTCAACAACCACTCTTAAAAGAAATGTGTTCTTAAAACTCTAGGGTTGTTGTTTGTGTACAGTTTTCATGTAGATTCTGAGAAATTTGCTCTTAGATAAGAACTGACTCAATGTGCAAAATGAAAATGACGTGAGCGTGAATGAATGATGAGGTGTAAAGATGCATCAATCTACAATGAAACATCAATTCAACAATTAATACCCACAGCATCAATCCAAAATCAATATCAGACATCATATATGCATCGTATATACAATACGTTCATTTAAATGTCTGGTTGAGCTCAGGATTAAACATGTCACATGATATTTTAGTAGCTGTCTGTGATAAATCTGAATATGATATTGTCTCATATCCATCTCTGTCTCCTGTGCTGATTCAAACGGAAATTGTATCATAGCAGACTTTGTGATATCAGCATACATCAAATTGACAGTGAATCAATATAATATTGTATCATGGTGGAGCTTGTGATTTACACCTAGTTCACGAGTCGAAGCGGTGTGAGGTTGCAGGGTTAAAGCCTGCTGAGTAAGAGTGTTGAGGGATTGTGGGTAAGGTACCTGTCGTAGACATTGAGCAGCCAATTGAGGCACATGTCCACACAGAGCGGGATGTTGATGAGGACGGAGCGCTCCTCCTCCAGTCGCTCGTAGAGCCCGGTGAGCGAGTGGATGACCTCCACCACGTCCATCACGTAGTCGCCGTGCTGCAGCTCCTGCTCCCGGAACACGTCCACCACGCTGCTCAGCTTCAGCAGGTCCACTACACACACAAATGAGGGAAAGAAACCGGTGATGCCGCAGCGTGCAGGGTGTGCAGTGTAATGCGTGCGGAGTGCTGACTAATTCCATTCCCCTGCCGGAAAGTGGTTTCACCGGGCCGTTCCGAGGGTCTATAGATTTAAGGCCGTCCACTGATGTCATGGCTAATTGGATAATGAGATAATGAGATGACGTATAGTGGGAGAGCGGGCCGTGGGTCGGCCTCGCAGCCTCTAACGGGTTTTAGTGGATGTTCTTTGCGCACCGGCTTCTTCAATCACCACGTGGAAGCTGCAGCCAACTGCAGAGCTACTATGGGCCACTAGCAATTAATTCTCCTAATGACACGGTCCAACAGAGCAGCGGAGAGAGGAATAAAGAGCTGGGAGGAAGAGTAAGCAGGAGAAAGTGGGAAGGAGACTGGAAAGATCGGAGAGAGAGGGAGAGAGAGAGAGAGAATGGGGAGGAAAAAGGAGAAAGAGAGATAAAGAAAAAGTTCGGTCTGTCTCAGCATTGCACTGAGCATGTAGTTATGCAGGACTATTTATTTAACTCATGAAGTGGTGGAGGGGGAGCCAGACCACACTGCAAAAAATGAAATCTTAACAAGCCAGAAAATCTTAAAAAGATAAAATAGATCTTGGTTTTTTTTATTTTAAGAATAACTGACTTGACTAGACTTGTATGTGTGAGATAAATAATATAATTTTAAGAAACGCTGGCTACAATTATCTTATTAAGAAAAATGTACTGATTATAAGAACTTTTTAAAATGAAATAAGAAATTTAATTAAGAGAACAGAAAAGTTCTCATGCTCCACTACGAGTTAAGAAATTCATGACAACTTTGCTTGTTTTAAGAATATTAAAGCTAAAAACAGGGAAAAATGGAAAGATTATTTTCTTGTTTTAGGAGATCTTTACAAGATAAATTTTCTCACTATATTGGCAGATAATTCTGCTTGATTCTGGAACCTTCTTATTATCCTTTTCTTTTTCTTATTTTCCGACACTGATTTTTTGCAGTGCAGCATGACCAGCATCAGTGAACGTGTGTGTGTGTGTGTTCTGGACGACAAGCATCCTTGCTGGAACGGTCAGCAGCTGAAGGCCCGAGAGACTCCAGTGCCGACCCATATCAGATAAAGCTCGATCAAGCCTGCTGATCCTCACCGCAGAGGACGTGAGATTAATTCTCGGTTGCAGATTTACTCTTTAATTGCCTGCCCATAAGACACTTAATCTCAGCAATTATTCACCTTAATTAGGTGGTGTGGAAATCACCAGAAACCCTAATGAAAATGACAGAGCAGACTGAGGCTTGTTCCACTGACTGACGTGCTCACTGAAGGATGACAACAGGCCTAGGAAGAGAGCGAGAGAGAGAGAGAGAGAGAGAGAGAACGCAGGAGGGGTTGTGGAGAGAACGAGAGCGAGAAGATTCCAGAACACTTACATCTCAGAGCTTTCTGCACACGCCGCAGCTTCATGGCCGTCCTGTACGCAGAGAACTTGATGTTGTTCATGTCGGCTAGGAACGAACCGCAGCACATGGAGGAAGAGAGACAGATTATTTGCAGGAACAAAAGATGTGTTCTCTCCATCCTGCAGCCAAACAGGAGCTGATGAGTCACATGGTAAGGTGATGAGTCTCGTGTCCGCCGCGTCTAAACCTGCATGAGACACTGCTTACTAATCTACATGTATCTTCTGTAATTCTGATATCACAGTGTATTCCACATGGCGGATCAGGAAGCGCTAGCAGTTGTACCTGGTGGGCGGAGCTTCTCAGATTGGAGGGTGGAGTTATTCAAATGTCCCTTAACGTGATGCAGAAGAAGAGGAGAAATCTAACCGTCTGGTTTAATCACACGATTCCTCACATTAGTAAATCACTGTTAACACAAATGGACTTAGTGTGTGTAGAGGCAGCACAGACCCAAATGGATGTCCAAAGAACAGAAAAAGTGACATTTTTCATAATGTGGGAGTTTTAAAAGCCAGTGATGCAGTTTTTATGTAGATGATAATCACTAATGATTTCTTACATGAGAACAAATTTCAGGAAATAAATGATAAAAGTATTACTAAGTGATAACTAGTGATCTCTAACCACTGCATGTAGCATTGAGGACTGTGTATTTTTAAAATACTGCAAAGCTTCAATGTAATAACTATGTGACGTGTTAATCAGATGTGCGGTGCTAACGGCAGCTGTGTTTGGGTGCCCCGTGTCAGTTCAGATTAGCACACATGCAAAACGGCCTTTAATCACTATTAATTAGAGGCAGCAAAGCAATCATATGGTGGTTAATGAGAGCCGTGTCTCAGTGGGGGGAAGAGGCTCTAATGAGGGAAAAGGTGCTGAAGAGAGTGTGTGTGCAGCATGTGTGTGTGTGATGTGGAGATGTGTGCGTGTGTGTGAGAGAGAGAGAGTGTGTAATTGTGTTACCCAGCACTTGGTACAACTCCGTCATCTTTGGGTGGTCCCAGCAGGTTGTCTGAGCCTGATGGCTGGAACCAGAGAGAGATAATAAGAAGAAAGAGGGTGAGAGACGGACTGAGGAAAAGAGGACAAAAGAGGAAGAGCAGTGAGAAATCAGCAGTAAAGGAGGAAGAGGTTTGGAGAGAGAGAGAGAGAACATGAGCAGAAATTATAGATGTGGTGGAATCCCAGCATGCTCTAGTCCTGTTCCACACTCACTTCAACACTGGTCAAATCCCATCCTGCTGGTCAACCTCACACAGGGTTCAGCTGCAACCCCGACTAGTTTCATCATGACATAGCATCACATCAATTCAGTGGTCAAAGCTGGAGCAGTTGATAGTGTAACGTGTTTGGGAGATGGGGGGTCACCGGTTCAAGACTGGTAAAGGTACCACTGAGGTACTCTTGAGCAAGGTACCGTTCCCAAGCACTGCTCCTTCAGGGATGGTGATGTGGTTGTGGTGCAGTGTGTACTGTGCTGTGATGACCACTCACTTAAAGTTACTCTGCTGGTATCATCAAATCTGCTACAATATGATTCTGATTCAAGTTATGAGCTAGTGATTAATATGAGAGAATGTCATATCCTGATTAAACACCATCACTTCCATTCATATTATATTACAAAACCCTAACATCATTTGACAGTTTTATTCCTGAGCTATGGCCCGCAGTAGCCTGTGTTATCATGCAAGTGCTCCAGTAACACTGCCTGACTCCAGACCACATTCATGTTGGTCAGACGCTGAACTGCTTTGTGTTGCCTTAACATAGCAACATGCCATTAGAGGTTGGTGCTGATGGTTGGTGTAGTGGGTAACATCCTGGTTGTGGGTCCAATTCTCATCTGAGAGCACTGAAAAAAATGCCTTTTTAAAAATAAGAAAAAAATTACTATTTTTGGGGAAAAAATACTTATTTAAAGCAAAATTATCTGCCAGTGCAGCAAGAAAATTGCACTTGCTAAAATTTCTTAAAACAAGAAAAAAATACTCAAAGACTAAACATACACAACTATTGAGTGAACAACTATTAATGAAAATATATAATATGGAAAGGTGTATACAACACTGCATGGTTGACATTCTATTCCATAACTGGTTGAATGGTAATGGCATGGTCAAATTCTAAACATATTCTCACATCCTCTGCCATTATCTTTGCAAACTTCAAATAGTACTCACTGAATGCCAGACAAAAGGGTAGATATGATGCTGGATGGACAAGAGAAAGTGAGTAAAGACGGGACTATAAACAGGGGCAGGATGAAACAGAACGGTTAACAAGAGGGCGGAACAAAGAAAAACTAGGCAGACAAAAACAGAAGTAACTGCGAATTTCCGGAAAAGCGTTGACCAAAATTTTTTTCTATATTTAATTTACATAGAAATATACTGTAGGTACACTGCAAAAAATAAAAATCTATACAAGTGTAATTGACTTGAATTCAGCATTTTAATCTTGTTACACCATTTTTTGGATTTATTTTCTTGGTAAGACTGAATATTGTTTAGATTATTTGACTTGTTTCAAGAAAATGTATCTTGAGTTATCCTACCTAGGTAATACAACTAATTTTGAGCAGTTTTTTCTTAAAACAACCTACATTGGTAAAGGAGTTGTGTTAACAGGTAGACTGTAAGTATATTTTTACTTGTTTCAAGAGAATTGGAGAGAAAAACTAGTATATTCTGCTCAATTTAAGTTGTGTATGTTTAGTCTTTGAGTATTTTTTTCTTGTTTTAAGAAATTTTAGCAAGTGCAATTTTCTTGCTGCACTGGCAGATAATTTTGCTTGAAATAAGTATTTTTTTTCCCAAAAATAGTAAATTTTTTTCTTTTTTTAAAAAAGGCATTTTTTGCAGTGAAAGGAGCAGTGGGCAGCAAGGGCAGTGCCTGGGGAGCAGTGCTTGGGGGAGGTACCTTACTCATGAGTACCTCAGTGTTACCTTTACTAGTCTGAGACTCAAACCAGCGACCTTCTGATCACTGGGCCAACACCCTGCCGTTACGCCACCAACTGCCCCTTCTGTGCTTATTCAGCTTGTCTTTGATCAGCCCAACAGGTCACATGTCTCTCCTCTACTTACTGACCTACACTGGCTGCTCGAATCAAATTCAAATCACTGGCACTGCTTTACAGAGTGAGGTCTGGGTCTGCTCACAGCTACCTCAACTCAACTGCAGGCTTACGTTCCGTCTCACTCCCTCCACTCCTCCAACCAAAACCGTCTGGATGTGCCAACCCTATGCACAAAGCACACCAAATCCAGACTCTTCTCCTTTGTGGTTCCCTGCTGGTGGAATGAGCTACAGAGGGTCACCAGAACTGCACCATCTGCACCCTTCTCCATCCTCAAGGGCCTCCTGAAGACTCATCTCTTTAGAGAACACCTACTGTCTGACTGAACTTCTTACACTTAGAACTCAGCACTTAGTTTCCACTGCTAGTTCTCCCGCGGTCCCAAGACTGAATGCTTCTCTCTATCAGAAGTGGCCTTGGATAAAGTGTAATGTAATGTGATGTGATGTAGAGGTGTAAATCGTGAGTATCATCACGATACCAACGATACTGATACAAGGGACAAGATAAATATCACAAAGTCTGCTATGATATGATTCTGATCTGCTTTTTTAATTCAGGAGACAGTAATGAATATGAGACACTATCATATCCTGATTTAACATCATCATTTCCATTCATATCAAATCACAAAACGCTACAAAATATTATGATATAAAATATTCCATTTCTGAGCTACGGCCTGTGTTATGGCTCTTAATTAAAGTAGTGATAAAAGCCTCTGATGTATCTGTACTTGTTTGGTGAGGGATGTTACAGTATGTCTGGTGTCTGATTAATGTTTTCATTTTTGATTGATGAACTGATATACTGATTGATTGATGCATCGTTACACCCCCAGCCCCGTGGCTGCTCGTCCCCCTCCAGCTCAATGCAAAACGGCTGCTCCTGCTGCACGACGAGAGAGACATCAAGCCAATTAATCACGAGAGCAAATAAATAGGCGAGGCGGCCCGGAGGGAACGTTCACTCGCTCGCTCACCGCTACCTGAGCAGGGTTTACATCGATCGTACAGCGACACTGTCCATCTGTGTCTTTCCCCTGCGGTCTACAGATGGCAGGCTTCGCTCCACCGCCACCGGGACGAGGTTAGAGCACGAAGGCCCTCGTCTAGAGATGTGCTGATGGATTCCACTTCACAACACAAAGAAATGTGTCATACAACGGGGACGCCGATAAGAGCCATAATGAGAAGAAATCGAGCTCAAAACCTCCCTAAAACACAACACCAGCAGCAGAAGCAGCAGCAGCAGCAGCTAGCCCAGGTCCGACTGCGTGATGAGTGTGGAGGTGAAATCAGCCAGTGAAGCACAACAGAACGGCTGACAAAAGCCTCACCGCGGTCTAAATATTATTCGTATCAAAGCACAATAATCTTCTGCACCAGGGAGCAGTAATTGTGTTTTCAGGAATCTCTCTCTCTCACTCTCTTTGTTCTCCTGAGATCCCTCACTCCAGCCTCGCCTCATGTGCTGCTGACGCACCGAGACTCTGATCCACAGAAACTTACTTGATGTAGTACGGCACTTTGTTGGGCGAGATGGCGCGCTCCCACGGAACCTGCACCGAACCTGCAGAGAGAGACACAGAGAGAGAGAAGAAAAGGTAAAATAGGGGCAAACAGAAAACAAGAGACAGAGAGAGAAGGGGAGAACGAAAAGGGATATGAAATACCGGGGAAGAGACAGGGAGAGAGAGAGATCGATATATGAAAATGTGACCCTCCACAGCAAACCCAGTCGCTTGTCGCAAATGTTCAATTGAGTTATTGAGTTATTGAGTTATCATGAAAGGGCATAAATCAAGCTTCAAAACGATACCTATATGGAATGAATGGGACGACATATGACTGAGATATCAACATTCAAAGGAGTCGGGTTTCTCCTGTCACGCCAAGTGAGAAACGGAGAAATCTGCCTTTGAAGTTGACTATCGCCGTAGCACTCACAGACGCTTGGTGCGGTCGCGGCTACGTTTGCATTTACGCTAGCCTACGCTGCATTCACAGCCACACAGATAGCCTACCTGCGTTAGGTTAACTGAACTCGGGAGACGAAGATGGATTCCGGAGAAATATCTTCACGCTAGTCAACCAGTGGATTTACCGTAAATATTGAAGTAGAGCGGTCAAAACACAAACTTTTAACATTCTGCTGGAATTGAATTCCTCACCTCAAGAAAGTCACCTTTTTAGGATGGAAAGGGTACGTTTTTCAGCCAAATTTATTCACAACAGTACAGTATAGACCTTCCACTGTTTCAAAACACAGAAATTTCAAAATTTTACCCCACGCAATATAAACGCTCGTTTTTCTTGGAAACCTCCATTGCGACAAGCAACTGGTTTTGCCGTGGAGGGTGACATATAGTGATATAGTCATATAAACATATAGTGTTAATGTTTGATTGACTGAGGGGAGAGAATGGAGAGAGATGGGGAAAAGGTGAATAACAGAAATAAAAATAAAGATAATGGGGATGCCTGTGTGTGTGTGTGTGTGTGTGTGTGCTGAGAGAGAGAGAAGAGGCGGGGCAGAGAGGGTGCACCATCAATCAATTGAACATGTTGTGCATGACAAGTTATTTGTAAAATCCCAACTGGCAGTCGGGTCACACACTGCAGACGCTGTTCACTCATGCAGAGACAACGCACACATACACACACACGAACGCGCAGGATGGTCGAGTGGGGAGCTGGTGGGGGGTGGTGTATCTTGAGTGTATCCTCAGTATACACTCAACCACATTGTACTGGAAATACGGTAGAGGAAAGCAATTAGAGTTGTCCTGTGAGATCTCAGCTCAACAACACACAGCTACACGAACACACACACATCAGCACTGACTCACAGGAAACACTCCGACTGCACGAGTGGAACTGACTGACTGGCGTCATCGCCTGCTCTCTGCTGGAGTTCCGCGTGTTTTTATCTTTATTTTCTCTGTCTTTTCTTTGTTTGCATCTCCGTTTTCAGCTGAACAACTGCATCATATGAGGTACTATCAGCACGCTGCGGTCCTCATCACGCTGCAGGTCAGGATGTTCTCACTCACCCTGCACCAGACCGTACCGTAGCGGAGCAGCAGTGGAAATGTGCGGTGAGATTACATCAATTATTTTAGAGAAAAATCCAAAGTTGTCTTAATCAGGGAAAAACATGCACTGTTTATATGAGAAAACCATCTTAAAGATTTGCCATTTTGACATTATCCTGTTAGATGAGACATAATGACCTTAGTAAATGATCACAGTTAATATAAGTACTGCTTAGTAATGTTGCTTAAAATCAGTTAAACATATTGATAAATTTGTGGAACAAGCCTAAAATAAATTGATAAATCCAGGTTGTTTACACCCAGCAAGACGAACTTTCCTGCTCCGCACTGCATTCTGCATTCAGCTCAGAGATACAGACAGCTCAGATGCACCGTGTTCCATGAGAAGTTTCATTTCTAGGGTTCAGCTGTAAAAAATATCTCAACTGAGCTGAAAACACAATTCAAAGCAGCATTTTGTCCCAAAAGTAAGAGCTAGCTGCCGACTCTCAACCAGGCGGGACGGTGCGTCTCAGGTCTAACTCCCACAGGCTCGCGGCTCCTCGGCTCTCTCAGCCTGAGACTAGTTGAGCCCGACTCTGGTTTTAAGCTGCCAGCGCAGAGAGCCTCATGGGGTCCCATCTCCCCAACACAGATCTGCAGCCCTGCTGTAGGGGCGTCCAGTTCCCATGCAGTTAGCACCTCAGATATTTAACTGCAGTGTTCATTCCTTGCCCAAAACACAGCGCAGGCGGCACCTGTACAATCCCCGTGTGGCCCGGCGCTCTTACTTGAGAGGAAGTGCTGCGATCCGGGGCCGAAATCCCGGTGGGCGTCCTGCAGCTGCTTTAGGCGCTCCTCAATAGAACCCTGAGAGGAGAGAGACAGAGAGAGAGATTAAAAACAGGGAAGAGAACGAGCCACTCACTAGAGACAATCCCAAATTCCCTCCTCAAGCCCCCACTGAGGGACACACACATAAAACACACACACACACAGTATTCTCTCCTGCAATTAGGCTTAACCCCAGCGCGTCCCGCTCTCCTCCGGCTCCTGCATTCAGGGCTCTGAGGCCTGCAGGAAAAGAGTGGAGTAAAGACAGCATGTTGAGATAAATGTGCTGAGAAAGGCAGCGTGCCACAGCTGGGAGCCGGCCGGAGAGGAATCACACACTCACACACATTACACACAAACACACACACACACACTCCCTCTCACACACCCACCCACATTGGGCAGCAGGATGACACAATTCAGCACACAGAATGTCCACATATATCAAATTGGAGTTCTGCTGTTTCTGTTCCAGACGATCAGCAGCAATTTAGTCTAACAGAGCATTTACATCTACTACATTTAGCACATGCTCTTATCCCGAACAACTTCCATTTCCTAATTCCAGGGACCGATTTCCCGCAGCAGTTTGGGGTTAAGGGTCTCCAGCCTAGTGGTGGCAGTGCTGCAGGTAGGATTTGAACCCACAACCTCTTGCTTAAGAGGCGAGTATCATGGAAGTGGCTGTAGATAAGAGTGCCTGCTGAATGCTGTAAATGTAAATGCAAATGTAATGTATAAAAAGGTAGAGTCAGATGTGGAAGAATATGACAATCTGTAACCCTAACCCTAGACGTGTTTTAAGCACGGTACAAAAGGATGCAGAAGTTAGGCCTAAATGCAGAGAGATGATTCGCTGTGGTGACCCCTGAAGGGAAAAGCCAAAAGAGAAGGAAGTAAGAAGAAGCCTAACTACGGTACAAAGAATAAAGGTAAAAACGCTCTAGTCCTGGTCCTGCAGTACTACACTACTGTACTGACACTGCAGTAATTTCAGTCAGACTTTTTAAGAATACACTTCTATTAATAGACTGGATATTGAAATCTTTCATATTGAAAACTGTCAGTCAATTTCCACTTTTAGCCTAAAATGTATATTTTGTGCCCTATTTATATTTATATATATTGTTTATTCCATGTGCCCTATCTGTTCTTTGTTCTCTGTTTCTTGTTGCACTGTGTAAACTGGAGCCACGTCTTCTCGTCTCTCTGTATATCTGTACAATATGTAGAAGAGATGACAAAGTTTACTTTGACTACTACTTTGATTATTAACTGTCATGGGCCAGATTACATCTGTTAGAGCTTCTGTTGCTTTTGATTCATTCTCAATTAAATCTCCAGCCATAGATTCTGATCATCTACAGGATACAGGACTTGCTGCATTAGCTTCATCACAAGAGAGATCATTCATAAGATACAAAAGCATCGAAGGCAGTCTGTCTGCAGCTCTTCCCCCATACTCTCTCCCTCTCTCCTGTCCCGTATCTCTCTCTCCGAGACATTTCAAGTGAAGCAGCTCTGCCTAAACATAATGTGAGGATAATGCAGCTCTCTGCACGTCTCTGCAAGTCAGAGCGCAGCGTAACACACTCCGCCTAATTAATATCTTCATATTCAGGCTGAATATATGTTCCAGTTGTGCGCTGTGAGAAACCACTAATTAATGATAATGTCCACGCAGGACCGAGGCCACGAGGTTCGATGAGTCAGGGCTGCTTTCTGCAAGTGTGTGTGTGTGTGTGTGTGTGTGTGTTTCTATTTAGCACAGCTGAGCTGAACTTACTGACTAGTCACTGGAAGCTGAGGTAATAAATTATTGAAGAGGAAAAATATTAAAGAATTAGACTTTAAAATGCATTACATCTGTGTGAGTGGCTCCCAAGCAGGAGGAGCAGATTGTTCCATTCAAATCAGCAGGATTTAATATTTATCAGAGTATTCACATAGGACGATGGGGGGATGAGGATATGAGAGATGGATCTGTCTGACACACAAACACAACAGTATTCTTACATACCTCATCATACAAATACATAAGCCTACAATTACTGAGGAGTTCGTTACCTACAGCTGTTAAACTAATTATTAAAGCCAGTATGAAACCAGCCAATCATCCGCTGCTGACCTTGTCCATCCCTTAATGACCACACTGTGTCCACATTGCAATGTTACAAGGATCACTGGACTCAAATCATCTCCACAGTCACCAGAACATTGGTGGTGGTCTTGTGGTAGGACGCTCCACTGTAGAGGTTGTAAGTTCTAGTCCTACCTCCACTGGATCCCTGAGCAAGACCCTTAAGAACAAGGTGCTCCAGCAAGACTCTCCTTGTGACTTGGAAATGGCAGTTGCACCGAATAAATGCCTTAGCGTAAATCTAAAAATGGATGTGGATGTGGAGGAATGTGATGTGTAGCCAAAAATCTGTAGCTACTGTGTGATACCATAATGTCACCGGCACAAAGTCAAAATGGAGCAAAACCTGTGAGAAGGACTTCAAGCACCTTGCCTGACTATGGTACAAATAATACAGGGAAAAGGATGTCCAATCCTGCTACTACGGTGTTCCTGATGAAGTGGCCAGTGAGCGCAGACTCAGTTCAATTCCCACCATCAGCCTCTGTTCCGCTTGCCCTTGTTTTCCATCAATCAAACCAAATCCAATCAGTTCTCCTCCACAGACTCCTGTTTGCTCCCAAAAGCAGCCGTAATACAGCTCTAGCTGCACCCTTTCACAACATGTGTTATTGTCTTTTCAAGGAAACCCACGTTTTGATGGAGAGAAATAACAACGTTAGCCACCTGCAGAAGCTTCCACCTGCTGTTGAGGTGTTCCAGTGCACGAGCGTTCTCCATGGACAGGTGCACGTCGGAGATGGCCAGCTGATGAGCCAGATCATTGATGTGCTTCATGCCCTCCTTCACCTGGGACAGCTCTTCCTTAAACAGCTAGAGAGAGAGGGAAAGAGTGTTTGATGTGCTGGAGATAACAGACCCTGACTACGGACACACCCACCCAACCAAACCACTGAAACACTAGAAACCAATCCTCTGCTAAATTACGACGCCAAACACCAGTTTTAATAAGAACCCAGTGAGTGTACACCCGTTCCTCTACCAAACTCAATCGGTGACCAGATGTGCTCAGAAAGACGAGTGTCCGGTCTGCTGCTCTGTCGATTTTAATTCTGCTGTGCTGGCCGTTTCCCCCTCAGTCTGCGGTCAGGCCTTAATGTAGAACTGGTAGAGGGGAAACAGGTAAATGCGTCAGGGAGACTTGGCCAGCCGCCATCGCACATACAGGCCAGGCAGAAAACCACAACTGGCACACAGTCTCACCTGGGCATTTTACACCAATAATACACTCTGCATCCATGATCACGATTCTTCCTGGGGTTTACTTTGAGTAGTGAGGTCTTGAGTACTTTAAAATTGATCAGCACAGTGAACTATTTACATTTAATTTACACACATAAAGGCCTACTAGGGATCAAACTTTGAACAAAAGGTATTAAGAGCTGAATTTTGTGGTTCAAAACCATAGAACAGGAAACCAGAGGAGCCTGATGGTGCATGTAGCTGAAAAAGTCTAGAGACGGTAACACAGTTGTTTAAATGGCCATTATAATAATACGCTTTTCAGGTGAAGAATATAAAGTGGTGAGTTTTCCGTCACATCACATCACTTGACCTGATGTTACTTAATTATAACAGTTATAACTGATGATTTAAGAGTCACCAGCTCAGCCTGCAACGTTTCTGTGGTAAAAATGCTCACTGGTGATGAAGGGTTTGTGGAAAGTTAACAGGAGCTGAGTGTGTGTGCAGCAGATGGATTATAGTGTATACAACATGTTACAGTCAGGAGTCCATCTGTTGCCTCAAGATATTTTCACTTATCAAGTTGTGCTTTCTTGCAGCGTAGTGCAGCTAACGTGAACAAGCCCAGGGACAACTCGTTCAGCTGGACAGCAGCAGAGTCTAACAGTCTACAGCAGAGCTTTTCAAACCTCCTCTTCATCAATCCCAACTGCTTGGGATTTTTAAACATGACCCATAGTGCATTTCGCTGAACCTTTTCCCTCCAAGAGAGGAGCTGAGAAAATACAAACACATCAGTGTATTCTGAACTGGCAGATACATTCTGGTCGACTGGTAGACATTAATCATCTGAAGTTTACATTGGTGTCTTAATTAAAACTAATAATGTAATAATAACTAGAACCTTTTTCTGCATGTAAACTATTTAATTTCACCAACTCTAAATGCTTTCCCAATACAGCTCACCCCTCTCCTTACGGCAGACATCTTCAATCATATGGGGCCCAGTCAAGGGTTAAGCCTAGTCCTAGACTAGACTGGCTTTGAGTTTCAATGGTAAATCACTATTAGTACTGCAATTTAGTCCATGACTAGGCTTAATCCATGAGCATTAAACCAGGCCTTAATGTTTAAATAACTAGCTCCTTTCAACTTGTAAGTGACTGCAGGCTGATGCAATTCATCTGGTATATTTAAAACAGCTGGTATATGTGGAGACACAAACGTGAACTGTAAAAACGAGTACAGGTCAAAATGCTTTATAATACTCATTCTACACTGCTTGTTTCATTACCAACATCTCTCTGAGTAGAACAATAAAGACGCATTGTGCTTCAGACAGGGATAATGTGCATCTTGGGATCCACACCAGTGGGGAGCTGATGCACCGCTGTCAAAGACAAAAATATTTAACCTAGATATTTATCCGCTCCTTTGTGCTGGTGCTCAGCTACAGTGCAGTGACCAGTGTTTAGAGTTGTAGAGACATGACTGTAGTCTCTGTACCTTTGTGGCGTCAATGTGGTCCTGCAGCGAGTCAATGAAGAGATCCCCCACCGGTTCCCAGGCGTCCCTCACCCCCTCGGCCTGCTCCAGCGCACCCCCCAGCTCCTCCATCGCCGCCTGCACCTGCAGGAGCCGCTCCAGAGTCCGCTCCATGTGCCGGTGCCGGTCAATGCAGCGAGCCGTCAGCTTCTCCCACAGGTCACTCGCCACATTGGCCTGCTTCCACACCGAGCGGCTCACATTCAGCATCCGTCGCCGTGGAGACAACTCTACAGAGGAGGAGGAGGAGGAGGATGTATTAGAAGAGAAAAGAGGAGGAGGAGGAAGAAGGAAAGGAAATGAAGAGGAGAGAATGGGGGGAAGAGAAGGTCAGGGTGAAGAGGAATATAGAGGAGAGCAGCAAACATGAGGAGAGGTGACAAGAAGAGAGAGGACAGAAGGAGAGAAGAGAGAGATAGAGTGGTTAAAGAGAAGAAAGCAGATAAGCAGCACGGTAGAGAGGAGAGGGTTAAATTTGCAATAAAGATGAGGAGCCGAGAGGAAAAAAGGGTTAGAGAAAGAAGGAAGAGGATAGCAGAGGAGAAGAGAAGAGGAAAGGAGAGTGGAGGAGAGAGAGAGGGACAGGAGAGGAGAGAGGAAAAAGGGCAAGCAAAAGAGAATACGCTGGAAGAGATGAGGACGGGACGGGTGAGGTGACATGAGGAGAGGAGAAGAAAAGGGAGAGGGATTATAAGAGAGGGACAAGAAAGAAAGGAAGAAGAAGTAAGGAAGAGAGAAGATTAAGAGAGAGAAAGAAGAAGCACAGAGGAGAGAAGAGGAAAAGATCAAAGCAGATAAAAGAAGAGAGGAGAGGAGGGCAGCAGGGGGGAAAGATGAGCAGAAAAGGGAGGAGAGGAGAATGTAAAATGTGGAATGAAACAGGGCAACGGGCATTAAAGGAGAGGAGGAGGAGGATGGAGAGATGGAGTGTTAAGAGGAGTGGAGCTGGAAGGACAAGCTGTGTTCATTATTGATGTGAGCAGATGTCCCACACACTCCTGCTCTGCACTAATTAGGAGTGATCCAGCTCCACTTCCACCCTAATAAACCACTCTCACCCCCTACACCTGGCCAACGAGGCCGAGTGCTTCGGGAGTGGACGTGCAGTTAGCGGTCAGGAGAGCAGCAGACCTTTTCCATCTGGAAGAGTCTCCTCGGGCTCCTGGAAGGGATGCTGGGCCAGGAAGGACTGCGCTGACTCCAGCACCGAGTAGATGAAGGGACCGCGAGACTTCACATCCTCCATGAAGGCCTGACAGAGAGTAAAGAGAGAGATCACACACACACACACACACACTGATGCACAAACACTAGTCACCACATACACACACATCTGTGAGGAACCCTGCTGTGAGCCCGACTTGTGAAAGCACACTAATGAACGAAGCTCACTCGTCCAAATGAACACACCCACACACTCTTTCAGCTCAGCGGCTGATCAACAGAGTCATGCATATGGAAGAGTGGAAGCCTGGAGCTGAGTGATCAGCTGGACGCACCTCAAAGCACACACACAATTAGCTCAACACAAGCTCCAGTTGCAGCGTTTAGCCAGCGCTCCTCACGCGAACACAGCAGGGCTTTATTCAGTATTTAACATCATAAAAGAACAATTAAACATCTTAAAAATCTGTCATATTCCAGCAAGCTAGTGCTTCAAACATTCACCCTGAAACTCTCCCCTCATTTCATCTCCACTCAACACCACCACACAGAGGCTCCTTCACCTACTCCACCAACACACCACTATTCACTTCAGTTACATCATGAGTGATGACTATTTGTCATTGTGAACACAGCACAGCACACACTGCACCACAACCACGTCATCTCTGCATCTGACCCATCCGTGAAGGAGCAGTGGACAGCTGACGTGCAGCACCCGGGAAGCAGTGCTTGGTGATGGTACCTTTCTCATGAGTACCTCAGTGGTACCTTTATTGCTTCAGGATTTGAACTCAGCACAGCAGACAATGCCCCACAATGAAATTTCACCTCAGTATGTGACCCATCTGTAAAGGAGCAGTGGGCAGTATCTTGCTGACAAGAACCTCAGTGGTACCTCTACTGGTTCAGGATTTAAACCCAGAAAGTACCGTACACTACTGTTTACACAAGCCACAGAATGACAACGTGTCCATTTCCAGTTAGCAATAAAGACACACAACAGGAACTGCATGAAACTCCTCTCCTCCAGCTGCACCTGGTCAACACACAGCTTCATATCGGGCAGAGAGTCAGCGCTAATGAGGTTCCTGATGTGTGTTCACCGACTTCCAGCTCAACTCCCACACCAGCAGCAGCCTGAGCACCGCACCGCCTTATATCTTTAATCCCAGCTAAATTCACACTAAAGAGATCTGCTGCTGCTGCTGGAGGAAAGATGACAAATAAAGACTTCAGATCATACGTATATATCAATTATGCATGTGTGGGAGAAAGCAAAGTTGAAATAGTTGCTCATCTCCACACGTCACTCCGCTCCACACTTTCAATCCCACCACAGCCGCGACGGCCGCTCCGCTTTTACAGCATCTAGAGAGTCGCCACGTCGCTGACTTCACTAATTTGGAATTCCTTCACTCACCTGTAAGTCGGCTACGTCCATCCGGCACGCGCCTCGCCTCCCACACACACACGTAAATATGCGCAGGCAAACATAAACCTGTACACACACACACAGCAGCAAGCCAGGAGTGAAGCGCACAAAATAGCTGCTGAGCTCCACGTCTGAACGCAACATACAAAATCCACTTAAGATCAATAATTCACATTTCTTAAAACGCTGCAATCCTCAGCAGAGCGACTTGTGCAATTTCCCCTTCCTGCTTTGTCAGAAAAATTTACGGAGTAACTTGGCACTCTGGGAACAAAAACGTCATGCCTGGATTACAGGGAAAACAGCAGCAGAGCGGGGGACTCTGGGAAATTATTAAAACACTGGAACGCTGGTGGACTGGTGTGTGTGTGTGCGCGTGCGTGTGTGTGTGTGCGCGTGTGGGAGGCCGAGTGTGTTAGCAGTTGCCGACTGAGCGTCGTTTCACAGCCCACATGTGTGTAAGTTCGTGTGGAGTATGTGCAGGGAGAGAGAGCGGCAGCATGTATGTGTGAGATGGTGCGTGTGAGTGTGTGGTTCTGTGTGTGAAGTTCTGGACCTGTGTAACTGAGAGACTTCACAGCAGGTGTGATGGGAGTGGGAGAAGAATCAGAGCATCTTTTTGTCTCTACATCTTTACCTTAAACCCTGCAGTTCCAGTACCAGCTCCAAACTGCTGCAGAGCTCAACACCACCACCCAGAACTAGAACACAGGCGGGAAGAGCTTTCCACACTCCCACAGTAACTATTGCACGGGGGGGGTGTGTGTGTAAGACAGACACAGCAGCATGTGAGGAATGGAGTAAAGCAAAAAGGAAGCAAAAACACTGTCATGTGTCTGTTCTGTGGGTTCCTGATATCACACTGTACAGTGATTTTATTAAAGAAATAAAGCCCCATATTTAACACGCGCTGCACATGCATCTGCTGCATCTAACCCTGCACGTTACAGTCGTGATGATGATGATCTTCATATCTTACCTTTTTAACGCGTATTCCTTGTTTTACTTTATTTTTAGGCTGGAGCCACGTCGTCTCGTCTCTCTTGGTGTGCTGTATATAGCTGAGATGATAGAGCGACGAGATTCTATATTTCAATTGGAGAGGACTTCTTTGTATTTGGAAATTAAATTATATTTTGACTTCATATATTTGCACCCATCCATCTCTTAATAACACTCCAGTGTTCAGAGCGCGAGTGCAGGTGCAGATACAGGATGGGTGTCCAGAACGCTGCTCCTTTAACTTGCTGAGGGTTCTTAATGAGCCTCCACGGGCAGGACGGAGGACAGTTAAACATTAACATGAACATTTTTTTAGCTATTACTCTTCCCATTACGCCTCTTCTTGTAATGGATCCAGGCTCGTTATTAGCCGGTGCAGGTGGGAAGGCCGTTACTGCGCTCTCATTTGCTGTCCTGCAGCTCTCACTACTGTAATGCTGCACTAAATGTTTAACGGGTGCATTATTCTGACCGATGGCCAGATTAACTGTAGCAGACATAGAAAGAGCACGTAATTGAAAGGGGGAAAGAAACGAGTGTTGGGAAAAGCTGTTATTCTTGAGAAAGCTGCATCTGTGTGGAGCAGCACGGTGGTGCGGTGTTTAGCACTGTCCTGGGCTCAGCCATCAAAAGCTTGGCGGTGCGAATCACACACCAGTAAAGGTACCACTGAGGTACTCTTGAGCATGGTACTATCCCCAAGCACTGCTCTCGGAGTTTCTATGCAGAGTTGGCATGTTCTTCCCGTGTTTGCATGGCTTTGTGTTCCAGTTTTCTTCCTCAGTCCAGAAGCACGCAGTTTAGGTTGACTGGTTTGTCTAAATTACCTCCACAGGTGTGAGTGTGTTCCCTGTGGAGTGTTGGCGCTTGCCTAGTATTAGTCCCCAGCCTGCGCTTATAGTTCTGGGACAGACTGTAGGCCCAGTGACGTTGATTGGGTTTAAGTGGTTCAGACAATGAATGACTATCTGAATGCAAGTGTTCGTGTAAGTGCAGTACCTGATGAAACTCGCGCTGGTTTTGCACCGCCCCCACGTCGCCCCCTATGGGCAGCTGCTCCGACAGCTCCTCGTCTTTGGCCGTCAGCCATTCGATGATCTCCTGCAGGGATAGCTGCAGCTTCCCGCTGTTGTCCGAGAAAGCCTCCAGCCGCACCCTGCCAACACACACACACACACACATACACACACCTCAGGGCACAGAAGCCGCTCTTGCCATTTAGACAACACCACTTCCCTCAACTCGTGGGGATCGCGCCAGCTGTGGACCTCGCTTCAGGTCTGAGCGTGTTGAAAAATACAGCAGCGGAAGCACGGGGCCATAAAGTGTGTCTGTGTGATATACGCCTGCCTGGCAGGAGGTATAAAAGAGCCCCCGCTTTCACTGCCCCGGCATTTACATGTCAGACGGCCAGGCGAGGAATCCCATCACATTTACAACCGCACCAATATACCATAAATAAAACATGGAGTCTGTGTTTTAGGCACCAGCCAAGCGAGAGTCGGGATCGCTTGAAGAGTCGGTATCATGCAGCCGCTATCACAGCCGGGGAGGGAGGAGAGGAGGGGGTAAAACTGAGATGCTTTTCAATTACACATCAGCGCAGCGTGGCTCCAACACCGTCGTCCGCTTTACAACCACACTGAGAGAAAGACATGTCATAATAAAGCCAGGCCGTAGAATAAGATGTAGGAATAGAGGGTGAGCACCAGCTTCCTCCCCCACCAACCTGAGCGGTCGCATTCACCTCAGCCACGCTCCAGCTCCCTGCACCAACCAGCACACTTGTGCCCGGCTGGATTTCATCAGGGCAGCATGTAAATGGGACTGTATACGCTGCACATTTAGAACCTCCCTGGTGTGTTGAGCACAATGGCAGGATCCAAATGTCTCGACTCCAGAAGATAACCATGACTTGAAGGGCATGAAGGAAAAACACTATCGTAGTTTTACAACGAGGCCTGCTGCCATTTTCACATCAACAAATGTTACAGGAGTGTTGCAGAACTCCAACACGCTGACTTTGTTTCACCTGCACACCCCGCTGGTAAATCAACATGTGAAGTTGGTGCTGTTAATTTAGGCCCAGTACACAACAGATCATTTTAATGCGGTTACGTCTATCGTCCACGCGTAAAAGAAGGTCCACAAGTTAACCCGGAGCCTAAAAAGTTCTACACAAATGCTACAGAAAGGAACTGAATCCTAGAGGCTGGAAATGTGCATTCAGAGGTGAGCTGGTGTATCTGTTGTCCCTGGTGCGCTGCTCCCACCTTCTGCTGCAGAACTGGATCAAAGTGTTGGTCATTAACTGTTCCACACTTCACTTTTATGTGGTTGTAGGAGACTGGGCCTCAAAAGTACATTTATTTGTTTCAGTGTGAAGGCACTTGTGCAGTTTGTGAGCTATAACAAGTTTGCCACTTTTCTAATCCATTTTCTTAGATAGTATTTTTCAGTCTTCAGTTCCACACCACTGCTGTATCTGCAATCACTACATGAGGACAATGAAAACTCTAAATTGTTGTGAATGATTAGTGATAACTGTCTCAACACACAGAAGCACTCAACAACACTTCACATTCCCAGCATCCCAACATCAAAGCCTGCTGACTGCTGAGAAATCCAATAAAATATCAAGAACAACTTGAGTTTGTGGAAAACCAACCTGTTTGCTCTGTAAAGTGGCTACTCGTGTTGTGGAGCAAGAGGATGCGGAAGAATATGGAGAGGTGTGTTCAAAAGGTGTGTTCAAAAGTAATCACCATGTGTAGGAAATGTTTTATGAGTGCTGAGAGAGAGTGCAGCTGGATCTGACTCACACCATGTCTCCTTCAGCCTAAACAGAAAAAGTGGACATCGCTCCTGACCACCGAGCTGCATTCTCCAGATAACATGTACAGCAGCATGAAACACAAGCCTGCAGGGCAACAAATCTGATTATAGTTTCTGTTCTTCTCCATTAGCTTAGCATTTCTTCCCGCCTGCCTCTACCGAGTAGAATGCATTCTTATAACTCTGTAGAAGCAGAAATCGTAGGGGTGGGAGGAGGGAACGAAGGAGAAAAGCACAAGCAACTGGGCAGTGGGATAAAAGGAAAAGGACAAAAATAAATAAAAGTGAATAATGGGTGAAAGAGAGAGTGAGGGCTGGAGTGAGTGGTGAGATGAAGGGGAGCTGACCTGCACCTGCTCTGATCTGTAATCTGCTGCAGACTCATATGATTTGTTATTAGACTCAATAAAGACAGTCAGGCCCAGAACATTCCATTAAATCGCCTGTGTGTTCCAGTGCTGCCTTTAGCTCGCCTAATCTCTCTCTCCGCCACACAACACACACACACAAAAGAAATAAACCCAAGGCATAACGTAATATGAGTTTTTTATATCTGCACATTTCATGTCCTTAGCCCAAAGCAACACCAGTGTCAAACACACACACACACAACGCATTGCAGAGCCAGTGTGTGCAATGCCAGTTTATGTAGCATTTTCATTCTGCAGTGCGTCTCAGAGTGAAAAGCGAGAATGTGAGGAGTTTGCTATGCATTTTCCATCTTGCAGCAATCAACCGGGCATTTGTGCTAATGCCTCGTCTACGGGTGTTACAGAGTAAAGGATATTACCTGGTAGAAAAGCAGGAGCCAAACAAATCACCCACACAAAGTAAATGTGTAATACTGCTACAGACCCTCCCATTCTGCGGTGTGTGTGAGACTCTGTGTGTGTGTGTGTGTGTGTGACTGGAGTTTTTGTGTCTATGTGCATGATAAAATTGATCATCATGCCTCTGCTGACCGGCATTGCCATGACCGAGCTGCATCAGAGCGCTTTATGCTCTCCTGCTTCACAGCACACCGCACATATGTCCCAGAGAGACAGCGAGCACCGACCTGATCCTCAACCAGAGAATCCACACACCTGTGCCCACACTGACAAGCACGAATCCCCAGATGCTGTCTCACACTGTTTCTGTTCCCACCTACACCACACTGCCCCCCGAGAGTCGCCCTGCAGCAAGAGAGAGGGAGAGAGGCTTCATCTCGGCCCGGTCTCCCCCTGCGAGATCATCCATCATCCCGGCTCTCTCGGGAGCTTCTACTGGGAAACCTCCAAGAGCCACTAATCAAATCTCGACTTGGCCAGGCCAGTGCCGGCGTCCCGTTCACTCACACTCACGGGGAGAAAACAAACTCAAGCCCACAGTCATGAAGCAGAGCTGGAACCGGAGACGAGACGAAGACGGGGGTCCAACACCGTCCAGGCTGCCAGGACGAGGACTCAGCAGCATAACTTGCAAGTCTGCATCCCTGTCATTCTGGATGTTCAGGTCAGTGTGTTTCTTAGTGCTGGTTCCAAACTTGATCAATGGGGGTTACGTCAGGAATAGCAATGGATGGAGCTGGACAATTAATCACAAATGAGTCAAAACAGAGATTCAGAACCTCTAACCTGAGGCAGTGATGGTGCAGTGGAGTGAGTGACTGCAGCCTTGTGCTGATGATCATGGGGAAGTTGGTAGTGTAACCATAAGGGAGTGACAATGACAAATAATCACTCACTCAAGATTGGCAGTTTGAATCCCAGGAAACACTTCTGGACTCCTAAGACTGTTAATACTTAAAGAAATCTGTTCCTTCTTTCCCCAGAGTCTATTCATGTTCTGTTAAGACAGGCCGGTGTGTGTGCTCTTCAGTCAACAACTACATCTGTGTCACTTTCATTACAAACAATATCCAGCTTTAATAGTTGAACAGATGTACAATAGAAACCTCATCAGTGAACTCTGACAACAAAAAGGCATATTATTTGTTGCAGTCAAGGCAAAATGTTCAATTAATCGTGGTACTGTGTGACCTCTACCAGGAACAGGCAAAATAAGAAGTAGTGGTAGTGGAGCTGAGGAAGACTGCACTGGGAAGAAGGCTTCATTAGAGGTTTTTGGCGTGAGTCTGACACACAGCAGTTATGACTGTCTATACCAGGGAGGATGTCGATACCAGACTGGCAACGCTGCACGTTATTCACGTCCGCAGGTAGCACATTAGCATTGCAGAGTGGCCAAGCACAGCGGACAGACTGCTGAATATGAGGCATCAGGCTGGACGGCCGGAGCGAGCAGCACCAAATCAATGAGAATCGCCCCGAGGGAGCTCATTCCATACACCGCTCCAGCGTGATGGGACAGAAGCAGCTCGTTTCTGTGACAAAGGACAATGGGAAGCGGTCCAGAATCCCAGCAGATCTGCTCAGACTCATCAATACCCGGAGAGAAAAGGCAAGTGGAGCAGAGCAGAGGGTTCGTTTTGTCTCGTTAAAGCGCTGGGGTGAAAATGCACCGCTCAAAATCCGTAATGGCCCAGCGTGGCAATCAGAGGTCATTTTGCAGTTCACTGATTAGTAAAATGCAGAATACAAAAGCAAATCCTCCAGGGGGTTCACTCCCTGCTCGCTGCTGCTTTAAGATGCAGCCTCCAAGCTGTGTGAGAAGCTTCCAACCAGCAACTGATGCTTCCTCAGCAAACACACAAACACACACACACATTAATCTGACATACACATTCACTCACACGCTATGTTTTTCAGAGAGTCAGGGCTGTGCAGCCATACACTCACATCACCACTGGCTAAAACAAGGATCTCACACACACACACACACAGAGGCCAAGCTAAACATCACCACTGGCTGCTCTATGCTATGAAAGGTAATCATAACTTTTCCTGGGCAACAATCAAATTTGTTGTAATGAACAATTGATTTAACAAAAGAGCAATTGCTGGCTTAAAATACACCCAGGTGCTGAGATCGATGTGGAATGTTCTTGAAGAAAGTGAATAATAGATGTGCGAACAGGGCTGGAAGATTTCCACAACAATTCATCATACAACAGGAGTCGATGAGTCAACCAACAGTGACCGCTGTTTTTAAAAAGTGTAAATAAAGTTTTTAAAGTGTAAGTAAAGCTCTCATTAAGCCAGACAATTATAGTTTAGCACTGATACTGAAAATATGCTATCACTGCATTCTGAGCAGTGTGGACTACAGTCACCGTATTCATTCAACTTCATCAGTTCAATCATCACCTTTTATACTGTCAGAACTGAATCACAGGTTCATGCAGGAATTTAAAAAATGAATCATTTAACCCTTATCATGCACAGCGTCTACATGACAGCACGACCAGGAAATAGGCTTCATCTCAGTGACTTATAACCCATGCATGAACCCTAGCCATACTTAGTTATAGAAGTACAACACATAGGGAATTACAGCTCGATTTGTTCCTAAGACGGACCAAATAGAATCAACAGACTTGTTAAGACAGAAGTTAAGAAACAAAATCCAAAAAGTAAAAATATACAGAGAAATCTGTTTCCTTAACAGACATTAGCACTATAAACAGTAAGTTTACACAGGGGCAGTTGGTAGTGTGACGGTGAGGGAGTTCGCCCTGTGATCACCGGTCACCGTTTGATTCCCGACCCTGTGAAGGTACCACTGAGGTACTCATGAGCAGGGTACCGTCCTCAAGCTCTGCTCCCTGCCCATGTCAGCTGCTCACTGCTCCTTCACGGATGGGTCAAATGCAGAGGACACATTTCAAAGTCAAGGTAAGCTTTATAGTCATCTCTGCTATATACTGTACAGATATACAGAGAGACGAGACGACGTGGCTCCAGTTTTCACAGTGCAACAAGAAACAGGGAACAAAGAACGAATAGGGCATAAGAATAAACAATATATAAAAAGAAAACAAAATATACATTTTAAACTAGACATGGAATATTAAATATAACTTTAAACTGGAACTAGAAACTCACTTTCATAATGTCTGATTTATATCAACTGCCATTAAGTCAATGTCTGGAAAAGCTGATCCCTGTGGTGGTGTGGTTTAGTTGTTGAGTCTTTTTGGGGGGTTGGTGGTGGTTGGGAGCTTGTGGGTTCAAATCCTACCTCCAGCACTACCACCACTGGGTCCCTGAGCAAGACCCCTAACCCCAGGTTGCTTAAGGGATATGAGACTCTGCTAAATGCTGTACATGTGAATGTGGAATTGTCTCCAAACTTCACCTCCAACCATCCTGATCCTCCCACAGAGCCGGAGCTGCGATGTGGATGTGAACTCAGCACAGCTGTGCAGCAAAACCTGAGAACCACCGGAAAATCAGCCTCTCGCTTCGGCTCTGCTCTGTTTCCCACAGCCTCACTCACCTCCTTAACCTACATTCAAATGCATCACACACTTCACAACACAAACACACACACACTCACACCGATAAACACGTCCGCTCATGTGGCAGCTCATGGGGAAATTCATACGCTTATTAGTTACCACTCTCCCCACACCAATAAGCGTTGCTGCACACATCACCGAGCAGCCATATAGAGAATATACATATATATATATATGTGTGCAAAAAAACACACACTCACCTAGCACACCGTTTGTAACAATAATAACAGCAGCACCTGGAAGCCACATCGCCAGACAGATGTTCCAGGACAAACTGATCAAAACAGTTTTTAATCAACTAGCAAAGATCTGTTTAGGGGTGGGCTTAAAAAGAAAACTACCATAGCTACATTAAATGTGGTGGCATTGTCATGAACTGTGTAAAGTGTGTAAAATGTTCAATGTGTTGAATATGTGGTACAAGCTGTAAACGCTGATGTTTAAGTTTAGCTTCACTAACCCTGTCTATCCCAGTCCATTCTACATGTAAATAACCACAAATGTCCAAGCACACAGTCACTACACAGCCGGCACTAAGGCTAAAACACAGCCGACAGGCGACAAAATGGACGTTTTCAAGGTCAAACAGGCACAGTGTCGGAGAGTGAGGAGCGAGAGGAGAGTCCGGTCTCAGGTGGGAGAGAACCAAGACATATGACGATAAGCAGGCCTGGCAGCCCAGCACAAGCCTGATTTCATCTTTGACAGAAGACAGAAACTAAAGGTGAACGCAGGCTCCACACCACGAGGACGGCAGCCGAAGCTCTTTCATCCTCACTGGGTTTCATCAAGGCCTGAGTTAGAGCAAGAACAAAGAGCTGAGCAGAGTCTTCCACCCACACTGGCCCTGCTAGCCAGCCGCCTTCCCTCCCGACGCTTCACCTCCTGTTCCGGCTCGCCGTCAGACGGGGCGCTTTACATAACCGCACCAGACAGGTCTGTTCAGGCAAACAAACCCCACGCGCCGCTGCAGAGTCATTATCTCTTTCAAAGAGAGACACCGGCCGTCTGTACTGATCTGTTGGAAGCTCGGCGTTAGTGGCAAGGTTTGATCCACACGGCGGCGGCTGATGGATGTGGATGCAGCGCTCCCTGCTACGTCCCTTGTTTGGTTTAATTCTTCTCTCCGAGAAGCAGACATTCACTAAATAATTCATGCGCTTATAAATCCCAGTTGATTTGTTCCTTCATTAGTGCATCAGGAAAGTTTGTTTGCCAGCGCTGGCACAAACACAATATTCCTCCTCCTTGCTAACACACACGTCCCCAAAGTCATGCAGACACGGCCTCGCTGCCGCTAATATCTCTTTGTCTGCTGCCCAGAATGATGCAAATGGCAATCTCACCGGCAACCACGCAGGGCCTGATGCAGCGGAATGATGGCAAGCGAGTGGGCTTATGGTAGAGGCTCTGTGGAAGTGACGGGTGTCGAGTAAACACTCTTAAAGTGATCTCTGCCTCTAAATGGAAAGATGTTAGTTCTGCTTTTGCTCTGGACGTGTTGGGAGATTGTCTGCATCCTTATTTTCAAACTAATTTTATGCACTTCAGCACCATGAGACTGTAATGAGCTTCACCAAGGCCTCACGGCGCTTATCTGGCACATCCTTAAAGGCTTTGTCTTCAGCAGGAACATGTTCAACAGCAGGTCCTGATGTTTACTGCCCCCTTTTTTAAAAAAAAGTAAAGGCACTGACTGACTATGTCCCGGATTCCAGCCACGTAGCATTCTGAATTCCATAATTGGTGAAAAGCCGACCTTCCCAGTCTGAAACCAACATAAAAGCCTTTCTAGCAAACTTCAAAGCAACTGACACTGACCCTTTACAAAGAAGCTCACAGCTGACACTGTAATCAGCTCATACGTACTGCCTCTCTCTTGAACAAACACACACACTAGCCAGACCCTAAGTGCTTTGCCATCCTGTCCACTGACCCATGACTGCCAGGTTCGACGATAATTATTGCACTATTACAAACCAATCAAGCTTTGTGGGGCATTAACAGCTCCAGCTCTGACCACAGCACTGATGTAGCAGCAGTGGGACTAAAAGCTGCCCATTTCTGACAGTACATACACTCTAGCAAATGGAATGGAGAGGGGAGTGCTGGAGCCAGAACAAACCCGGCTGTTACAACACTCCTGATGAAACCATTTTAACCCCCTCACTCCAGCTCCAGTGCAATGGCGGTCCTAAGGTTGCTTTGTTTATGCCCAACAGCAAATGTTCACTAACACTACAACCACTAGTTGGAACTCAGAGATAATTACCACAATTTAATGTCTCTATGTGTGAAATCTTACATGCATGGTCATGTTTGTGTCGTGCTATGAGATGGACTGAATGTGGCTGAGGAAGAAAGTGTGAAAAGTGAAAATGAATGATTATTTGTCATTGTGAACACTGCACAGCACACAGTGCACCACAAGCACGTCAGCTCTGCATGTGACCCATCCATGAAGGAGCAGAGGGCAGCTGACATGGACAGCACCCAGAGAACAATGCTTGGGGATGGTACCTTTTGCATGAATACCTCAGTGGTACTCAAACTGGGATTCAAAAAGAATTCAAACTGGTGACTTTCTAATCACAGCGCAAATGCCCTAACCATTACACTACCAACCACCCCATCAGGTGCACTTAAAACCGTCATTAAAGTTACCAACATATGAGAGACAAAGTTAGGACATTTCACAGCTTGTTCTTCATATAAAGACTTTGTGTTTAGCACAACAAACACAAAAGGGTTGTGAGGTTGTGGGTTCAGATCCTATCTCCAGCACGACCACCACTGGGTTACTGAGCAAGATGTTTGACCTCACATTGCTGCAGGGAGACTGTGCCAGTGATTTGGAAATGTAAGTCACTCTGGATTAGAGTGTATAAAAAATGGAATATTGCAAATGTGTGTTATCAATAGCTTGTCAGTGTAACTACAGTAGCTAAAGGCCTTTGCAGAAGTGATGAGGTGTTCACACAGTTCTGCAGCAGAAAAAACACATCCAGTGGGTGAACAGAGAATGTTTTAGGCCTAAAGTGCCCCTTCACAGCAGCACCATGTGGGAAGTCAGTGTCCCGAAAATCACCCCAACTCCACACTAACATGTGCCTCAACAGAACAACACATTCCCAGCAAGCCACTGTCCTCCCATCTAACCCCCAAGACACATTCCACCCAGAGCACAGAGCGTGTCAGTGCAGCAGCGCCGACTCCAACAACGTCTGATTGTCTTGTCATTATGACAAAAGGAGGCTCTGTTCCCTCTCTCAGTCTCAAAGTTCATTTGAGATTTTTTCCATCATTACGCTGCCTGAGAAAATGTTGTCGCTGCTAAAATTTAAGGTAAATTATTCATGGCAAATTGCTCTAGAACAAAAGATATGAGATCAAGCCAGGCCTTTTCAGGCTCCTCATAAAATAAATGAAACCTTCATTTCAGCACAGCCACTGCTCTCAACAACAAAAGACCTCTAACATAAAAACCCTGAAAGTTCATTAGACTGCCAGATGAAAAAAGTCTTCATTCTAACAGTTCAAAAGAGGCTTGTACATAATTGACATGTGTTGTTGTGGTTAGCTCTCATCTGAAAGGGTCCATCGGTCAGGGTCATATCAGCTGACCATCAAAGTCCGGCCAGTCAAAATTAAGGCCAGTGGTGAGGACAGACCAGTGCACTCCCTGGACATCTCATGTGGAAAGCACTTAGTTAAACCTCATCGTTCTCTCCCATCGAGTCGCCTCCTGGGTCGGGTGACGTCACTGCACCGACCGGAGCTACACCAATGTGGGGTGTTTCACCATAACCCCATTATCACCAGCTGCAGGGGTGACGCCTGTCCCAACCAATCAGATGACCCAGTACATGTCCCTGGAGACGCACTGGGGTCAGAGCAGTAATTAAAGAACTAAGTGCATAAATAAACCAGAATGCACCACAGAAATTTAAATGACACATAAAGCAGCACGGTATAAAAGGAGTAGTGGAGTGTGTTTGAGTGAGTGATCTCTTGTCATGGTGAACACACAGTATAGCACATCATAACACAATGTCAACTTAGCAGTGGGCTGACATTAGCAGATCCAGGGAAGCAGTAGCTTAAAGATCTACCTTGGTCACAAGTACCTCAGCGGTACTCTTACTGGTCCTGTGATTTAAACCAGCAACCTCCTGATCAGAGGGGTATCTTACTGACTGTTATGCTACCACTGCCCAAGCTCACACTACCAGGTATTCCTAGCCAGTCTCCCATCAAAGTACTGACCCTGCCTGACCCTGCTTAGCTCCCAAGATCTAATGAGATTGGATGTTCTCGGGGTGATGTGGCTGTAAGCAAGTGTGGAGTACCTGATGTTATGGGACTTGCGTTTGATCTCGTTCCAGCACAGGTTCATCTCGTGGTCGGGGTGCTTGACGTTCTGCCCCCTGCACTCGACGGGCACCTCCTGCCCCTCAGGATCCGCCGCCGACTGGCAGGGCACACAGTGGCATCTCGGCCACGAAGGCCGACCCGCAGCTGTCTCACACACACACACACAAACAAACATAAAAACAGAAATATTTAGGAGGCTCCACACAATGGCATTTGCAAATTTAAAAGGCCACATGCAAAAACACACGTAATTTACACTCCCAGATGCAGCATGGCAGCCCACGTAATCACTCTAATCCAATGTCTGTGTCTGCGAGCAACAGGGAGAACCGTTTGTCACAGCTAGTCCCTGCTGGGAGAGGTGAGTGTGTGTGTGTGAGAGACGGTGTGTTTGTGTGTGTTGGTCTCCTGTTATTACTGAAAGAGCATCAGGGATTCAGAGCACGTCCAGAGCGCAGAGACACAGACACAATCAGCCTGGCACAGGTCCATGATGAGGGAGCTTTTCCTGGGTCGTGACTCCCCTCATGTCTGGTCAGCGATGCCACCAGCTTACCCGTGCGATCGTCCCTTCATCCCTCATCAAATCCCTCACCGCTGCCTGCAGCGTCACTTCATCTCCACTAGCCCCTGCACCCCCACGAGACTGCATGTGTGCTTGCCCTCATGTGCACCTCCACCTCACCCAATCACTAAGAGTCGCCGCACCACCATCTCCGGCCCACTTCTGCAGCCAGCCATAAACCCAGCAGGCTCCCTCGACCTGTGCGGTTTGCCTAGCAGTGCCAAAAACAACATTGGTCAGGGACATGCCTCTGCAAGGAAGATATTTTACTGCGACAACTCTGAAAGTGCCAACTCTGTCTCCGAAGAACAGAGGAGCGATGAGCCACCAGAGCCCCGTCACCTTCCCCTCGGTCTCTCGCCCGAAATCATTTTCATTCTTCACGCACATACTGTTTATTCAGTGTCATTTTCCAATCTCCAATGAATCAGCAATAGCTGGTACTCTCACCCCGTCTCTCCCTCACTCGCTCTCTCTCACGCTTCCCTTCGGCATAATCCACCGCCTCTGCGATTAATCCCAGCTGTTCATGCTTCATCAGATAGTCGAATGGAGCTTCAGATACTGTTAATACTCAAGGGAAAAGGCAAAGTGTGTCTCCAATGCTGAGGCTTATTAAGGGCATTCCTTCCAAATACACCATGACTGTGGTTAACAATGAATGAAAACTAATGGAGGCACTTGTCACAAGTCTCCATTAGCTGCCACTTACCGTTAGCCTAATAAGCAGCTTTGAAAAATACAGTGCCTCTTTAAAACAAAGACATAGATGTATGGCAGGCTTGCACGGCTCAGCGCTCAAACACTCACGATTGAGTGATTTTGCAGGGTTTGATGAAAATTGCATTGAATTGACTCAAAGGAAAAACAATAACAATAACAAACAAACAAACAAGCAAGAACGGTGGAAAAGACCCCCTGGCAAGGACTGAGGAAGGCCACTTTCCAGCAGTAAGATCAGAGTGCCAGAACTCTGCACTACTTCCTCCCTCACAAACAAGGCACCGGCTGGCAAGGCTACCGCCATACCACGCCTCCCACACACACCACACACTTCTGATATAAACCTGTTAATTACAGACACCCCACAATGTTATAAAAAATTTAGTTAGACCTGGCGTAACACCAAACCCATAAACAGGCCAAAGCCAAAGGCAGAATTTTGAATATTCAATTAGAACAGAAGAGGGTCAATAAAATCAGAGGACTTTAGAACTGCATACAAGGGCACTGTTGTAACATTCATAGAATATTTCCTTTGTACTATTTTAACTCATGTCAGTAAAAAGGAAGGTGAGACATGTCATCCAAGGGCACTGGGGCAAGACCAATCAATCAAATTCTTAAACTATCTGTCTGACTGAGTCCCGATCAAAGACAACTAAATAAAAGGATTTGATGGCTTGTCATATTTCAACTTTCTCTTCTTTGAGCAAAGTTCCTTGCTGTCTGCCAAGGAGCCAGACAGCTTTTAAGTATTTAGCCTAGCTGTCAAAATCTCACCTCACAGTTCTCATTTCACTATGATAAATCATGCTGCCCGGAACAAGCTCATGACAGCAGACAGGTCCCACTGGGTTTCCAGTTAAAGAACCAGGTGATCAAAGCTCTACACGGAGATGGACAGGGCATGTAAGTTGTAGTAACCTTTGTGCACCTTAAAAAATTGTTGCGACAGTGAAAGCTCTGGGCTCCTGTAAAAACACACTCTGTAATCTTTCAACAAATACGAAGAACAAAAGAAGCTCTTACCTCAGTGTGAAGACCACCTGAAAATCTGCACTCTAGCTGAACAAAGCTGCTGGCTCTTTATATAAATTCCTTGATCTCTGACTTTAGCTGTATGGGTGTCACAATCTGAGAATAGTGCTCAAATACTGCAGAGTTTCCCCTTTTTTCAAAGATACCATTGTCCCTTGTGTTCCATGTTATGCCACCCTTCTCCGTCCACCCACCAGGCAAGAAATGTCATGTACACAACGCTGCAGGCGTCCGATGGCTGCTGACTGTCAGCCCTCCCAAGCACGACAGCAGATTCCAGTGGGGGACGGTTTGCCTCCAGCCAGAACTCACTCACTCTGCTGCAATGGACAAACCTGACTGCAGGCATCAAGGGTTTCCCCCTGTTGTGTAACTTCAAGCTCCTTGGCCAAAACAGAGAGGTCAGCTACAAGTCTGAGGTAAACTTCACATCAACAGCAGAAAGTTCTCAAGTTTTTTTTTCCCGAGAATTAGCATTATTAGGAAGAGGAGAAATGTAATCAGGATGAACACTGTGCTGACATTAACAAAGGTGTGTGAAGTTTCTCAGTCATCCAAGACATGACAGTCTTGAAAGGCAACTGAACTTCTTTTAGGTCATTGAAGCAAAAGTCTTTCTGAAAATCTGATGGGCAGATTCAGGTGTTTAACCACTAGTAGGGTTGTCATCTCGAAAGTAGTTATTGACTCGCCCTGCCATCCAACAGGTCGCTAGGGTTGCATAACACACAAGGTGTGGATCAAGGTATGAGCGGTTAAGGTCATCTGAAGTCAGGTACCAATCATCTGTGTGACGTTGCTCCACTCTGCCGCCAAAAGCATCATTCGGGCCACATGCAAATCATTTGTACGATGATAACTTGTATGGCAAGGTAATAAATCATTTTTAAGGTGACATCCCCACTAGAGGATAAAATCTCCCCATCAGCTTTCTTAGAAAGTGAAACATCTTCAACAGTGCAAAGAAAACACTTTGGCATCCTTCTTCTGTCAAACTGACACAAGCCCACAGGGCAAAAGCTGACCAAACAGCTGTATCGTGTGGATCACCGTATGCCAAGCCACCATCACCCCACTTGAAGAAGGATGAGGACATGGGAGAACACAGAGCCGTAATGCCATTTAACACCAACCAGTGTCCAGACAGCCTGCCCTCCACAAACGTACCATTAGCCCTTCAATGACAAGCTTTAATTTCCTATATGTAAACATGCCACACGTGTCCTTATTTATGGAGGCAGTACCCTTGTTATCCCGGTGAAGAACGCTGCTTGAAATTATACTCACATTAGTACCTGCAGTCATTACTCCTGACTTGGGTCACCCCGTGCAATGACGAGCCATTATTCCAGCACTCGCCTGGTTGCTGCTCTTTCCCTGTGCAGAAGGTGAACAATTGCTGATGTTTTATTCATACCTGCATGATGAGTGGAGTTTCAACACTGCTGGTCCACAAGTGGAGCCTTATGAGTCTGCTCAACGTAAACACAGCGAGAAAGACCTGCACTTGTCCTCTACCCAGACAGAGTCCTTCCTGACTCATACTCTACACCATCACAGTCTGGCTCTCAAACCCACGTGCTAAAGCCATTAGCTCTTTGCTGCAGATGGTGGTCAAATAAATCAGCATTCACAAAAAACCCTCTTGCATGTTTAACCCTCATATTTAAACCATTAACTTGGTACCCTTACAAACAATAAGATCCTCAGGGTGACCCTCGACAGCTGGACAGCTAAGAGGGTGGAGTTCAGACCTCACTTTTGGATGTGATCAGAGTTACAGAAGTGACCAAGAGAGTAGTGGAAAGGCAGGTTTAGCTTCCTCCCCGTCAGCACAAATCTGGACAATGTGACATAAGCTGGTGTTTAAAATGGTGTCTGTCTTCACCTGTCTTGGACAAAAAATCGTGCTTATTTTCACATTCCCAGAATATTTGGTGCTGTAGAGGGTTACTCTGAAAAAATAATGACCATTCCGTGACACTTCATTTAAGATACTATCAATTACCAATGAGAATTTAATTATAATCAGCAGTCCATCCTATTGTCTCAAAGTTGGTAATATAGTCAATTTAATTCTGATTCTCACATTTAAAAGAAATTATTCACATTCATTTGATCAGAATCTCAAACTAAACTGAAATCTTTGAAATCCATCTCCGAATGCTGAACACAAACTGAACGTCTATCTTCAAGGTTGCCAAATGTAGAAACAGAAGATGGAGAAAAGAAAGGAGGATTTGTTTTATCAGTCCTACGCCCTGAACATCATGATGTGACTACGAGAAACCCTGCTGCTGCTGTGCATGTGCTGCATTCTAAATGACGTGACAACATGCAAGGACAAAAAAAGTGTCACACTTGAGAGAAAAGCGGTTCAGGCTGGAGTGTGTGCTTGTTGAAGGATTTCACTCCGGCATTAAGAGTTATCCAAAACAATCCAGCGCAACACTTCAGAGTGCGTCAGCAGGGGAGGGGGCTGTGTGTGACAGGCAGAGAATTGAGTGTTTGCAGTGAATGTCAAGAGCACATAATGAGAGTTTATTAAACTTGATGTGAATGACAGTATTGGTGCTCAGGTTTCCGGAACGTTTTGATGTCTGTGTTGAGGCTGATTCTAACTAACCGAGAAGGAAAGCTGCACTGCCATTTGTACAGTAGGTTTATAGTGGCATGCATAATGTATCACCACAAAACTGTAAAACCCATTGTAGATACACCACTGATGACTTGAACAGAACAGAGTCTGAAAAATATGTATGTGCTTACGTGGTTAACTATACAGTACATGTCCATCACAGCGCTTCATAAAGCATAAAGCATTTGAGGCTAAAACCGTATTTTAACTGAGAGAGAGAGAGAGAGTGAAACAGTGGGGGAGTCTGACCCCTGACAAGGCTATTAGAGAGGAACAAGAGAGGAATAATTTGCCTGAACACAGATTTCAGTGTGGATCTGATTGCAAAAAAAGGTCTTCTCATTTTCACGTCATCTTCAGATCAAGTACAAATCTGGCTAATGAAGGGAGCTGCGTGGCCTTCTCACAGTGCGGCAGCAGAAACTCAAGCTACAGCAGCGTCTAATAATGTTACTGAGGAGGAGGAAAAATGTGGAGAATGGCACAGAAGTAAAGCCTAAAACTGAGAGCATAGAAGACAGCCGAAACACAGCACACTGCTCAGCTTAATAAAGAAGGCCAGATCCCTCCCTCCTCTCTCTCTCGCCGCTCCGTGGGGATGAGAGCCTACCTCTGGCAAAGGTAATTAGAAATATCTTTTAACATTTCAATCACAAGAGATTTGCTGTAATTCTTTGTCCAAACTCCTCACATCTACATCTGAATTAATAAGGGAAGTGTTTGTAAGGCAGTGGAGGAGCTGAGAGTGAATTTTGACAGCAGTGAAGTATAATCTGGTTTAGACACCGCTGCCTAATGAACACACAGATGGTTGACTAGCGGTTACCACCTCCTGTCATCTGCTAAATGAATAAGTAAACATTATGGCGGTGAACTCTTCTGCATCATTCTGCAAGAACATATAACCATATGCTGCAGAGTGCACTCTCATCACTGCTGAAATAACATCTTTAATGCAAGGTTCAGTCACGGGCAAATCATGACAGCAAAGACATCTGTAGGTTTGTATTATCTGATCAGTAATATTAGAGCATTGTAACATTTCTTGAAATGCATTATGTTTTAGGTAAAGCAGATTTTCATCACCTTTTCTCTCCGCTGCTGTTGTTCTGTAGGGTGCTGACTGGCACGGGACATTTGCCCTTTCATGATTCAGATCCGTTTTAATCACACTGCTCTGAGAAACACTGAACCCCACCTCCTATATCAATCCTTTCATTTCTGCTCCAACTCGCCTTCTCTCTAATTTCATCAAAGCAAAGTTGCACGATGTTAAAACTGAATTAAAAAAGATTTATACATGGACAATAGACACACTTACAGGGCTGCAGTGTGAGGAGGGAAATCTGATTAAAGCAGCTCTCGCACCACTTGCACTGATCTGTAAAGCAAAAACAATTGGTGCAGCAAATAGCTAATTTACTCACCACTAATTGGGAGCGAGGCTAATCAAGGCAGCATTGTACACAGCTCCGGTCGAGACATGATGTCCTGCCTAGACTGGCAAATAAAGATCAGCGGTGTGTGGCAAAACGGGAACGGAACTGAGACACATTACCACCTCACACCATCAACACCAGCGCCATCACCACCAACACCATGATCATCACCTCCATTACAGCACCATCATCACCACCAACACCAACACCCTATCCACCACCATTTCACACCACCACCACAGCCACCACCTTCAGCACCACGACCATCATTTACACCATCACAACCACCACTACAACCAATACCATCACCCACACCCTGTCCATAACCGCCACCTCCATCACCATCATCACCATTCACCACTCCCACCACACTCACAGCCTCCATCATCACCCCCACGATCACAACCATCACCACCAACGCCCCAACACCATCACCATCGCTACCAGTATCACCACCATGACCACTGTCACTATCACCCACCAACACCACCACCCCTCTACCATCACTACCATCACCCACCCCACCATCACTACTACAATCACCATTATCATCACCATTACTAGAACCACCACTACCAAAGCGCCATCATCACCCTCACCACCAACCCCACCTCTATTGCCACCATAACCCCCACCACCGCAAGCTTTTCAGAGAAACCTCCCCAGAGAGCAGCAGTTTGGCAGGAGCGTGACACGGTGGGAACACACAGCAGATGCCTGTCGGCTTCCGCAGTCGCCACCCTGCCGCCAGCGGGAATAAGGAGTACAGATCCGAGGTGAAGAGGCTCGTGCTCCTGACCTGTGCTCATTTGAGAGCCGGGAATCTCATTAAAAGTGAGAGAAAAACCTTGTGACAGGCTCCGGGGCGCCGGCTCGCTCCCTTCTCCCCGTCCAGCTCCGACCGCCCTGTCAGCTGTGTCACTTCCTGTTTGCCCAACAAGCTGCTGATATTCTGAGAGACGGGAGTCTGCCTGACAGCTTGTTGTTAAATAAAGAGCCAAGTCATAAATTATTAAACCCCCACCCCAGCATTTTTGGTTGCGTCCACCCGCCCGTGCGTGGCATAATGACAGCAGCTCCATCTTGTGCTAAGCGCTTTCTCTAACTATCCTGACCTGCTTAAAGCGGGGAAGCAAAAATTGATATTGATCGTGGATGACAAGCCTCATTTGCAGGCGCAAACAAACATATCACCTCGGAAAATTCCTGCGCTTACAGGCCTCGAGTGGCAGAACATATTTGCTGTCATTTCATCCAGGAATAGCAACACTTTTATGGGGTCTTGAGTGACAGGGGCTTTGTAAAGTCTAGAAACTAACGAGAGATTAAGTGAGGATGGGGGAGAGCGAGGAAAACACTTGTTGAAAAGACTATTAGCCAGTTATTCACACGAGGACCCAAACTTTTAATGAGTTACCGTGATCTGATCATGCAAGCCACTGCTCAAGCAAACAACTCTTCAGCCTCTGTTCACTCTGAGCCCAGTCACCCAAAAATATGATTAAGACATTTACATAAATCAGACAAACATCAATTAAATGAGCAGTTCCCACCCACAGAATATGCACACATCACATACTCGTTAAATATGAAAGAGAAATGCAGGGAAATGGAGGGAGAGGAAATGTGCGCTGGACTTCCGCTGCAGAATAAATCTCCCGGAAAGATCTGAAGCAAGCGTCAGGCCCGAGAAGTCAAGTCAGGACTCGGTAGGACACTGTCACATCGCTCCACCGTGCCGGGGCTCACATCAGCACCCACAAATCAAACTGGCACAAATCCTAAATTTCTCCTGCAGTCCCAACCTCCTGCTGGAGATCCCAGCAGCTCTAAGGCTTCACGGCCATCACTGCAGAATAAAGTCAAATCAGGCTCCAAATACTCAAGCTGCTTTCTTATGGTTCTTTAAGACTTTCACGCATGAAATTTGATCTACAAAGTTAAAGACTAGGTGTTGACGTCCACTCAAGTCCACACACATATGAAAGGATTAAGATTTTTCAAGAGAATGCCTCTTTCATGTCTTGAATTGTGATAATCAACGTGTTTTGATTCATTTTCTCACAAAGTGACATTCAGGGTCTTCACATAGTTTATACCTTTCTATGAATTAATTTCAATGTCAATCTGGCTTCTGAACGACATCCACAAGGACGTGCCAGATCTCTCTCAGACCCCGTGATGATACCCAGCTCTTCATCTCTAACACCTAAATAAGAAAACAAGGCAAAATAAGCAGCAAACACTGCTACTGTTAGAAAAGTGGGTGTGCTATTTAACATCACACAAGAGCTTTTCATGCCTCTGTAAAAAAAGGACAAAATTCCACATCCTTATTGGTTTACTGAGAGAAACAACAATTTAGTGTGAGAATCGCAGGCAAGGACAAAGCACTGAGGAACACTTCACCTTAATTTAGAAAACCGAAAACAGCACTTCCAGGAACATCAATTCAGCTTTTATTGAGGTAATCCTTGTGTGGAAGACATGTACAATTTAATTTTCTGCACCTTTACTGAGCCCATAAATAAATGATATACAGTTCAGCTTCAGTTTACATTGACTTTCTAACTTATTTAACTCATGACAATTTATTGGCGCAACGCACAACGACTCACCAAGGTCATTAAACCTAAAGCAAAATCAATTCCCAGCCTGAAATTCATTCCCTTCTGCTCACAGTGAAACATTCAGCATCAGCGCAGGACGTCAGGTGTGCATCATACACAGGACTGATGCACAAGAGCTGCTATTAGCTGCTCTATAAACTAATTTGTTGACTGTTTCATTAACTAAACTATACATTTAAATGATTAATTTTTGTATAGAGATTCTTCACAATGTTCCTTTCAGTGGCAGATGGTTGCAGGGTCTCAGCTGAGGTCCAGAACTTTCACTCCAGCTCCAGCAGTTCTAACATACCTCGGATTGCAGGATGGGGATCAGCAGATCTCCACAGTCACATCTTTGACCTTTTGTATAAATTTGTATTCCTGTGTGATTTTGCAGAGTATTGCTGATGTCTGCTGCCAGTGTTTTAATATAAAAGTTGCTGTTTTAATATAGTAGTTACTACATTACAAGCCACAGAGAAACAGTAGCTAACGATATCCAAGCTGGTTCACAGCCACAGATTCCTGCTTCCAACGTGGCCATGGGGAGCTCCGTCCTTTCACTACATCTAGCAGATGACGAGAGTGTGACATGATGCACGGTAGTCAATCAGTTTATAAAGACAGAAAACATGATTGCTTTTTGTAATGATGTAACACTGTATCTTGCTACATCACCATTATGTAAATAATATGAATATACTGAATATGTGTCACGCACACTCACTCCCACGGCCGGTGATTGGATTGGGACGCGGCCGGTCGCGGTTGAAAGGGTATTTTAGGAAGCCATTTCCTCACCGTGCTCACTCTGTCATTGAGTCGCCAGCCCTACTCTGATGCATATCAGCTTCAACTCTGAGTACTCCAGTTATTTGGTTATCTCTTTGATTAGAGTGTGTGTCCTTATAACGTGGATTCTTTGTGTGAATCCTAGCTCTTCTTGTAAGAGAGTTCTTAAATCAACCTGCGTGTTTATCCTACCTACTCGCGCTCTCAGCCCCGTTTGGGTTAGCCACCACGCTACAAGGGCTGACGAGTAGCTATTGTGAAAGTGTGACATTCGGTTTATATCCTAATCAGATCACTGGCCGAATCGCGGAACCTTCCGTTAAGGTTTGTTCGTGTCTGTTCTTCTCGTTAAATCCTAACCAGATCACTGACGAATCTGACAATATGAATACAAATATGTAAATAAAATCACACTTCTTTTAAAAAGGTTCTTTAAAAGCTCCAACCCTTTAAGAGTTGCTTTGCTACTGTTACACTACTGTAAAAGTGGTTAAGTTTGCAGTGTTGGTCATTTTAGTAAACTATTCTCCAGCACTGGAGGAGAGAACTCCTGAAGCCTCAGCTCAATCGCCAGCGCTGCCGCGGCAACAACATCAGCGGCATCTTCAGGAGATCACAGTGATGCTCACAGCGGTGATGCTGCACTCACAATCAGCTAATAATACTTACAACAACGCAGACAGGTTCGGCAGAGTCACTCACACTGCAGGAGAAAATAATGACTAATGCATCTGTGTTTGGGCAGCAAAGTAAACAGTGTGATTCAACACCCTGTAATAACAAAGCGGAATAAAGCAGCCTCTTATTACTGCTGTTAACTCTGTACTGCAAATCATTAAAAAGTAGAGAGCGTAGTAAACACACACACACGAGGGGCCGTTAGAGACCTTATTCAGAATGACCATGCATGCACATATGTGAAACCAAAAGCATTCACATACTACACTGAAAACTACACACACAAGTGAAAGCACTTACACACACTACTGAAAAGCTCTCACACACACCAGTAAAAATGACATTTTAGATTGTGTATGTAAGCACCTTTTACTAGCGTGTGAATGCTTTTCAGTAGTGTGTGTGAGAGGTTTTCACTTGTGTGTGTGAAAGCTTTTGGTTTCACATGTGTATGCACAGTAATTCTGAATAAAGTCTCTAACAGCTCCTCACACACACACACACACACACACTCCCTCATGGATGGGCCATATGTAGAGCTGACATGTGGTTGTGGTGCACTGTGTGCTGTGCTGTGTTGACAATGACAATCACTCACTTAATTGGAGCGAAAAATATGTGTATGATGGTGTTGTAAAAAGAATAAATTAAACAAAATAGAATGCAATAAAGGACAATAAGATAAGACATATGAACAAAACAAACAACTTTTAGTGTTTAAAACAAATTAGAAACAAGTAAAAGTGTAAAAATACATTTCAAATTGACATTTGGATAAAATAGACCAATAATAGTACAATATAGTACAGTATTAGTTTCTCACATCAAACCTGAAACTCCTCTACAAACTGAGTTTTTACTAATAAGAACTGAATTAAATAAATTAAAGTTAACATGCTTCTCACAAAGCATAAAAATCCGACAAATCTCAGGTCTCATAACTCCTAAAAGCTCTACACACCGACTCTAAGACCTAAATACACCTAACTTCACCTACACTCACCTTAGCTCTTCATGTTTCAGTTTAAAAAATACTTTTCTATTAAAGCATTTCCCCTTGTGAGGTGCAGGAGACGGACACTGACGCAGGACGAGGTTCACTGTAAAATGCGCTTTAATCACATCTCACTGCGAGCGTGTCAGAGACAGAAACGAGGCGTCACATCGCCACACTGCTGTTAGCATATTACACAGCGCTGGAGCACCCGAGGCTCACGATGAAGACTTCCTCCCTGCTTTAATAAGAGAAATTATTCAACTGAATCAGCCCTTCCTCAACACAGTGGAACAAACCACACGGTGCAGCGCGAGGATCTCATTCATCTCATAAATCAGCTCTGACGTCTGTGGTGTGAAACGAGACCGTCATCATCACCGTGACCGGCTGTGTTCTCACCACGTCTACACCACGCTGCAGCTCATTCCTCCAGCTTCCTCTGTCCTCCAGTTCCTCTTTTCCACCAGCTGGTGCCGGAACCAGTGAGAACCGTCCGGCATTTCCACTGACTTTGAAGCCAAACAGAAGCTGGAAGACAACACATCACACACACACTACTTTACCATACATTCACATTTATAGTATTTAGAAGATGCTCTTATCCAGAGCAACTTCCATTTCCTGATTTCAGGGACAGTCTCCCTGCAGCAACTTGGGGTTAAGGGTCTTGCTCAGGAGCCCAGTGGTTGTGGTGCTGGAGGCAGGATTTGAACCCCCAACTTCTTGGTCCACTAGACCAATACACTAGTCCACCATCTCCCACTATTAGTAGCTTCATTCTCATCACCTCTCATGACACCACAGAGCTGTGGTTCCAGACCAGAATTTGTGGCATCAGTATTATTCCAGTGGAAGAATGTAGCACAAGTTCCAGATTGGGAACCATCAATGACACCAGTGCAGTGGAAACAGGACCTGTGTCTCCTGAAACAGACTCACTTAACGAGATCACTCCATTACATAATAGCATCTGTCACATTACACCAGGACCTGCTGGCCGACAATCCGCACCGGGTTCTCACAAGCAAACTGCAATTGATCTTTAGTCTAGAGTCGGGCAGTGGCTGCTCCCATGGTCGGAGTATTACTGATTGCAAATTCCTGACTGATAAAGGTACCACTGAGGTACTTGTGAGCAAGGTACCATCCCAAAGCTAGTTAGGAGCCCAGTGGAAGTGATCACACCTACTAGTTTGACATTAGTAGGCTAATTAGTTATTAGGTTCTTGGTTTCAGATGAGCAAAGTTTTGGTGCCAGGCTGGAGCCAAATGGAAAAATGTGGCACCAGATCCACAGTGGGAACCACTAGTGCAGTGGAAAAGAGACCTGTGTCTCATGCACCAGAATGACTTAATGAGATGTTCCAGCAACTGGATCTTCCCACAGTCCATGACCCCCTACAGTCGCTGGCAGTGGTACTATAATGATTAGGGAGTTAGCCCTGTGATAGTAGGGTCGCAGCTCAAATCCCAGGCTGCGGAAGTTACCACTGAGGTACTCAACAGCAAGGTACAGTCCTCAAACTGCCCATGTCAGCTGTCCACTGCTCCTACACGGATGGGTCACGTGTAGAGATCGCATGTGATTGTGGTGCACCGTGTGTTGTGCTGTGGTGATTTCACTATGACAAATAATCACTCACTTTCACAGTCCAACCTGGACTCCTGGACCAGCAGGGAACAACAAACACAGAGCACATCAATGTGTTGATAACAGAGACTCTCACTTCATGGAAACAAAACCCAAAATAACACTTTCACACACACAACAGAAAAGTTGGGCTTCTCTGATGAAGTTTCTTGTTTGCGGCCCGGGGATAAACAGTGTCTACAGGGCGAGAAAGAGGCTTCAGAAAGAAAACTTGTGAAGCAGAGTCTCCTTGATTTCTTCAGAGAGAGAGAGCCCCAGAAGAAACTAACTCTTGCCCTAAAAGCAGGGTGACAGCGTGATATATAGAGAGAGCAGCAGCAAAACTTTTAATTACCTCTCGTAACCTTTTCAAAGGTGTCACACCCCAACACACATACTGCAGCCCTCAACCACACTCGATGAAACACTCGCCTGTATGTTAAATAAAGAGACAACGTAATTTAAATATGGGACAGGAACAAGAGGAGGAGGAGGAGGAGTAGAGCACGAGCAGGGAGAGGAATGAGAAGACAGAGAGGAAAATAAGAGAGAGAAAGGAGAGGGGGATATGAGTACCTCAGTGGCAACTTTATCTGTCTTGGATTCAAACCTGCAACCTTCTGATCACACCCTACCGTTACGCCACCATCTGCCCCAGCGTTATGGGTTCAGCATGTCCTACATGAGTCTCCTTGTTTCGCTGCAGGTTCCTGAACACACTCCACTCATATCAACAACCCAGAGCTTCAGCTTGAGGGTTTAATAAAATGTAACTGGATTCTTGATGTTTCAGCTGTCGTTCAAAAAATCTGGTGAGGAGTTCCAGGTATTTGTCCTCTAGTGGGTTTGTCTTCTTCAAAGTGGTCGTTGACATGTCATCCAGTGGATCATTATTGTCACACGGGGCAAGGTGTGGATCAAGGTGAGAGTTGTTGGTTTCACCTGGGGCCTGGTGTGAACCATGTGCAGCTGGTGGTCCCTCAACATTTAACTCAGCTGGAAAGGATCTGCGCTGGAGGTGTCTGATCACTGGTGTATGTTCAGAGATGGTGGTTCCAGTTGGATGCAGATTCCTTTAACTCCTCTCTCAAACCCGCTCTCTTCTCTGTTCAAAATGTGAACATTTGTGCAGATGTACAGCTGAGTCTAGTCCTGATGAGCTGTTCTCCTAGTGTTGGGCCACACGTCTGTGGACTGCCTGCTTGGTCTCTCCAGTATTCCTCTCTGCATCATACAGCATTCACGTCTTCAAGATCCAGCTGTCTTCTATTCAAACCATCAAGATTACCACGTCCAGACAACTGAGAACCTACACAGACATAAACCAACTGCTGACTTAAAGAAGCTTATTAAAACCAGCCTGTGTGCTTATTACCCTGCAGTCCATATTCATCCCATCAGTAAATGGAGTTGTTTCCACGGTGTGTGTGAGAAAACCCTGTTACAGGGAAATGGTAAAGAGGTAGAGCTGTACGATCCCACAGGCACTTGGCAGTTCCCTCTCTTCTATCCGTCTGGATGTGAGGTGCTGTGATGCTCAGAGTCGTGGTGGAATTTCTGTTTGCTTCAAAGCTGCAGAGAAGGTGCACTTCTTTCCCTTCCTCCCGCGCTCTCTTCCTCCGTCAACCTCTCCATCAGCTGCCTTCACCCTCATGCATTAACTCTCTCCACATCACATGTTGGTCAGCTGCCTGTGGAGGAGGACAGGAGCTGGCTTTGAGCCCCCAGAACCCCCTCCTCGAGCAATACACCCCTTTCTTCCTCCCGTTCCACCTTCATCACTCCTCACCTCACACAGACAACTCCCCAGCATCGGATTCTGACATCAACGCTCAGCACACCAAACAGGAATCGCTCTAAAGCCCACATCATCAGCAGCGGGGGAGAGACATCATCAACCACAACAGCATCCCACTAAAACACACACACACAGGTGCACAACAACCTGAACATACCAATTAGTTGTTTCTTTCAACAACACCGCCAGGAAGCGGAAGGCACGAGTGTGTGAACAAAGGTGTGAGACGTGAGGAGCACGGGGGACTTTCAGGGGAATCGTGTGTCATTCGTTTATTCATTTTTCTAATTAAGACCAAAAGCCAAAACACAAAAGTACGATTTTATCCACAGTCAGTTCCAAAACCAATATGAAAGGATGACAAACAAGCACATTTACAATTTCCTCTCAAATAAAAAAAATTACTTGAATGTAAGTGGTGAACGTTCCACACAGAAGAGGTAAAAGAATTAACATCCAAGATGAAGAAGAGAAACTGTCTAATGGCTAAGGAACAAAACAAAGCTTTCCGTCCTTATGAGCAAGAAAAAGAGCGGTATGTTGTATATACTGTATTTTTGATTAATCGTGTGTCTGGAAATGAAAATGGGACACACTCATGGGAAAAGGGAAAATGTCTCATTAATTTTGTAATTTGAAAATTTTGGTTTTTGTTTTTAAATGAGAAATGAATGAATGAATGCGTCACAGATTCAGGTGTCACCGTGCCAGCAGTCTTCTTATCACTTGGCCGTTTATGCTGTCCACCAGAAGTCCACAATTACTGCAATAAAGTAGAAGTGAATAAATGAACTCCACTTTTTAGGGACCATCAGAAAGCATGCGTGTCTTTAAGCAGAAATTAACGCTGAAATTCACCAGCAGCTACACACCAGCAGGTCCACCCCTTTCCTCAAAATAACACCAAACACACTTTTCTCCTTCCACTGAGACTGAAGTGGGCTAATCTGAAAGCAATCATGTGTGGTTGAGCTGCGCAGCGTCCGCAGGTGGAAATGGCCAAATCACTCAGGGCAAGTACCCTTGTTAGAGCGGGACGCCCGGCTGATTGCCTGTTCTGTAGATGTGTGTCTGAATGACTGTGTGTATGAGTGTGGTGTGTGTTTTCATCTCTTTGCGGGGACCCTGAGCCTTCATCATGGTTAACCTAACATCAATACATTTTTTAATTTAGTATATACATGCAGATACACCTGTACCCAGTTTGAATCTTAAATTACAATTGCACTCCATGCCGTCTGCACATATGTAACTTTATGTACCTTACTGTATATGAGATATAGTTTTATTTTTTGTCTTATTTCCATGACCTCCTTATTTAAGTTTGTATTTGTATCTCTATTTTGTTATTTTTCTAAATTGCCTAATTGCACAGTTAAAAGAGCGGATCAGGATATATTTCACTGCATGTTGTACCTGTATAATTTGCACGTGACAAATAAAGAATCTTGAATCTTGAATCATCATGGGTGAATTTACCCTTTTTATTATTCGGGGCATATTTTGGTGGTCACTGTAGAGCTGTTTAATCTGCTGCAGGAGTTTTTATTGCAACTTTCTGATTTACAGGTCCAGAATCCAAGACAAATCCAAGAGCCGAGTGAAGTAAGTGTTTATCTTGTGTTGTCAATCTATTTAAGTCCAACCAATACGTTGATAAAGCCATGAAATGGAACAATAACACTGCAGTCACAAAACCCTGCCCTATGTGCTGTCTTCACAAACAGTTTCTAGTGAAATGGCAGCTCCGTGTGTTTCCACAGAGAGAGACATTCCACTTTAATCACAGCTCTTCTAGTTGTAGAGTTCACTTCCATTTGTCTCTTACAAAGAAAACTAAAAGAGCAGTTTCATGTTCATGACTGAGTTGGTGGTTAGGGTTTACAGGTTAAGCTGCAGTCACAGAACGATTTAATGAAAAGTTAAAAAGTGAGTGATTATTTGTCATTGTGAACACAGCTCAACACTCAGCGCATTTCACCCATCCATGAGGGAGCAGTGGAGTGCGAAGGAGTGCGTTTTGGCAGTGTGCAGGGAGAAGTGCAAGGGGACGGTACTTGGCTCATGAGTACCTCAGTGGTACCTTTACCGGACCAGGAACCATGACACTAACTCCCTAACCATTAAACAAGCAACTGCCAAGGACTGTGGAGAGGAGAATTTTCCACTCAAAAGAAATGGGGTCAGTGCTGCAAATACAGCTCCAACCTGGAACCAAGACCCTGTGAGGTCATGAGAGGTGGGCGCAGTTAACCTTCTGATATGAAACAAGTAGGCCTGGTTACCGTGGAAATGCAGGCAGAACATCACTGGGTCCCAAATGCCACCACTGTCCTGCTACACTCATCATGATCTACATGAGAAGTCCCCAAGAGCAGAGTGCAGCAAACGTGTGTGTGTGTAACAAGTGTGAAATCAGCATGTCTTGTTGAGCAGCTGCTTGTTTCCTCATCACGTTGTTGTGCAGCTCTGGTTTTACAGATGTCTCTCAGTAGCACAGCTCCTCCCAGTTCCCCATGAGGTGAGCTGAACACAGTCATCTGCAGGCTCCTGAATCCCGATAAACGCCCCGAGGGCCCCAGCGCGCCTCGCCCACAAATCACCGCCCTCGCTACACATTTCAGCCACCGCACGTCAACCCGGCCGCCGCTAGCTAACGGATTGCCATGCGACTATATTGACTTGTTTGTTCAGATTCTGAGAGACGCATAACTTCTGTCTCAGGCAGCCCCCGACCCCTCGGCATCCTGACCCCCCACAGTGAGCCGGAGTCATCGCTCTCCCCACCACGGTTATGCTAAATTTATACGTTAAGTGTTGCCACATCATTGCTACGCGCAATGCCGCTAAACCTCACCTCATGAGTACAGGAGCTGTTAACCTGATATCAGCACACACGCTACACATTTCTGAACCATTTTTCACAAATGTCCTCGAGGCGACTGTCCAGAGCCTGGTCACGTGCCGCACTGAGGCTAACGTCAGCGCGGGCTGTTAGTTCTTATTTACGAGGCTGGTGTGAGAGAAGGTGTGTTTGCTGGGTGGCATGGTTGAGGTTCTTCTCTCCGCACACGGTCCCAGCGAGGGGGATTTATTACTAGTCCCTGAACGTGGCTATGAAGTGAGGAAATTATTTTTGACCTCACTCCTGTCGCTTGAAGGATAAATACGGCACTGTTGCGTGGATTCAGCAGATAGTTTTCACGTCTCTGACTCGGATGTATTGGTGAGAGGGAGCTGGCTGGGCGCGTGGATTTCTAGAACATTCATTTTGATTCTAGAATAAAAATGACCAACGTTTGTCATTTGTCACCAGTATCCACAAATTTAGCATTCACTTCATTCCAGTGTTTTGAGGCAGTTGGTAGTGTAACAGTTAGGGAGTTGAATCCATGATCGGAGTATCTGAGGTTGAATTCCTGGACCGGTAAACGTACCACTAAGATACTCGTGAACAAGGTACTGTCCCCATGCACAGCTCCCCAGGTACCCAGTTAGCAAACACATTTGGGCCGATTCTGGCTGAGTTGTGGCGCAGTCGGTTCACTGTCGGCACAAGCAAACATTGCAGGCCGGAGCCGTACCGAGCACGGCGAGCGATTCTGGCTGAGAGTCGGCATTTTTCGTGTGGGCCACAACCGTTCTGAGTATGGCAAGCGATTCCAAAGAAGAACCATGTCTGGGCCGTCATTCTTTGCGGTACCCGGTACCCAGAGAACATGGATTGTGTGGGCCAGATCTGGCCCAATAGAATTTTGCTAACTGGGTAGTGTATGTCAACAGTCCACTGCTCCCTCACAAATGGGTCAAATGCAGAGCTCAAATGCAGTGGTTGTAATGCACTGGTAGTGGTCTAGTGGTTATGATCCCTGCCTCTGGACCAAGAGGTTGTGGTTCTAAATCCTGAGCAAAAGCCTTAACCCCAAGTTGCTGCATGGAGACTAACCCTAAAGTTAGCAGATGGACGTTGCTCTAGATAAGAATGTCTGCTAAATGCTACAAATGCAGATGTTCTCAGATCTTCTTACAGAATTGATTCATCATCATTGTGTTGTTAAATGCCTGCCTATAAAAGTGTCCACACGTCTCACACGTTTGGTTATAATCATACTGCCTTCAAATCGTAAAGCTGAACTCAGAAAAGAGCTAAAACAGTACTGCCCTCTGCGGTCTTGGGCCAAATGGCCTTTTTTCACACCCGCTGTAGCACAAATCAATTTATGATTTCTACAGTTATGCTCATTTATAAATTTCTTTTTCCACCTCCAGCGAGTGAGTGATTATTTTTCATTGTGAATACAGCACAGCACACAGTGCACCACAATAAAATGTGAGCTCTGTATTTGACCCATCCATGAAGGAACAGTGGGCAGCTGACATGGACAGCACCCAGGTTAGCAGTGCTAGGGGATGGTACCTGCTCATGAGTACCTCAGTGGTACCTTTACCAGTATGGGATTCAAACACGTGACATTCTGATCATGGGGCAAACACTAGGGTGACCAGATGTCCTCTTTTCCCTGGACATGTCCTTTTTTTGAGACCTGGAAATTGCGTCTGGCCGAGGGTATAGAATTGACACGTCATGGGCATCTCTCATAAACTAGATACTTGCGTCACTTGCGGGTGCATTGAGCGAGGTGGCAGTTTTGGGCTTCAAATATCTCCCTGATATCTCCCTGCATGTTCTCAGCCTATCGTCATTGGTTGTTCGTCTTAACCTTGAAAAGTTAATTGGTCAGCACAGCAAGTAGCACCAATCACTGCCATCAGCAACGGTTTCCTTGGTTGTAACAAGCACGTGGCGCTCGATATCTGCAGTGCAAAATGCTGAAACGCTGTTGTAAATTCACTGACCATTTACAAAGAAATACCTGTGCTTTCGTCTCGGTCGCGATGCATGGGAGGCTGAGTGCGTGACATGCAAAGCAGGCACGTACGTGTCAGTGGCTAATAAAGGTGCAACCAACCTGGAAGCGCACACAAACAGCAAAACACAAAACCGCGGCAAAGGGAGAAAGCTCATCCAGCAAAGTGACAGTGTGTTGTGAGTAGAAAGGACAGTGTTTCTACTGCTGCTGCAGAGAGCACATTCGCATTTCATACAATTAAGCATCACAACAGCTTTAGATCCATAGACAGTACCTCTGGGCTGTTGAAAACGGTCTTCTCAGATTCACAGACAGCTGTCAAATTCTCCTCTGCTCGCTGTGGTAGCCCCTCATTCTGTCGAAGTTGCTTTGGAAGCTACGGTGACCAGACGTCCTCTTTTCCCCAGACATGTCCTCTTTTTATGACCTAAAATATGCGTCAAATGTCCTCTTTTTCACAAACCTAAATCTGGTCACCCTAGCGAACACTAACCGTCACACCACCAACTGCCCCACTGAAGTTCTCTTTGTATTAGTGTCAGTAAAACACATCTTTTGAAATACATGAACAGTTGCTAAGGAGAGGAATGTGCTGCATTCTGCTTGATTAGTAGCTGTTATTTCTCTCATATTTCCTCCTCTCCTCATTCCTACATGTGTCTTCTTGACGAGTGTCTTGCCTGCAAACATTAATATATGAGCTAGTGCAAGTTAGAGTTAGGGGTCTAACTGATGTATAAACTGTATTTTATTGGCCAAGTTGTTTCTTGTTTACAGAGACATAAACTAATTAGTATAAATGAGCTAGTGTATATTGATGTTGTGTAGAGACCTTGTAAGTGAGGTTCGTCCTTGCTCTAGACGAGTCTCCTAATAAAAGAGATATTCTAACACAGGAGCCTGTTCTGAACAGCCCAAAAAGGAAACTCCACACCAGGCGAAGCTGTTACTTTACCATTTACACCCAGAACACATCAACTCATTGTCAGGCTGCGTGAAGCCGTGCTCCTCGAGTCGAGAGTGTCTTTTGAATAATCAACAGTAGCAGGATAAGTTGGCAAGAAATCATTAAGGAGACCAATCGAGCAAATAATTACATTAATTGAATCAGACCAAAGCGCACTGGCGCTTAATAAGAGAAATAAACAGGCAGACGCTCAGGAGGAAGTTAATAAAGTGGAGGAGTGTTCAGGTGAGATGCCGTAACGGAGCTTCATGTGGAGCTGGAGCACGTGTTCGGGGCTGAGGAACACACACACACACACACACTCTCTCCAGCTGGAACACACCCTGCTAACGAGGCATGTGTTAAGGGAAGCGTGTCGAGGGCCGGGGGGCCAGGGGTCCGAGGTGCTGACACACAGCTGTACGACTGCCAGTAGAGCTCAGCTGAGAGTCTGGAGGCTGTACAGTGTGAACTCATACCGCTGATGATGTTTGTGGACAGTATCTTGTTCATGAGTACTTAGTGATACGGTTATCAGTCCGTGACCAGAGCCGGCAACGTTACAATCACAGGACCAACTCCCTAAGTGTTACACTACCTTAGTGTTTTCAGCTCTCACACCAGTTTTATAGTTATCTTGTTGTGTGTTCCTGCAGGTGGCTCTTCAGCCCCAATCACCTGCTCCATCTGACACTGCACCTCACCTCACAGCAGCAGCAGCAGCAGGCCGGCGGTGCAGGAGGACGGGGATTACCAGGCTCAGGAGAGCTGCTGTGCTGCTAATTAACATGACAGATTAGAGGAGGTCTTTCAGTTCATTCCTTTTAAAACCACATCCAAACAACACGTCGTCTCTGCAAGCTGCTGACACACGACGCCACCGTTTCAAATCGTAGCCCTAATAAGGCTGTTTATCCCCTACAGCGCCGCCACGACGCCTCCGGGCCCGCCGCCGAGGGGGCGGTACGGGGGGAGCTCTCCCCGTGCCGAATTAAACCCGTATCTTCCTCACAATCAGCAGCGCTGTACGGAGATGGGGGCAGGTTGGGTAAAGGGAGCGTGTAGACGGGCGTGAAATCACACTCAGCCCAAACCCGGAGACTCCGTCTGTTTATTAACACTCGTAATTACATCCCACTCTGGCTTCATGTGGGAACCTTTGAAAAGAGATGGAATTATTCTGAGTGGAAAAGTTGCATTTTGATGTGGTGACTCCTTGAGCGCAGGAGCAACGTGAGCGGTGGAGCAGCAGACGAGTGTCCTTAAACGGGGGAGACAGCGAGGAGAGCGAGGGAGGGACGAGGGCTGAGCAGCTGCCTCCAAACTACACAACCTCCTGTCCTCTTCATCTCATCTCAGTGCCTGCCTGCTGAGCTGGACTTAATTTCACACTAATCTACCTAGACTGAGCCGCGCTCTTGTGCACTCATGCAGTCACACACACACACACACTTACACACATGTACACACACTCCCTCACACACACACACATTTACACACACTCCCTCACACACACACACATGCACACACACTCCCTCACACACACACACATGCACACACACTTACACACATTTACACACACATGCACACACACTCCCTCACACACACACACATGCACACACACTTACACACATTTACACACACATGCACACACACTTACACACATTTACACACATTTACACACACTTACACACATTTACACACACTCCCTCACACACACACACACACTTACACACATTTACACACACTCCCTCACACACACACACCTTACACACACATTTACACACACCCTCACACACACACACTTACACACATTTACACAACTCCCACACACACACTTACACACATTTACACACACCCTCACACTCACACACACACACACCACACACATTTACACACACTCCCTCACACACACACACACACTTACACACATTTACACACACTCTCACACACACACACACTTACACACATTTACACACACTCCCACACACTCACACACACACACACCTCCCTACACACACATTTACACACACTCCCCACACACACACACACACACATTTACACACACTCTCACACACACACTACACACATTTACACAACACCCCCTCACACACACACACACACACACACACACACACATTTACACACACTCACACACACACACACATTTACACACACCCCACACACACACTTACACACTTACACACATTTACACACACTCCCCACACACACACACACACACACACACACACACACACATTTACACACACTCCCTCACACACACACACACATTTACACACACTCCCTCACACACACACTTACACACTTACACACATTTACACACACTCCCCCACACACACACACACACACACATTTACACACACTCACACACACACACACACACATTTACACACACCTCACACACACACACACTTACACACACACTTTACACACACATGCATGCACACACGCACGCACACACACACACTTACACACACACTTACACACCAATAACTCAAACACACAACACACACACACCAATAACTCAAACACACAACACACACAGACACACAACACACACACACCAATAACTCAAACACACACACACACACACACACACCAATAACTCAAACACACACACACACACACACCAATAACCCAAACACACAACACACATACCAATAACCCAAACACACACACACACACACACCAATAACTCAAACACACAACACACAACACACACACCAATAACTCAAACACACAACACACACACACCAATAACTCAAACACACACAACACACACACACCAATAACTCAAACACACACACACACACACCACACAGCACCAATAACTCAAACACACAACACACACACACACCAATAACTCAAACACACACAAACACACAACACACACACACCAATAACTCAAACACACAAACACACACACACCAATAACTCAAACACACAACACACACACACAACACACACACACACACGCACCAATAACTCAAACACACAACACACACACACAACACACACACACACACGCACCAATAACTCAAACACACAAATACACAACACACACACACATGCCACCAATAACTCAAACACACACAACACAATAAACACACACACACATACCAATAACTCAAACACACACACACACACACACCAATAACTCAAACACACAACACACAACACACACACACCCAATAACTCAAACACACACACACAACACACCAATAACTCAAACACACAACACACACACACACACACACACACACACCAATAACTCAAACACACAACACACACACACACACACACCAATAACTCAAACACACAACACACACACACACACAACACACCAACTCCGCAACACACAACACACACACACACACCAATAACTCAAACACACAACACACACACACACACACCAATAACTCAAACACACAACACACACACACACACACCAATAATCAAACACACAACACACACACACACACACCCAATAACTCAAACACACACAACACACAACACACACACACATACCAATAACTCAAACACACAACACACAACACACACATGTACCAATAACTCAAAACACACAACACACACACACACACACCAATAACTCAAACACACAACACACACACACACACCAATAACTCAAAAACACACAAATACAACACACACACACATACCAATAACTCAAACACACAACACAACACACACACACATACCTAACCTGCCAAACACACAACACAATAATAATACACACAATTAATAACTCAAAACACACAAATACTAATAATAATAATCACACAACACACCAATAACTCAAACACACAACACACAACACACACACACACACACCAATAACTCAAACACACAACACACACACACCAATAACTCAAACCAATAACACACACACACATACCAATAACTCAAACACACAACACACACACACACACACCAATAACTCCAAACACACAACACACACACACACACAACACACCAATAACCTAAACACACAACACACAACACACACACACACATACCAATAAACTCAAACACACACACACACACACACACACCAATAACTCAAACACACACACACACACACACAACACACCAATAACTCAAACACACAACACACAAATACACACACACACACCAATAACTCAAAACACACACAACACACACATACACACCAATAACTCAAACACACAACACACACACACACACACACACACACCAATAACTCAAACACACAAATACACAACACACACACACACATACCAATAACTCAAACACACAACACACACACACACACACACCAATAACTCAAACACACAACACACACACACACACAACACACCAATAACCCAAAACACACAACACACACACACACACACACCAATAACTCAAACACACAACACACAACACACACACACACACCAATAACTCAAACACACAACACACACACACACACACCAATAACTCAAACACACAACACACACACACACACAACACACCAATAACTCAAACACACAAATACAATAATACACACACACCAATAACTCAAAACACACAACACACACACACACACACCAATAACTCAAACACACAACACACACACACACACACCAATAACTCAAACACACAACACACACACACACACCAATAACTCAAACACACAACACACAACACACACACACATACCAATAACTCAAACACACAACACACAACACACACACATACCAATAACTCAAAACACACAACACAAACACACACACACCACAAACTCAAAACACACAACACAAACTCAAAACACACACCAATAACTCAAACACACAACACACAACACAATACACACATACCCAATAACTCAAACACACAACACACAACACACACACACATACCAATAACTCAAACACACAACACACAACACACACACACATACCAATAACTCAAACACACATGCAGAGACAGGGAGAGATATTCTAAGTAGGGAATAGCATCAGTCAAGATGCCACATTAGTTTATCTTCAGCACCACTGCACTCCACTACACAATCATAACCCCACGAGAAAACCACACACACAGACCTCCCAGGCAGCTGGCACAAACAAGCCAAAAACCCCAGCCCACGTCCAGTCTGAGGGCAGGAGTATAATTTATTCATTCATTATGCGTAATGATTACTGGGGTCACAGGGGGACCGGAGCCTATCCTGGGAACTTACTAACCCTGTGCAGGCGGCAACACGCCGCAGGGCACACACACTCACACAACCACACTCACATTCACACTTTACAGGCCAATTTAGAGTCACCAATTAACCTACACAGCAGGCTGCTGTTCTGTGGGAGGAAAGCAGAGCACCCAGGAGAAAACCCACGCGAACACGGGAGAGCACGCAAACTCCACACAGAAAGACCCCACGGCGCACCCGGCGCTCGAACCCAGGACCTTCTCTGGCTGTGAGGCAGCAGCACTAACCACCATGCCACATATCGCAGGCTACAGTAGTTGTGGGTAAATCACAATAACATATCATATTGATCATAACATTCAAGGAATCACAAACCTGCTACAACACACACCTCCATTCAACTCCACACCAGTAATTAATATGAGACAATATCATTCAACACTTCCTACAGTAAAATACCATTTGAGCTGTTTATTCCTGAGCTCACACAGACATTTAGATGGAGAGCTCTTCCCTTTTGATCATAATACAGTGGCTGTTTATCATAACCCAATTCTAATGAAGTTGGGACGCTGTGTAAAACGTGAATAAAAAATGAGAATATAAATGATTTGCAAATCCTTTTCAAACCTATATTCAATTGAATATACACTACAAAGATAAGAGATATCTAATGTTGAAACCGATAAACTTTATTATTGTTTTGCAAATCTTCACTCATTTTGAATTTGATGCCTGCAACACGTTCCAAAAAAGCTGGGACAGGGGCAGCAAAAGATTGGGAAAGTTGAGGAATGCTCAAAAAACACCTGTTTTGGAAATTATCCCACAGGTGAACAGGTTAATTGGAAACAGGTGTTTGTCATGATTGGGTATAAAAGGAGCGTCCCCAAAAGGCTTAGTCGTTCACAAGCAAGGATGGGGCGAGGTTCACCACTTTTGTAGAACAACTGCGTAAGCAAATAGTCCAGCAGTTAAAGAACAAGGTTTCAACGTACAATTGCAAGGAATTAGGATTTCATCATCTACTGTCCATATTATCATCAAAAGATTCAGAGAATCTGAGAAATCTTTGCACGTGAGCGTAAGGTCAATACCAACACTGGATTCTGACCTTTCGCTTCCCCCCAG
>JAVGVS010000075.1:1740319-1842819 GCA_032718565.1 Distichodus sexfasciatus
GGCCAACTGCTCCATTCAGAAGCATTTTCCACTAAAACGTCATCACCATCACTACGTACTACTACAGGACCACGTAATAACACTGCAAATACACTGTACTGCAAACTGAAGGATTCCAGAGTTCTGGTCTTTACTGAGACACATCCTGGCTCTGGGCTTGTGATCAGGTCTGGGTTTCTACATAAGAAACCTCCTCATACAACACTGTCACTGCTCACTCAGAAGGGATTTCATGTCAAACTGCTGAACACTCACAATGTTTCATCAGGTTGTTTTCATTACACTGAACATGAACTGCAATAAGCCGCTGATTGTGGTCTGGTTTGGGGCAGAAGGTGGACATATGCGCTCGGTCACACGCTCAGCAAGTACGTGAGTGCAGTCAGCACGGAGCTGCACCAAAACTATTCATTAATTAATCCGGCAGAGTGACGTGCTGAGCAAACATGAGGACACACCGTTACAGCACGTTAACATCAATCTTTCACTTTTACTCTGCAGCTGAGAGGGAGAGATGGGCTGATGAGCTTATCGTAGGTAACCCTCTTATTTAAACTTCTCCCAGAGTCTGCTGCTTGAGGGTGGAGGTGGAGGGCGACGTGGCTGGAGTCCACCACGTGGTACAAGGCGTGTGCCATTTCGGGGCCGCTTGAGGCCAGCAGCAGCAGCAGCACCTCTAACCAGCGTCGCTCTAAAAGCCCCGGGCCTCCCTCTGGTGTGTCGGCTACAAAAAACACATGGCCTTTCTTCCTGGGCTGTTGGTTTATTCACAAAGGTCTGCTCTTTCTGCTAAAGTGCGAGCTTTGAAACCTCGCAGGTGAGTTTGACGCGCAGCCGAGACGACACCTGCAAACCCACAGCTGCTCTTTACACTTTACTCAGCTTTGAACGATACAACAACCAAAAAGATCTTTCATCCTTTCCCGGGAGATTCCCAGCATTGGCTTGAGGAAGCGGCTCTCTCTCTCTCAACACACACACACCCCGACGGGGCGGGCGGGTAAACAGCAGGAGAATGAAGTGGTTTTGAAGAAGACTTTCTCTCCAGAACTGGTAAAGGAAATGGTAATATTAGGGTCTGAACGGAAAGCAGAATTTCAGCTCTCAGCCCAAAAGTTTCTGATGTGGAGTTGCAGATATGAATCATCTAGTGAAGCTGACACCTTAATGATAGTGTCATTGACTCGCCCTGCTGTCCAGCGGCTCACTAGGGTCGCACGAGGGTGTGGTTCAAGGGTCACCTGAGCCCAGGTGTGAACGGTTTTCAGCTGGTTGTCCCTTATGTTTAAATCAGCTGTGAAGGATCTCAAGACTGCGCTGTCGGTGTGTGATAATTGAGCGATGACGGATCCAGTTGGACGTAGATGTTCTCCATTAACTCCTCTCTCAAACCAGCTGTCTTCTCTGCCCATAATGTGAACATCTGTGTCTTCAAACTTGTGTCCCTTCTGCTTTAAGTCCCAGCATACACCACACTGCTCAGCTTGTGTTCAGGAGTTTTGTCTGTGGGATGAACCAGACAACGAGCACTTTCAAGGTGACAACCCCACTGGAGGATAAACACCTGCAACTCCACATCAGACCTCTGGAGGTTTTTAGGTGAAAAGTCCAGTTTAAGCTCTCAGGTCTACTCTCTCTCTCTCTCTCTCTCTGCGCTGTGAGGTGTGCGCCCAGCTGTAGTTACCCAGCGGTGAAGACGTGATGGACGTGGCAGTGGGTTCCTGGCGTCCGGGCCGTCGTGGGCGTCGTCGCAGGCTTTGTCGTGGGCGATGTGGGCGGGGCGTGGGGCCGGAACGTGTCCTCCGCGTGTGAGGCGGGGCTGGTGAGGGCCGAGTCGTGCCAGTGCTGCGGGTTCCGGGCCGGGGTGAGGGAGGGCGGGGCACCTGGGGGAGGAGAGGGGCACACAGTCAGCCCTGAGTGGGGAGGTTGTGAAGACAGAGACGGGCAACAGAGAGCATGCTGTACGACATTATCAAATAACGTGATGCCTTCATTTAACCAACAACACGCAGTTTCAACCAGTACAAGCCAGTTCAGGCTACATAAGATGTCAGATTAACTTAAACCTGTATTTCCAAGACCACGTGTTAATACACAATACAAAAATCTAGTGATATAGTTCCAAAAATGGAAGTTCAGTTGCTGTTATTCTAGTCTAGTTTTAGCTTAGCATTGCTCACTGTGTGAAATTCCCAATTTGTGTTTCACTTTCATTCAACATCAGAGTGACATCACATTTATCTGTAAAATCTCACATTTACATCATATTTACATGTAAGATACTGTATTTAGCAGACATTCTTATCCAGAGCAGCTTCTATTTAGTTAATTACAGTAGCAGTGCAGCAGATTGGTGTTAAGGGTTTTGATCAGGGGCTCAGTGGTGCTAGTGCCGGAGGTAGGGTTAAAGCCACGACCTCTTGGTGTAGACGCGGGCATCATAACTACTGAACCACCACCACGCTGCCGGGTATTAGAGGAAACAACCACAATATATAGTAAAGTCAATTCTGCATATCTCAACTAAACTTGCTGTGTAAGGTATTAGCACAAAGTTTGCACTGGAAATAACCTGGAGCCACGTCGTCTCGTCTCTCTATGTATCTGTACAGTATATAGCAGAGATGACAATAAAGTTTACTTTGACTTTGACTTTGAGCACATTCACTATTACACACACACACACACACCCAATCCTAACCCCAATCCTAACTAACCCTAACCCTAATCCTAACCCTAACCTTAACCTCAGTAACCAAAAGCACATCTTTTACCTCTTTCAGTTTCTCAAATAAAACAAGCACATTTTCTATAAAGTCATTTCTCCTCATGGGGACCTCTCAAATGTCCCCACAAAGCCCCAAAAACAGATAAAAGTGATTTTAAAAAAGGTCAAAAAGGTCTCCACAATGTGATAAATACATGAACACACACACACACACACACACAAAAGCTCATAACAGTCAGCTGAAGCTGAAATGAATGAAAGAAGTGTGTTAACATGACTTACTGATCAAATCATTTTTACAGTGCAGCAAATAACACAGCTGTCACTCATATTCCCCCTGAACAGCAGACTGGCTGCAGGCGTGACGGAGAGCTGCGACACACACACACACACACACACATGCAACACCCAGGGCACAGCAGGGGGACCAGATCCAAAACACCCCCAAAACCCCTTCCGGTTAGGCATGTGTTATCAGGGGACAGCACACTCCTTCATCCACACAGGGCACAGAGAGAGGCTGCCAAGCACACACACACACACACACACACACACACAGCACATACACACACACACACACACACACAACACACACACACACAACACATACACACACACACACACACACAACACATACACACACACACACAACACATACACACAACACATACACACACACACACAACACATACACACAACACATATACACACACACACACACACACACAACACATACACACACACACACACACACACACACACAACACAGACACACACACACACAACACATACACACACACACACACAACACAGACACACACACACACACAACACAGACACACACACACAACACAGACACACACACACAACACACACACACACAACATAGACACACACACACACAACACATACACACACACACAACACAGACACACACACTGCTGAAGGGAAGAAGCTGAGAGAGAGAGAGAGAGAGAGAGAGAGAGAAGTGGAGGGAGAATGTCAATGAGAGATGAGGTGTGGAGCAGGGTGAGATGTGATTACTCCCCAGCTGCATGTTTCAGACCCCGGGGCCGGCCGACGGTGTTAACCTGCAGCTCTACCCCCTCCTTAACCCCACCACCTCCACCACCTCGCCCCATCACCCCCCCGGCCTTTACACGCTCCAACAGCAACAAATCTGTCTCCATCCTGCTCCTGGACGCCTGCCACCACGCTATCACGTGACAAAAAATAAAAGGTGTCCCTGCTAACGGCTCGGCCACGCAAAAGTGTGTAGGTGGGCAGAAAAAGAATGTGTAACACACTGCCAAAGTTGAAAACACAGTGATAAAAGTTTAATGTGTAACTGGCAGCAGCAGCTGCAGGGAGGCAGAGAGACGAGCTATTTCCAGAGCCGAGCTGGCATTCATAATTCACATTTTTACTTTTAGCTGAGGAACAGGAGGGAGGTCTCTCTCTCCCCCTCTCTCTCTCTCCCTCTGTCTCTCTGCCTCTCTCTCCCTTGCTCATTTTTCATCCAACCTCTCATGTCCCTGGTCAATTATGTGGCATGTTGGCAGGACGTTCATGTCACTCAGCTGAGACAGTGAGCCAGAGAGCTGCTAGTGATGTAGGTGTGTGTGTGTGTGCGTGTGTGTGTGTGGGCAGGTTTTTAACTGAGGACCTGCATGTCCCCTAGAATAGATGATGTGTTTGTATGTGAAGATCAGCCCTCAAAAAGAAATTCCATTTAATATTTTGATTTATTTGTTAAACTTTACTGGACAGTGTCATGTCCAGCTGAGGGCAGATTTCACCATGTTCTACTTACATTTACAGCATTTAGCAGACACTCTCATCCAGACGGACATCTGTTTTCCTGATTTCAGGGTCAGTCTCACTGCAGCAGGGTGGGGTTAAGGGTCTTGCTCAGGGCCCAGTGGTGGTAGTGCAGGACGTCGGATTTGAACCCATGACCTCTTGGTTCAGAGGCAAGTATCAGGGGCATCTACTAGACCACCACCACCACCCCACTCTGCTCTTATTGGCTGCAGCTCACCAGCAACTAGATATCTTGTTGGTGATGTCAGCCAGTTGGTGAACTTGCTTGATCATGTCTTTGCGTTACTCACACGGTGACTATTGATCACTAATCAATCATAAAGTTTTGTCTGATAAAGGGCTGGTGTCCGTGACCTGACTACAGCAGTCCGCCCACCTCCCATAACCTCCTGCACCGTGCTAATGAAGCGTCTTGTCGTTCAGAATGGGGCTGTGATTACTGTGATGCAGGTTGATGTGAGCACTGACCCGAGTGAGCCGGTCCACTCACAGCCACAACATTAATCCTCAGTTACGGCCACAATAAACACACAGTTGAATTAAGCAGACCACGAGACAGACGAGCAGAGCTGTAAAGATCAACACGCTGACCTGCAGTCTGATGCTTTACAACCTCCCGCTCTCCCTCCACCTCTCTCTCCCTCACTCTGTCTCAGCTCTCTACCCTAGCTGGCGAGATGCTGATGTCACCCAGACTGGGAGCTGCTAGTAAAGGAGCTCTGCGTGTGTGTGTGCGTTGTTAAGTGGTTGCCCTAAAACCTGAGACTGGTCACAGGAGCTGTGTGAGGTTGTTATCTGAGGAACAGTCCACATCAGGTAAACACTGCAAGTTTCAGGTTTGAAGAGAGAAACTAGAGGTTTAAATGTAGGGTCAGGGTTTAGGTGTAGCAGCAGTAGTATTTATATCTCATCACTATTGGAGACAGACAGACGGAGGAACCATTAAGACTGTCGGTGTAACGTGCTCCCTCTTCAACCTGCATGATGCTGAAGGAGAGATGAAGAGAGGAAGCAGAGCACCGTGTAGAGCTGAGCACAACTTAAAGAGACAGGGGAAGCAGGAAATTGAGGCGCTCCAGCATTTCACATCAGGATCAACATTACAGAGTGTAGATGTGAAATTTGGGGACCTCCTGCTGCCTCTCACTCACTCACTCAGTATCCGCGTCAGCGTCCCCATGGCAACCGTCTCCCTTACGCTGCAGGCTTCACCATCATGCCGCCTCTCAAGTGCTCATTTCCGGCCTTTTTCTCCTGCAGGAGAGCGGTGAATAGGGCATTGTGTGAGCTTCTGGTGCACAGAGTACCTGCAATTCCACGAACCGAGCCTCACTTTCAACCGAACGCCATTCCAGCAGGCACCTGCACCACGGACTCAGCTCATCCAGAGCTCGCTGATCAGCTGATTTACTGAATCATGTTCCAAAACTACAGCTGCTTCACAACAGATCATCATCAGTCATTCCTAAAAAATACCGCTTCAAAATAGAAAATCTATAAAGCCAGTAAAAACAACAAGACTTAAAACTGAGATGCTTGAGTCAAAATGTTGTTCAGACTGTAACTGCCCTGTCTCTGGAAACACATCTTCAAGTACTGCTGCTCAGTGCTGGAGTTCCTCTTGCTATAGTAATTGCCGAGTCCCTCGCTGTCCCTCACACTGGTGTATGTCACTCTGGATGGACGTTTATCGATCTGTAGATGATTTCCTTCTCAGGAGAACGTGCATGTGTTTGAACAGCAGCGTGAGCTCTTTATGCAAAATAACAGACAAATAAACAGTCTGCCCGCGTTACGGCAAGTGTCGCGGCTTGTGCTGTTACTATTCAAATCCAACGTAGCTGAACTAACTCGGGACTCGTAGCAACACCACGCTGCACCATTAGCACACGCCCACATTAGCCCACGCCATTTATATGACACCGCTGACGTCACGAAGTCGCTCACGAAGTCCGCTCCCCGCCGGCCTCTTTACCTCATTCCCATACGCTTATCAGATGAATTCACCTGTGAACGGATTTAAACACAGGAAAACATATCAACATGGACAGGAGAGGGACACTGCAAACATCAAACATATCACTGCCCGTCTACAGCCTGAAAAACAGCAAGCCGGTCATAGCGACGCTTCTGCTCTTCAGCTCCAGTCCATCTGATTGTAACTGTGCAGATTTGTTAATAACACATAGCATATTTGCTTTCACAACACTCCAGTTGGTACCAAAATCAGGCTTCAGTAATTAGATATGCACTGATCCAGCTTCTTCAGGCCTGATACAGAGATCTAGATATCAGATGATACTGAGCAGAGATCTGATAGCACAGTATCTGCACGTCTCTATGGTCTTTTATGTGCAACTAACCCCATGCTTGTCCCTGTGAGTGATTATTTTTCATTGTGAACACAACACAGCACACCGTGCACCACAACCAAGAGTGACCATTTGACCCATCCGTGAAGGACAGTGGGCAGCACGTGGGGAGCAGTGCTTGGGGACGGTACCTTGTTCACGAGCACCTCAGTGGTACCTTTACCGATCTGGGACTTGAACCATCCACTGCCCCACCTGCTAAAGGACCCAGTGTGGTAGTGCTCGAGGTGAGAATCCCGACCACTGAACCACCAGGCAACCATGCACTCCGACCGGCAGCCGTGATGCTGCTCCTCCTCACATCACTCCTGCAGGAGAGCAGTGTGGGAACGCAGCACAGCCACAAGAAATGCTCAGAACAAAACAAAAGGGTTAGACACACAGAACAAACACAGTGCTGAAGTCTTTACAGACTCCTGACCACAGCATGACCAGCAGTGTGTCTCTTCTCGTCCTCTCACAGCACTGCTTCTCTTCAAACTTCACGACACAAAAGAGCTGTAGGAGCTGCATCGAGACTTTTCATCAGTCCTGCTGCTCAGTGCCTCTTGCTCTCAGAATCTTCTGGATCCCTCACTGTCCCTCAAACGTGGTGTGCAGGTCCACTCTTCACATGCACCCAGGAGACCGCCTACTCCTCACACTTACTGTTCATTTTGCTAAAACCCTCACCCACCACTGTTCATGTTTGTCTTCTTGTTGTCTGTACATTAACCTTTTCTGACAGTTTGTACGGTGTGTAACACAGAAGCAGTAGTCCAGCTTTACAGGTCTGAAGTGTTCTACAAGGCTCTGATGTGCATCACTCTGGATTAGAGCTTCTGAGCATCTCAGCTATATGCAGTATACAGAGACCAGACAAAAGTGGCTCCAGTTTCTATAGAGCACACCAAAGGCACATAGAACAGACAAATACAAACTCTGAAGTAGAAATGTGTGATTTTAATTATGAACTACTGAATGATATGCAGTCACATGGAGAAAATCTACAATTACAGTCCTGCGCATCAGATCTGCAGCAGTTTCACATGAATATCCAGACAATCCACTAAATAATGAACAGTAAGTGTATATCATCTAATTAATAAAAGCAGTCCATGTGTAAGTGTGCATTTTGCCCAGTATGTTCATCAGTAAGAGAATTATTAAGGGCAGTAAAACGTATCTCCACTCTCTGACCCCTTGATTAGGAACTCTAGCCCTGTGTTCACTTTGAGATTATTATCCAGAGTGAACACTAATGACTAATGTTCTCACAGTTAATCTGCTGGAAATGTTAGTCAATACATGTAATGAATTAATTTTCAAACAGCAACGTCAATATTCAGGAAATTCTTCTAATTTACACCTTTAATTATACTAATCACCATTATCCATTTAAATATCATGTTGGACTAAAGAAATGCACTGCAATAAGAAGAGAAACAATCATTAGTCAGAGTTCACACACACACACACACACACACACACAGTCTTGTATTACTATCTTTGTGAAGTCTTTCCATAGACTCCCATAATGACTAGATGTATATAATTTTACACCTACACCTAATCCTAACCCTAACCTTAACCTCAGTAACCAAAAGCACATCTTTTACCTCTTTTAGTTTCTCAAATAAAACAAGCACATTTTCTATAAAGTCATTTCTCCTCATGGGGACCTCTCAAATGTCCCCACAAAGCCCAGATAAAAGTGATTTTAGGAGACAAAAAGATCCCCACAATGCCATAAATACATGAACACACACACACACAGACAGTCCCCATTAATCCAGGTTAAAAGCCCAGCTTCAGACACAACATTTGTTTAATGGAAAAGTGAGATGTGGTACCGACGAGCTATAGCACAAACACTATTAAACACCTGTCCTACTGCTGCTCGTTTATTAAGTAAATATGAATAAAAAGCTTGCGGTGGATTTGACCTGCTGCTGCTGCTCCGTCCTGCTGAACCTGTGTGTTCCCTCTTCAGGAGCTGCTGTTCAACTTTACTCTGCTCTGAAGCCTTGTTAAAGCTGACTGTCTTTAACCTTCCACATTACTGAGCACTCCTCCAACCCAGTCATTACTGTCTCATATCACTGGAATATCATGTGCTAGACTGTGTTCATCAGCAGCTCCAGAGCTACTCATTTATGGATGTATTTGATGAGAACATACCCAGACGAACCTGGTAACACCTTTTTAATGAGCAAATTTTTTGTTTCCATCTTTTACTTTTTATATTGTTGCCTTAATTTCATAAAAAAATTATTGCTTTTCATAGAAGATTTTTGAGACATGTTTAGGTAGAGATTCTGTCACAGAGGAATGTAATATTTCTAAGTTGTGACATTCTATAGCTTGTTAAAATAAAGGCATTTTGCCAGATGGAAATGAGCTGTGGAACACAGTCAGATACTTTATCACACAAGAACACAACTTAGATGAGGGTTAGGGTAAGTCTCTAGTTTTCAGCCACATGTGAGCTCTGCATTTGATCCATCCGTGAAGGAGCAGTGGGCAGCTGACATGGGCAGCACCTGGGGAGCAGTGCCTGGAGACGGTACCTTGCTCATGAGTACCTCAGTGGTGAACTGGATGTAGTAAGGTGAACTGGGTGTAGTAAGGTGAACCGGATGTAGTAAGGTGAACTGGGTGCAGTAAGGTGAACTGGGTGTAGTAGGATGAACTGGGTGTAGTAAGGTGAACTGGGTGCAGTGGGGTGAACTGGGTGCAGTAAGGTGAACTGGGTGTAGTAAGGTGAACTGGATGTAGTAAGGTGAACCGGGTGCAGTGGGGTGAACTGGGTGTAGTAAGGTGAACTGGATGTAGTAAGGTGAACCGGATGTAGTAAGGTGAACTGGATGTAGTAAGGTGAACTGGGTGTAGTAAGGTGAACTGGGTGTAGTAAGGTGAACTGGGTGTAGTAAGGTGAACTGGGTGTAGTAAGGTGAACTGGGTGTAGTAAGGTGAACTGGGTGTAGTAAGGTGAACTGGGTGTAGTAAGGTGAACTGGGTGTAGTAAGGTGAACTGGGTGTAGTAAGGTGAACTGGGTGTAGTAAGGTGAACTGGGTGTAGTAAGGTGAACTGGGTGTAGTAAGGTGAACTGGGTGTAGTAAGGTGAACTGGGTGTAGTAAGGTGAACTGGGTGTAGTAAGGTGAACTGGGTGTAGTAAGGTGAACTGGGTGTAGTAAGGTGAACTGGGTGTAGTAAGGTGAACTGGGTGTAGTAAGGTGAACTGGGTGTAGTAAGGTGAACTGGGTGTAGTAAGGTGAACTGGGTGTAGTAAGGTGAACTGGGTGTAGTAAGGTGAACTGGGTGTAGTAAGGTGAACTGGGTGTAGTAAGGTGAACTGGGTGTAGTAAGGTGAACTGGGTGTAGTAAGGTGAACTGGGTGTAGTAAGGTGAACTGGGTGTAGTAAGGTGAACTGGGTGTAGTAAGGTGAACTGGGTGTAGTAAGGTGAACTGGGTGTAGTAAGGTGAACTGGGTGTAGTAAGGTGAACTGGGTGTAGTAAGGTGAACTGGGTGTAGTAAGGTGAACTGGGTGTAGTAAGGTGAACTGGGTGTAGTAAGGTGAACTGGGTGTAGTAAGGTGAACTGGGTGTAGTAAGGTGAACTGGGTGTAGTAAGGTGAACTGGGTGTAGTAAGGTGAACTGGGTGTAGTAAGGTGAACTGGGTGTAGTAAGGTGAACTGGGTGTAGTAAGGTGAACTGGGTGTAGTAAGGTGAACTGGGTGTAGTAAGGTGAACTGGGTGTAGTAAGGTGAACTGGGTGTAGTAAGGTGAACTGGGTGTAGTAAGGTGAACTGGGTGTAGTAAGGTGAACTGGGTGTAGTAAGGTGAACTGGGTGTAGTAAGGTGAACTGGGTGTAGTAAGGTGAACTGGGTGTAGTAAGGTGAACTGGGTGTAGTAAGGTGAACTGGGTGTAGTAAGGTGAACTGGGTGTAGTAAGGTGAACTGGGTGTAGTAAGGTGAACTGGGTGTAGTAAGGTGAACTGGGTGTAGTAAGGTGAACTGGGTGTAGTAAGGTGAACTGGGTGTAGTAAGGTGAACTGGGTGTAGTAAGGTGAACTGGGTGTAGTAAGGTGAACTGGGTGTAGTAAGGTGAACTGGGTGTAGTAAGGTGAACTGGGTGTAGTAAGGTGAACTGGGTGTAGTAAGGTGAACTGGGTGTAGTAAGGTGAACTGGGTGTAGTAAGGTGAACTGGGTGTAGTAAGGTGAACTGGGTGTAGTAAGGTGAACTGGGTGTAGTAAGGTGAACTGGGTGTAGTAAGGTGAACTGGGTGTAGTAAGGTGAACTGGGTGTAGTAAGGTGAACTGGGTGTAGTAAGGTGAACTGGGTGTAGTAAGGTGAACTGGGTGTAGTAAGGTGAACTGGGTGTAGTAAGGTGAACTGGGTGTAGTAAGGTGAACTGGGTGTAGTAAGGTGAACTGGGTGTAGTAAGGTGAACTGGGTGTAGTAAGGTGAACTGGGTGTAGTAAGGTGAACTGGGTGTAGTAAGGTGAACTGGGTGTAGTAAGGTGAACTGGGTGTAGTAAGGTGAACTGGGTGTAGTAAGGTGAACTGGGTGTAGTAAGGTGAACTGGGTGTAGTAAGGTGAACTGGGTGTAGTAAGGTGAACTGGGTGTAGTAAGGTGAACTGGGTGTAGTAAGGTGAACTGGGTGTAGTAAGGTGAACTGGGTGTAGTAAGGTGAACTGGATGTAGTAAGGTGAACTGGGTGTAGTAAGGTGAACTGGATGTAGTAAGGTGAACTGGGTGTAGTAAGGTGAACTGGATGTAGTAAGGTGAACTGGGTGTAGTAAGGTGAACTGGATGTAGTAAGGTGAACTGGGTGTAGTAAGGTGAACTGGATGTAGTAAGGTGAACTGGGTGTAGTAAGGTGAACTGGATGTAGTAAGGTGAACTGGGTGTAGTAAGGTGAACTGGATGTAGTAAGGTGAACTGGGTGTAGTAAGGTGAACTGGATGTAGTAAGGTGAACTGGGTGTAGTAAGGTGAACTGGATGTAGTAAGGTGAACTGGGTGTAGTAAGGTGAACTGGATGTAGTAAGGTGAACTGGGTGTAGTAAGGTGAACTGGATGTAGTAAGGTGAACTGGGTGTAGTAAGGTGAACTGGATGTAGTAAGGTGAACTGGGTGTAGTAAGGTGAACTGGATGTAGTAAGGTGAACTGGGTGTAGTAAGGTGAACTGGATGTAGTAAGGTGAACTGGGTGTAGTAAGGTGAACTGGATGTAGTAAGGTGAACTGGGTGTAGTAAGGTGAACTGGATGTAGTAAGGTGAACTGGGTGTAGTAAGGTGAACTGGGTGTAGTAAGGTGAACTGGGTGTAGTAAGGTGAACTGGGTGTAGTAAGGTGAACTGGGTGTAGTAAGGTGAACTGGATGTAGTAAGGTGAACTGGGTGTAGTAAGGTGAACTGGATGTAGTAAGGTGAACTGGGTGCAGTGGGGTGAACTGGATGTAGTAAGGTGAACTGGGTGTAGTAAGGTGAACTGGATGTAGTAAGGTGAACTGGGTGTAGTAAGGTGAACTGGGTGTAGTGGGGTGAACTGGGTGTAGTAAGGTGAACTGGGTGCAGTGGGGTGAACTGGGTGCATGTGGTGCATGTGGCATCTATTCTAGTTGCCCAGAAGTGTATATAAGCATCATCTACCAGCTTTTTCTTCCGAATCATTCAACAGTTTTTGTATGTGTGGCACACATTAAATCAGAGTCAGTAATGAGCTGCTTTTGTCCTTCCAGCTGCACTGACTTGTAAAATTCATGGCAAAATACCACATAAACACTGACAAAACAGAAATGTAAGATCTTGCCAGATGATCGTGCCAAGTATGAGCTCATCAGTGCCACGCAAAACATTGTATAATCTGCAAATGATGGCCGTGAATGGCAAAGTTGCAGAAAATTTTAATTAGGTTTTGAGTAGAGGCTCATAATTATCTTTAAGTAGGGGCACTCAGCATGTTCCAACACAATGGTAAATGGTCGGATAAAACTGTCTGTGCAACATTTATTCACCGTCAGCACCGAGGCTGTGCAAATACCAAGTAAAAGCCTTTCTGTAAACACTGCCTGGGTCACTAGGAGTCAACTTGTCAGTGAAGAGCATCTCAAAATATGCAGGAGCGCTGTGGGCGGAATCTTTAATTACACTTGCTGCTGTTCCGCTCCCTTCTGCTGTCACAACCAACAGCACTGTGTGTGTGTCAATCACCGAGTGGACGCTGCTGCTTTTTCTCCACACGTGTGTTTTGATGGAGTGCTAATATGTCAAAAGATAACAAACAGTACTGGGTAAAAGTTCTGACTCACCCTCAATTTCTTCTTATGGTGCTGTCAAAGAGTCTTTTCTTAGGTTTTAACATAGTCTTGTGAAATGCTATTTACTATTTATTTATTTTGGAATAACTACAATTTCCTAAAAAATATAAAGAAATGAGGGGTGACTCAAGACCTCTGAACAGTATTGTAAATACCATTAACATACGGGTTTAGTCATAAGTGTTGATTTAATAACGCTGTGCTATGTGCTATCAAGTTCCTCATTTACCTAAATTACAGCTTAGCGGTAATGTTCTTCATGTCCTGATTAAAATTGTGCTGCTCTGATAAAGGATCGAGTTTGAATACCTCACCGGCTGATTTTTCTGGTTCTGGTTTTATTACATGAGCACTGAGATTCAAAATCACAAAAGTCAAACATCTTATGCAAAATTCTCATCTACAAGTCAGCACTAGCAATAAAAACCAGCAAAGTTTATGGATGCTCATGAATAATAATGACCGCACCTTGTGTTCAGCACTTCACCTTGAGATAGTCCACCTTTAAAGCCGTCTCTCATGCGCATGAGCATTAAACCAGGCTTTAAATCCATTACTGTTGGCTGGGTGACAAAACAAGGGCTCAGCAGGTGACGACTTTAACTCCTCATTAGCACTGACTAAATATGAAGCTGAGGGAACAGCTGCATCTCTCATCTGCTGCTGGTGAATTTCCACATGCAAAGTAAACGTGTCTTAAAAAGTACGGTGAAGAGATGAAATCAAATCAGACACCTTTTCCCCTCACCTATTAGAATATGCATCAGACCCTATTCGCATATTCAGGACAGGCTGCAGAACAATCTCGTTTGCATATTTCAGTCCTGATTGCACATTCCATTTCTAAAATTCTCAGACATCATCTGTGAGGGCGTGCAGATGTCAAATCCCTTCCAACTTTCCTTCCAAAATTGCACACATGAAGGAGCAGCGGAACAGCATCCTGTCATCGTGTTGCTCCTCGGTGATGGACTCTCGATTGAGTTTCTGTAGGGTAAAGGCTTTTAGGCCGTTTGGAAATGTGCTGAGATGGTTTCCGAGCAGGAAGGCTAGTGACCATTACCCCATCCAGCTAATAATTCCCACTGATGGACACTCCACCCCTGAGAAGAGCGATGCATTTCATAGCTTCCACAGCGCTCCGTGCAGCTCTCTAATCAAGCCGTGTTTTTTCCCACTAATGGGGTTTTTGTTGACTCTGAAAGATTGTTCTCTTTTCCGGGTCGATAGAATACATGCTACTTTTTCTGAAGCATATTGATCTGGGCCTGGTCAATACTGCTGTTTTGGAGATGCACAACAAAGCGCAGGGATGTATCTGGGGAAGGGAGAGGTTTGTTAGGTGGTGAACTCTCAGAGAGCAAGTAAAAGCTGAGAATAAATCATTAAACATTTAGCTCTGACATTAAGCTCGTGGGTAAGTTATGTAATAATGACCTCTGAGATGTGTAGGCTGAACTATGTAACATACTGAGCACATCATTTTATAATTTCAGTCCATATGAATATTAGCCGAATGGTTAAAAAATGAGGCAACAATGCCAGTATTCACGAGAAGAATTTCAGGCTGCAGTGATTATATCACAGCACATTTTAGTTGAAAACACATGCAGGTCATATGAAGTTACAATGAAGGTGCAGGAATCAATTCCCAACAGTCTTCACAATGCTGCTACAGATTAGTGAACCCTTGCTGTTGTGGGTGGCGTTCCTGAAGGAGCATTGTTTCTCTGTCCTCCTCCATCTGGGAATTTTGGACTACAGCAGAATTGGCAACGATTCACTCGCTGATCCGCTGCCATCAGTCCTACTCGAAGCCAAACGCAAACAGTCCACGTACATCACTTATATCACGCAACAAGATGTAAGTCACGCTGAAGAGTGACGCTCCCAAAACACAACCTCAGATTGTCTTACACAGTACAACACGGCATACCGTCGAGGTCACAACGCTCCAACGATGGCAGAAGCAGGACAACACAGTCCCGCTCGTTCTGCAGCAAGACGACTACCAAATGTCTGCATATCAGGCAGCACATCACAAAGCAGGAATCCTTTAGAGAATGGACAGGGACGGCAGAGAGACCACTGCATCTCTATTTCAACCCAATTTCAGCAGGTGTATTTGGTAATAACTGGGAGACCAAACAGAGATGATCAAATAAAGCAATTTGCCCTGAAAAATGACAGGTTGCCTCTGCAGGTGAGGAGGAGTGTCACCATGTGAATCACACTGTTTCACAGTATCACATTTCTGAGTGAAAGTAGTTTTGGAAGATCAGCCCAGACGACTTCACCCAGCGAGATTACAGTCTAAACTATACACTTATCACACCAATCCGCAACCAGTTACTCCTGCCTTGTGTAAGTTGCCATGGTGAAGACTTTCAAATGAGAGTTGATTGTTGCTTATCTGAAGTTGTGCAGTGGAGAAAAGAGAAGTCATCAATCGTAGTCATGGATACACTTCCCCATCCATCTTCTCCATTCTTCATCCACAGGCGAGCAGCACATACAAGAGCACGACGCTCAGCATCAGAGCTACTCTCTTACTGAGAAGCAATATTTAGAACAAAAGGATCTTTTATTGGTAAGTTCTTAATGCTCACATATTTACAACAATAGCTGGCCTCTCTCTGATTTCCTGCTCTGCTGTTTAGAGAGCGCTGTTCGCCCTGACGAGCCACAACACTGCAGTTCTGCAGTGAAATATAACAGCACTTAAAGTCAGTCAGCACCCCGGGAGGCTCGCTGCAGCTGTACGGTGACCTTGCCCTGGTCACAAACCCTCCTACATTGTGTCTGATACCACCAAAGCCATGACACCTGAAAATTTCATGGTCCCTTTCTGTCCACAAATAAGGAAGGATGGAATCTGTCCCCTCAGAGGAAGCATTAAAGCAAGGCCTCTTAAAATGCTGCTGCCGAGTGTAAGGCTGCTCACGGTGCTGTAGGGCAACGCGTGTGTCGGGTTATGTTAACACACCCCCCTCCACCTCTACCCGCCCTCCACATCAAGTGGCATTTCAGAAATGAATGATATTTGGAGTTGATGGAATTTCATGTGAGAAAATCAAATTACACAAGGTTAAAGAAAGAAAACAAAATGCAATCAAGGCAACGATTTTATTGATTATTTTTCCTCCCTCAGCATTCCGTCCTTGAAAGGTAGGAGCAAGAGTCACAGAGCAGGAGATTACAGAAAAGGTTGCAAAGTTTTGTGGACGCAGGGGATTATAGGAAACACTTCATAAGATGGCCTTTAGACAACACTGCACTGAGGGAAATTCAAGTTTGATTTTTAAGGGTATTTTTTGGGCCCGTATGCCAACCGCTCAATGTAAAGGTAAACATACAGCATTTAATGACAGAGACAGACAGCTGTCCTCCAGGTACACCAAGGAGCCTCCACATCAACACCCCTGACAGGTGAAGTGAAAAACATTGATTGTGTCATTATGGCAGCTGTCGAGGGGCAGGATATATTAAGCAGCGTGTGAACACTCAGTTCTTGAAGTTGATGTGCAAGAAGCGAGAGAAATGGGCCGTCATGTGGATCTGAGTGAGGACCAGACAACTGGAGTGTTCCTGGTATGTACTGGTTAGTATTGAGTCTGGCTAGACATAGTGTACCAAATACTGCTCCAGTTCCTGGAGGGTTGCCAGTTTAAATCCCAAACCGGGAAAAGATATCACAGAGTTACCCTTGCGCATAGTACCATCCTCAAGCACTGCTCCCCGCCGGGTGCTGCCAGGACTGCATGCTGTGCTGTGCCGTGTTCAGAATGACAAATACTCACTCACTCTCACTTACCCAAACACAAGTCCGAAGAAGGACCAACGGTGAACCGCAGAGTGCATCACGGTCGCCTGAACTTCACTGATTCTTTATTAGGGTAGCAAATGATAATTGGCCTGATATGAACCACAAAATGCAGAGCTAAGTTAGACAGAAAGGTGTAAGAACACACAGTGGGTCACAGCTGTACATCTGCAGAACGGTCAGAGTGCCAATGCAGATTCCATCCACCACCAAAAGCACCTAAAATGGGCATGTGTGCAGCAGAACTGGACCATGGGGCATTTTGGCATCTGTGGGATGTGTTAGAAAAACAAGTTCAAACCCTGCAGCCCTCACCGCGCAACCTGCAGGAGTTAAAATGATCTGCTGCTAAAGTCTTGGTGTCAAATACTATCAGAAGCCTTCAGAGGCCTTGTGGAGTCCATACCTTTAAAGGTCAGATCCTGTTGTGATATTTCTAGCTTTTTGGACTTCGAGCAAGAGGTGTCACCACAGTTATTATAGTCTTGTGACAGACAAGTTCATAGCAATGTTGCTTAATGTCGTCCTATCGTTGTGAAGCAGAATTGAGCAAAGTGAAAGTGAGTGATTATTTTTCATTGTGAAAACACCACAGCACACAGTGCACCACAACCACATGTGAGCTCTGCATTTGATCCATCCAAGAAGGAGCAGTGGCCAGCTTAGTAGGGAACAGTACCTCCTGCTTACAAAGCCAGGACGAAGACCACTACACCATGTAAGAAGTCTGAGCCAAACCAAGCGCTGCATTATTCACCAACTGACATGGAAGATGAGCTGGGATTACAACATAAGACATTGTTTTCACCCTCCTGATGCTGTGTTGTTGCAATAGTTACAAAGGTGGTTTTAATGTAGTGGGGGATTGATGGATGTATGCTAGAAGAGAGAGAGATTACTAATCAAGGGAAGATCTGAGAGAGCATTTACCTCAAGACCTGATTCTGATATCTGAAATAGGTCTGATCAAAGGCAAAGCTCTTTATACCTGACTTACTTTGACTCAAAGTGAAGGTAAGTCAGACACTTCCAGACTTTTCCAAGTGCCCGGTCATCTGTCTTTTAGAAGACACCGGATTGGCAGTGTTCTCCAAACCTGTCACCCGATGAGATCTCACCTCCACCTTCACTCAGCAGTGTCTCACCCGACGGCTTCTCCTCTGACAGGCTGTTCCGCTTCCCCTTAGCAAACGCAGCACACACAATTGATCCAGCACCTTCCACAAAATAGCTTGCAGGTTCAGCTACGTATTTTAATCAGGATACTGGTGAAAGTGTTAGGAGGAAGTTCAGGGGAACTCTTTAGCAATTGGTCTTGCTGTTCAATAACTCACTGCAACTAACTGAAGTGTTAGCACATTAAACACGGCTCAGGTGCTGTCCTTGTCGTGGCATTTTCAGTCAGCAGACTCAAACTTCTCTAACTTTCAGCTGCCAACTTCAAAGTGACCTCTTATCAGTGGGACGTGAAATAGACTCTTCCAGGCCCAGAGCCCCATAAGATTCACATCAATAGTCTTTTTCATTTAAATAAGGAACACACAGCTGAAAAGTTAAAAGAAAATCCATACCCTGGAGCTAAACTGTCTTTGAGAAGGAGCCGCTGTGAGAGGAATGTTTTGCCACCAATCTCGTAGAGCCAGCACAGCACATTTCACATCAGTGACTTCCACCACATTGATAAACCACTTTAAGAGTCCAATGACACTAGCAGGGTACAGGGCTGGGGCACATCATCATCCCCATCACGTGTCTTCCCACATCCAACCCCTGAGTTCAGCAGTTATATCCTCCAAACCCAGATGTGAACTGCCATACCAAAGAGCAGCCGTGCATCTGTACAGCCTATCCCTCTTGAATGTAAATCTGAAACTAAACAGAATAGAAAAGTGTGTCTAATCAGGAGAGTGTATAGTGTCTGATTACAGTATCCAATTCCATAGAAACTGCATCTAAATATTCTCTACTATTCAAGTTTCCAGCCCATTCTCTCACTTTCTCCCTCCTTCTCTCCATGGCCTCCCCATCCTTCTGCTCACAGCTAGCATCTGGCATGCAGGTACTTTACAGATGACTATAAGAACCTGGCTATGGGTACTTCTGCTTTTAAAAAATTAATGTGCAGGAAAATGAGATGGATTATGGAATCAGGTCAGCGTAAATCATGTTCAAACTCCGCCTCATTGACTTTGCTCATCTCAGGAGTAAAAACGGCCAGCCGCTAATGAAGACCTGCAGTTCGGATGTCATCTGGAAATGTCACGCTCAACAGCCGGCTCGGTCAACACGGCCAGCAGCACGGGGCATCAACCCCAGCCCGGGCACAGAGAGCGCACCGAGGGAGCCGTACGGCAGGTCATTCAATTACACCACTGATCTCTCTCCAGGGCAGCTTCCAAAACCATAAGCACGCTCCACCTCACCACCTCATTTACGCTTGCCGGCCACGAAAAACCAACAAAAACAGAAGAGATGGACGACCCCCAGAGCCACCACACTGCAAATGCTTGCAACTTGTTGATCTAATCCATCTTACGCGGTCATCGGCAGCGTCATCTGTTATTTCAGTGGTGTTATGGGCTTTTAAGGGTGTGTCCAAGCCTGGCACGGTCCAAGTAGAGTCATGGTCTGGTCAGTCCTGGGAGGCTGGAGTGTTCCCAGGTCATCAGCTGAAGCAATGAGCATTGAGGCACCTTCATGTCCGTGCTGTTCTGTATTCTGTGTCCAGAGATAGGAAGCAGTTCCTGCTGTCCATTTCATTGTGCTATCAAAGAAGGCAGTAGCCAGATCAGTCCTGATGTCCACACGCTGTTCATACGCCCGGCAGGGCTGATGTGTGGAGTTAAGCATGTAGACGGTGACGTGCTTCATATTTCTTCCATTGTTACTGATGCCGTGTCTCGTTTGGCTGGGAGCTGCACCGTTTCTCTTTTGCTCTCTGGCTGCCACACCTGCAGCATCTGACAATGCTAACTTGTTCACAGGAGTTAATGTGGCAATGTGACGGAAATGTATTAAAAGGAGCAGAAGTAAACAGGACTGGATGATGACATCTAATGTCTGCCATCTTCATGTCTACTGCCACTTAAAAATGTATAATTAATATAAAATACATATATAGCACATCTAAAGTGTATTTAATGCAGCGTCCCCCATCTCTCTCCTGGACCTTTACCTCCTGCTGAGCTCTCTGCTCGTGTGGTGGAAATGCCCTTGTCATGACTGACATTCAGACTGACTTCTATCAGTCATTACACAGTACAGGCCTTCAAAGTCTCCAGCACACTAACCCTCACCCCACAGTGAAGGCTAATCTCACACTCTCTGACTCAGCCGCCTGTGAAAGAATAAAAAAATCAGCTTTCAGCTAGAACCCACTCTGAGTCCAACATTCTTTACACACTGCTTATTTTAGTCTAGTCCAAGTCATATCGTGTTGTGCCCACACAAAGCCTAAAATAACCTTAAAGGCACTTATTATATCTATTTTTCTTGTCACCACACACCTCCTGCAGTCTTCAGTTCAAAATACATTCATACTCTAATATTCAGAAGGTGTACAGAAGCAGTGCAAGGCGTTAACTGCTTAAATGAGAAGTCAGCTACTGTAGTAGCAACTTCAATTTACATCAGCATGTACTGTCTTCATCACACTCTCTTACCCAGAGCAACTTCCATGTCCTCATCACAGGGTCGGTGTCCGTGCAGGCCAGCAACTTGGGCCCAGTGGTGGTAGAGCTGGAGAACGAACCCGACGTGAAAGACACATCTTCCAGTCAGTAGCCAATACAGAGTTATGATTACAGCCTAAGACTTTGTTAATGGTTAGTTTTGAGTTACATTTTAATTTAAACTCTTATCCACAGAGACTTACAATTCCAGATTACAGGAACAGCCTCGTGGAGCATCTTCAGGTTATTTGGAATGTGCTATTTTTATTACCTTAATTGTTGCCTTTTGTCAAATTTCTTTCTGTAAACTTTATTGCATATCCTCATGTCCACATTTCACTACATGTTGTACTTGTATAACTGACAATTAAATCATCTTGAATCTTGGGGTTAAAGGTTTGTTCAGGGCTCCTAGTGTGGTTTTTCAATTCAAACCTTCAATCTTATGGTCACCAACACAGGCTTTCAGGCTCTCAGACTTCACCACCACTGTTGGATTGAGGATTTGAATGATGGTATGATAGTATTTTGGTCATTTATTAATGGGATTGTTACCACTGACATGTAGTCACCCCTTTAGAGATATTTTATATATAATCTGTTGAAATTAAGAATACTATAGACCACAGACTACTGCATAGAATTGTAGAGTTGAAGTGAAGAACTCTCATCCTGATGCTGCTATACTCAGTTATGCACAGGGAGATGATGGCTTTCAGTGTGGATATATTCTAGAGTTACTGAGCAAGTTGGTCCAAAAATAATGCTGTTCCTCTGAGACGGAGTTATTACTGCACCACTTTAAATACACGATCTGACCAGACTGGACAGTTTACACTTATTGATGTTCTGTATAGATTCTAGTCACGATTTAGAGTCCGTGGAGTTTATACATGACTTGGGAGCTTACACAAGCGTTTAAGCCATTTACTGCATCAACCGTCTCTCCTGACTGCCAAAAAGCTAAAGATTAGGAATGACAAGCTCTGAATCACTCCAACTGCCTTCCATTGAGAACTGAGGGTAAAATCCAGCTAATAGCTGCAAATCCACATTAATTATAACATGTGTGTGGCTGATGAAGAGTGTCCAGCACTTGTAGTAAGAGTAAAACACCAAAGCACAAGCCTCAGCTCTGTAACACGGTGGAGGTGACCCTGACAGGGATTTACCACTGTAATTCCATTCTGGAGAAGATATTTTTCCTCTGCAGGAGGGTGACTTCGTACAGACGATTAGCTGCTGGAGAGTTACCCTAATGGTTTTTGATGGAGTGGACATGGCTCATAAATTTCCTGATTGAGCCGAGGTTCAGTGGGTCAAGTATACAACTCTGTCCACGGCTGCAACGCCAACCAAGCGGCCTGAGCAGCGCTGTCATGCTAGGAGAGCTGCTTCCTCCACCTCGCTCCCCCCTCACCCTTCTCCCCCACATTTCCCCCACAAGAGCTCTCGGAAGCACACATACAAACAACGGGAGGATAAAAGGCAAAGCTCCGGCAAACGGCGGAAGCACAGCTGAGTGTTCTACTGAGAAAAGCAATCATTCTGAAGTTTCAGCACAAATCTGCGGAACTGAAAGGTACTCAGCTTCAAACATGAACAAATCAGAAGTTTCCAACAGTTTGGAGGCTGCTACAAGAACATTCATAAATTGGGGGTGAATGCGGGAGACAGAGACAGAAACCAGACATCATAACGTAACAACAGATGCAAGGTTTTGCTTCATGCAAAATGTTCTGACATGTTTTAATTCTTAAATACCATCATCATATTCTCCCAAAGTCTGACCTTCACCCTTACACAAAACTGACCAAGCTGACCAAACCCTGACCCTAAAGCCTTCACGACAAAACATCTAAGAGCTAAAACCACAGCTCCTGCGTTAGACATTAATAATGAATTGTAGATACACAGTCATTTCTTCACAGCTTCCTTAACTCCAGTTGTCGTCTCCTATCAGGCAGAGTGTTATAGATAATTACAGAACAATAAAGGAAGCTCTTCATCTTCATCCACTCTGTGCCCTTTTGCAGTTCAAATGATTCTTTTTAGTGCCCATCATTCCACAATCAATAAAAGAGACACTTAATGATGCTCTGCATCACGTCTCTGCTGCTGACAATTTGCAGCAAAAAATTCAATCACCAACCTAATACAGCACCATCTATATTTGATGAACAGATATAACTCAACTAAAAGACTAATAAAGTCCCATCATTTGGCCAGAGCGCACAGATCACTTGAAGCGAATGAAGGGAACTTATGATTTCACTGTAATGCTGAACAGTTCTTCACATACTGGGTCTCTCTGTAAGATGAGGATGAAAATGGAGTGAGGGAGAGGGTCAGTGGAGAGACCTATAACTTTACCAGCAAACTCTAATGGAAGAGGGCACAGGGCATGCAGAGCCACACAACCCCACCACCACCTACCCCCGCACCAATGCCGCTACAGAGGCGTTTTCGGGGCTGATAAATGGAGGCGGTACAGGAACAAATAGCTTTCATGTTACAGAGAACGTCTTGAGAGACACGAGCACATGCATTCTCTCATTAAAACTCGTAAAACGATAAGACGTAATTAAAATGTTTTAGTTTCATTAGGAACATTCTGCCTCTCACCGTGTACAGCACAGCGGAGGAAAGAATCAAGTTGCAGTGAGAGCTTGAGACAGCCAGGAGACGGATGCGGAGTTGCTATAGAGATGACCGTCATGACAGGGCGAGCTTCCTCTCTCTCTCTCACCACTCCTTTTACTCTCACTTGCAGCACGGGCAGGATATGGCCTTGTCTTCATCGCCCACAGGCAACCCTCCTCTACCCTGCTCCCCTCCCGGACTAAAGACAGCAGGCAGCACACGGATGTGACAAGCTTCACAGGTGTCATCCTCACAGCCAGCGGGGGATTGAGGGCTTCTGGGAGAAATGTCAGGAGAAAGCGACTGGAGTGTGACATTGGCTCTAACAGCCGTCTGTCCTGCTCCCTCTGCACCAACACCACGCCTTCAAACCTCCTCTAACACAAACCATTCAATTACTCTCCACTCAACAAAGCACACAGCCGCCAAAGCAGACAGGCACTGAGAATTTATCAACAACTGCTTTATTAAAAAATATCAGTTACAATAACCGATCAATCAGTACTGACAGCAGTCAAGATAAATGAGATCTGGTCTGTTTCCCCAGCAGTAGATCAATAATTAAATTAGACCCCCCAGGGATTGAACAAAGGACCCTCTCGCTGTGAGGTGGCAGCACTAACCACTGCGCCACCGTGCCGTCCCTCCACCCCAAAAAACAATAACTAAATAAACAACCCAAATAAATTAATGAATAAACAAAGTCCCAGAACAGAAGTGTGATTATTTAGAATGTGTTTTCTTTTGTACATTAAAAGGCTGTTCATCTACAGAGGAAAAGTGCACCATCACGCTGCACAAGCTCACGCTCACTCAGAACTCTGAAGCTGTTCTGCAGCATGGGGTAGTCTCTCCACATTTTAATCCACAGAGTGAAACTGCATACAAACAAGCACCATTACAGGGGCCATGTGTGAATTTAATAGGTTTGGAAATCCCCGTTGATATAAAATGTTTTAATAAAGCTATTTGGGGGAAGAGACTAATGAGAGCTCCCTGCACAGAGATGATGTTTGCCGTGGCCTTGAGACTGCAGCGTCTGTGTGAAGTTTTAATGGACTGCAACACACCAATTTTAGTGTAGTTCTAGATTTATAATTCATAAATAAAATATGTTTTGTAAAAGTTAACGTCCAACTCATTAGTGTAACACAGTGGATAGCTGTGTTTGCGTGTGCCAGCATTTGTGCATGTTGCAAATGCAAATGTGGTCGGCAAGAGGCTGAGCGGGGCGAGTAGGCGATGTGCCGGCTGCCGACTGGATTCCTGCTTAATTCCGTCCTCCACGTTTCCGCTCAGCTGTCAAGACATTCCTGGAAAAAAATTCTAATTTTCCCACCATCCCACCTCTGAGAGAGGGAATGCAGCTCAGCTTTAGCTACGCACCGATCTGAACTTGATAGCAGATATCAGGTCCACACTGACTCAAACAGTGAGACAGGGTTCCATCTGCTCATCTCATCAATTCATCATAAATTAGTGGCGTTTTCACCTGTGTGGACTGTGCTCCTGGTAAAGGTTCCTTTAATGGTCTAGTGTTTGATCCAGCAAATCTCAGCAGCAGCTCCAAAACTGCTACACTACACCCACCACCACTACCTGCTATCATTACCTCATACCTGATTCTAATTCCAGATCATTTACCTTTAAGACAGTCCCTCTGGATCAACTTGCAGTTAAGTGTCTGTAGAGAGTATCAGTCATCCTGGACATGGTAGTCTCTAGAGACAACTTTTCTTTTAGGTTCTTGAAGACATTTCACTCTTCATCTTTGTTCTAAGAACTGCCTCTAGTGGGGTTGTTAACTTGGAGGTGGTGCTGAGAGTGTTTAACACACCTGCCATCACCTCAATCATTAGGATCACACGAGTCAAGGTGTAAATCAAGATGGGGATTGCTAGGTACAGGTGTTCTGGTAGTAAGATTGGGTTAGGCCCTAGCCCCAAGCTCTGTTCAACCGGACATGGAAGAGTTAAGAGAGGGGGAGCGCTGGAGAAGTAGTGCTGGAGGTAGAATTAAGCCTCATAGTCACTACCTCTCATTTAAGAGTACACTACCAACAGGCCACCGTCAACATTTTACATTCAAATGGTAAAACATTTCTAGATTTTGTGAGACATTCAGCGTCTCAAACACTTGTGCCAGATGTGGGGCGGTGGCAGAGCAGTGGTCTCACCCTGTGCTGGTGATCAGAGGCTTGAGGGTTTGAATATTCCGGTTGCTCCAGGAAGACTGTTCCTGCAATTGAGAACCGGAAGTTACTCTGAATAAGAGTAAAAGTAAAGATCAGACATCTGTGTTATCAGACACCCAAAGGTCAGGTCTCTGTACTGGGATCCGGATTGGAAAGTCATTTCTGCCGCCACCCCCACCTTGCTCCAGCTCCTCCTCTAAAACCACATATGCAGACCTACGCCTCAGAGAACACCACCACCCACACACACCTTATTCCGGCCCACCGTCGCTCAGAGAACCTTGGCCAAGTTATAGTGACTTGCACACCGTCGCCAGCAGCTCCATGACAGAGCTATAATGAGACGAGCCCCCCCCCCCGAGAGGAGAAGCAGACGGGCGGCCAGGTCAGAGCTGCCGGCAGGGCACAGGCAGGCGGAGCAGGTTGCAGGGTGATGTCGGGTTTAATTAGCCAGCAGGGCCTGAGGCCTCATTACTCAGCGAGTGGAGTGGGGGAGGAAGGACGCTTTGGCCAATGCGAACTGCTCCGGTCCCCCAGCTCTGCAGCAAGACTTTGATAAGGGCAGGCCTCCCTCTCGGCGTCCCCTTCTTACCCTCTGCAACTCGTCAAATCCCCACTCGTTTGCTCTCGTTCTCATCCAAAACGCCTGCTCTCTCCCTCCTGTCCCCACCTCATCACCCAAGATCTGAAGGGCGAGGATGATAGAGGAGCTCTCCTTGTTAGGGCTGACCCCCGCTCTGGCTGAGGGCTCTCACACTTTGCTTGGCAGCGCTCAATCAATACGACTTCTCTTGAAACATCTCTGATCTGCGGTGCAGCAATTAAGGCTGCTCTTCTTCGCTCCTGACGTAGACTTTCAGTGCAACAGCGCTCAAGGCTTTCATTAAATAAAGACATGGTCAAATCGGCCCTATTAATAGTATAAACGGTGCTGGCAGAGTACTGCAGGGTAAAGCTGTGGAGGCTGTGATTAAAATGACACGTTTGGCATCTTACCCTGAGAAGTCCCGCACACAACCACACAGATGAAACCCATGTGTATAAAAGCAACAAGCAGAGACCAGCGGCATTATCGGACGAGGATGTAGAAGGCTTTCAGTGCAAAAAAAGGAAGATATTTCACCAGCTATAAAGACTCCATTTCTATCAGATGTTGCTCAGCAAGAGCTCCTGCTCTTTAATGAGCACACACTGGTGCACTAATGAATCTTTGATTTACATGAAGTGGCGACACAGCAGAATGACAAATGACCTCAGTAATCTCTTGTTTGTCTTTCTTATATCATGTTTACTGAAGTTCATCAGGTATGTGATTAGCTTATTACAGAACACACATTAATCATGTTCACAGCCCCGTAAATGAATAAGGATCCACAAAGGTAAAGGTTTCACAATAAATCACATCAATGTTCAGCAGGATCGTGTCCAGAGGATGTCTGCTTTATTATAATCTCCACACTGCACCAAAGCCAAAGAACAATAACTAAATATTCAGTTAAGTTTTATTTGTGTCACAAATCAGTTTACATGTGACCAGCTATGAGTCTCTAACCAACAGGCCTGCAGACACAGTAGCATGAAAATACTCCCTCTGTAGCAAGTAGGAAGAAGCATCGAGAGGAACTGAACTCAAAAGTGGACCTGGTCCTCCTCCCCAGGGTGTAGTCGTGTTGAGTACGCACATTAAAGGTCTGTACACACTGTAAGGGTGTGAGTACATGTACAACAAAATACAGTACTGAGATGACCAGTTAAGGTTAAGGTGGTCCTGCTGGTTCCAGATGACATGTGGTCCAACTCAAGGAGGAAGACCCTTACAGTCATACAGACGTTTGTTGTAGTGCATGAAATTAACAATCATATTACAGCCACTGCTACATCAAGGTGTTTTTCTCACGGTACGTCAACTCAGCTTGTGTGTGGAGCTTCATCCTGCTCTGGCTTTAGACTCTCCATTATTCATGATGTTTAGTGCCACCAGTGTGCAGACCTTCTAAAGACTTCCCACACCTGCACTTGTGACCGCTCGCCTCCTGACCGGTGGGCGTGATCTCTCCGGCCTGCACCTGGCCGACAGCAGGGGAAAATCTCCTACACGGGTCTCCCACGCCGAGCCGTCTCCGGCCAGCCGAGGACACAGAGCCGCCAGCACGCATCCACACACTGCATCCTGCCTTTTAAAAATCTATATCTGTTCCACATTAGAGTGCCGCTGCCAACTGCCAAAGCTCCGAAGTGTATTATGGCATGAAAGGCTGCAGATAAGGGCTGACAGGCTGAATTCCGGAGATAAGTTGTGATGCTCTGGCTACGTCTGACACTGACGTAATCAGAGCAGGGTGAAGCGGGACGGAAACGAGACTGGCTTTACAGCGTTGCAGGAAGCGGGGAAATGAACTAATGCTCAGATTTCACCAAGGCCACAGATGCATGCAAACTCTAAGAACGCTAATGCCACCTGTCGCTGTGGGAATGGTGCTATCACTCATATACAGTCAAAACACCAAATTAGAAGCATGTCGTTTGAGTGAGAATTTGCATTTAATTTAGATGAAATGGCACAGATAAAGAAGCGGTGTGATGAGGGCATGTGCTAGCACGAGTCTAAAGCCCAGAATCAGTTGGAATGGAACGGTAACACACGGCTGTAGAGCTGAGCACCATAATAACCATCACCTTCAAACACACTGCAATGTCTTGATCACTTGTTCCGATACACCACAATCTTACACAAACGATGGTGTGTCTGTGTGATGACAGCTGTAAAAAGTGGGTATAATTATAATCTGTGAAGAACACAATGTCTATGTTCCATCACACAATGCATTACCTCATCCTTAACAGCTGCACTACTGATTACTGTATAATTACTATTGATGGGGGTGATGATGGCGGTCTAAAGGCAGGAAAGTAGCTTCAGGTTCAAATCCAGCTCTACCCTACCTCCAGCAGCACCACCAACACCGGACCCTGAGACCCCACGCTGCTGCAGAGACTGTCCCTGTAACTAGGAGATGGAGCTCACTCTGGATGAGAGTCAGATAGATGCTGGAAATGTAAATGTACTATAAAGTACTGCTGGTAGTTGCTATCAGGATTGTAGCAGAAGTATATTTTGAAGGTATGATGGCAACGTTACAATTTACACACAACAATGATTACTTCAATTAATTGGGTTTACAGGGCTTTGTTGTTGAACAAATGCTTCATTGTAGCTGAATTAAAGCAGAATTAAAGCGAAACGCTGGTGTCATTCATTTCAATGAGTGTCCACACAGTTTGCACACTGGTTTTCTGCCAGGACAAGCCCACGTTGGGTTCAAGGAAATTCAAACTAATGCAGGCAATAAACATGTCCATAGTCTGATTACTAATGACTTTCATATCACAGTTTACCGCTGCAACTCCACCTGGTGCTGATGAAACATGAAGCATCAACATGAGTAAGCTGATGGTAAATGATAAACACATCACCGAGCTCACAAGTGGATGATAATTAGTCTGGAGTGTTACTCGCCTCCCGTTTAACATGCACTGCTGACTTCTCCTGAGAACTGATCCTGTCTACACGAGTGTCAGAACATGCTCACTGACGGCGGTCCAGCTCCAGCTCTCCAACCCTCATCATCAACATTCCCTTCACAAACAGCACAAACGCTGCTAAACCCAATTAATAAGGATAAGCCGGAGCTAAATGGACATCACTGACCAGTTATCCACCCTGAAGCTGATCATTACGCAGCCGTGCAGTAGATCCTGCGCTCCTCAATTGTCTTAACAAGGCATTAAATACTTCACGATTTTGCAACCATCACCCTGAAAAGTCGGAGACCAGCTAGAATGATGAACTAACCCTAGTACGCAAGTTTAGACGACTCGCTGTGCTGCTGTACAGTTACATTTCATTCAATTCAAGCATGAAATTAAAAGTGTAACATCAATTATCTTAAGTATCCAACAGCCTTCTACAAGAAAATCTTTCTTTCACTGTAATGTAATAGGTTTGAAGAGAGAGTCACATGTCACATGGATGAGAAGAGACGTTGTCCTGCTTGACATTTCGGTATGAGTTGGTGAGAAGCTGAAATGAAGCAGTAGAATTCAGCTGTGTTGTCATGTTCTGCTGCATCTGAAGGACGAGGGTACGATTAAGTTGGGCATTTAAACACTCATTAGCTAAACCTTCAGGAGCAATTAACATCCAAAACAGTCCCCGCCTTTGACGCAAACAGAGGCAACATCCTGTGAGCAGCGACGTGTGGTGGTTTTGTTAAGCAGCGCTCCGACCTCACTCACCTCGCTCACATCCAACACAGTAATCACACAGACCTCAAAGCCATGAGATTTCATACAATAAGCCTCGCGACAGGTTCGCACTATTCCTTCTTCCCTGTGACTCACTGCTGCCTCATCGGGAGGAGGGAGGGGGAGAGAGAGAACACTCGGAGGGGATCGGCTCTAAAAATAAAGTGGACTCTGCGAGATTAGCATACTCTCACATACTGTACTTCCTGCCCTCTCACCGATGCCAACGTTTTAGCAGACAAAAGCTGCAAGATCGTTCGAAATCCCAGCCTCTCTCTCTCTCTCCCCCGGACTTCCCGCCTCCTGTTCCCAAACGCAGCTCCGCCCGGTTCGACGTTGGAACCGCTACCCCCCCAATGTCATATCAGGTATTCGGGGGAGAAACTCATATAGAGGAGGAGGGAGAAGGAGGTGAGGGCTTTGTTCCCTGTTATCCAAGTTCATTATTTTAAGCCAACTTCCATCATCCACGGCCACTGGAAAAGGTCAAAGTCATTCCAACGGAAAAAGGTCGGCCTTTGACATAATCATACGACTGAATCACTCGGATCTGGTCCAGCAAACAGCTCGAGGGCTCTACGGCCCAGAGAAACAACAGAAAACGGGAAACGGTGAGAAGGTAAGGGCAGAGAGACCACGAGGAGAACGGCGGGGGCTCAAACTAAACAGAAAAGATGGTGCAGTCTTATAATTCCTCTTACAACAGGATCTGTTGAATAACGATCAGCTTGAACACTTGTGTGTTCACCGTTTCCATAGGAACAATATCTAACAGGGCAGATATCACACTTCTCATGCAGCCGTGATGTGAGAGACGCAGAGTTCCAGCAGGAAATAAAGCGATGAAGTAAAGAAGAGTCAAGCTGCAACTCGGACTGACCACCTCCAGAGCTGTGTGTTTTGGCTGGGGATGTAAACTACTCCACATGCCGTTTCAGCTCCTCAACAGGTGCAGCATGTAGTTGTTCTAGTGGAGTTATAGATGATGAAGCGAGAGGGAAGACCAGCGCTGCTTTCAGCATTACAGCTCCTCTGTGACAGAGTAAATGGAATGTATTAATAAACCAGCACTGACAAAACAGAGAGCAGCTCGCTCCGGGCTAAATACCACCACCGAGGCAACAGACACAGGTTTGATGATTTGAGGGTTAAACATCACGAGCTCTCTGACACATGGCTTCCATTTCCCCAGGGCAGGCGTGTGGGTCTCGAGGTGAAACTCCGCCCCTACACCTGCACCGACCAACACACACAGAGCGACTCGCGTTGACGGGAACCGGCGGCATGTGAGTGGAAATCATCTGGACAAACAGAACGTCGTGACCTCGTGTTCCTCGCCTCCAACAGAAGCAAATTACAGAAGAGAGATTGGCTCGCTCTCCTCCAACGCACACCGTCGCCCACCGAACCAGTCACGCGCCAGGCCGGGCTGCAAAAACAAAGCGGGTCAGAACAGGTCTAATCAGCGCGGCCTGGATTCCGCACCGGCCTGGAGAAGGAGGCAGTGGCCACACGCACACGTCCCCCCCACAGAGACCCTGAATAAAACAAGACGGGATTAATTACGGCACAGCAGAGCGACCTTTTGAGCTTGATAAATGGTAACGTCGGGCCGCTCGCCGCGTCAGGCCCGAGGAGGACGTCTGGCTTTGATAAACGATCTTTCCCCGGGAACTGAAGCTCCATCGACCCGCACGATGCTGCAGAAACATGGGTTCTGCTGGAGCGCTGCTCTCCGTCCTCCTCATCTGACTGATTCCTTTCTCTGAACTGCTCACACATTTCACCCCACATACAGGAGCACTGCCCCGGAATGCTCGATGAAGCCGTCACTCTTCCTCATCCACTCTTTATTCGTTTTGCACAGAAAACCACGTTGGAGAACGAGGATGACATGGTGAAGTATTGGTTCCTTTCAGCTGGAATCTAGTGGAGACTGAGGGAGTATTCACACTTGTCTTGTCTAGTTCACTTAAAACTAACACAAGTTCATTTCCTCCCTTGTTTCGGACCTTTTGGGCAGCTGTAGGGTAGCAAGACCCAGCTGAAGAGGTGCTCTCGCTTCGGTTCCGAACCAACTCTGGCACGGTTGGTTTAAGGTGAAAGCAGCCCGACCTCGATCCCACCCAGTTCCAATAAGCACAGCTTTATGGATTTAACGGGCTCCTGACGTTGTGGTGCATTTTGGGAAATTATTGTTTGGATAACTACACAACACACAGAGAGGTGTATAACCAGTGCTAGAAATGAGCCGTGGGTTAACACGGAGCTCCGAGGAGAGCTCGCCTTCACAGCCGTCTCGCAGCACATCTTCACCTTTGCTAAATTACTGTCATCATTTTATAAAACCGACGTTGCATCAAACGCTCTTGATGCTCAAACATTTCTGCAAAAGTATGTAACTGTATAAACCATATCACTATAAGGACGAGGAGAACAGCACGCAACATCTCCATGATTGTGTACTTTCACTTTGGGCTTCCGCTTTACCCCGCCCACGCACTTCTGTGCAATGGCTGAACGAGCTTGGAACACACGTGGTTTTGTGTACAAGTTCTGCTCCTTGCAGGGACTACAATGTGAAAGTGACCCACACCAAAGTTAAAAATAATAAACATGTTGTTTAGTCCGGACCAAGGCAAGTGGACTAATGGAGTTTCCTGATGTGAATGTCCAACACGTCTCAGCTGGACGCTGAATAAAGCATCATCATCTTCAACCTTCAACTCTTCTAGAATAAAGTCTAGACGTCTGACACTTGTGGAGGCAGGCCTTTAATAATCCAACAGTAAAAAGTCACAAATTTGCCGTGACACTGCCGCCTCTAACAGGAAATCTGCCACAGGCGCGTGAGCTCTAAATTTGGGGCCTGTTATCTCAGATAAGATGTTGCACTCTGTGGCATCCGTCACTAAATGACAGTACGGCTCTTAACCGTCTACAGGTTCAGACATCGCTCTGTCCTGCCACGTCCATCACCACAACATGTGCTCAGTTTCACCAGCTCCACAAAAAGCAAAGCTACTTCCTGTTTATTGTTCAACTCAAGCATCTCGTTCTGCCCACAACATCTTTAGAGCAGAAGCAGCAAGCTGTCCGGTTACACTCCTCTCCCAAACCCTGGACCAATCTACATTCAGCATGGGCATTTCAGACAGCGCCACCTGTGCCCGTTATCACTACGCGCCGTGTAAAGAGGAGCGAGCAGCAGCTATGGAATGTAACAAAGCAGACGGAGGATGAAGGAAAGGCAGATGCAGCTGCAGGACAGAACAGGAAAGTGTATGTGTCTGTGTAATGTTGTGTATGAACAAACCCGCTTCAGTCCGTCTGCCACAAACACTCACGGCACAGATGACGCGGAGCGGCTCAGTGGAACGCTCGTCTGGTGAAAAGCCAAACAACCGGGAAACTCCAGCAGTCAGTAAAAACCATCAAACCCCCTGGTACGGGGCCGGTCCTAAACCTCACCGCCGCAAACTCACGCCCCTGCACAGGGTCACATAACCACACAGACTTCACCTACAACCACTTCTGCACTCGCCTGGAACCTGAAGAAGCTGAACACACAGACGCTGAGCTAGAACAGAGAGAAGTCAGTTCCACTCGGCACTTCTATTATACACTGCCCTCCAAAAGTCTGGAAACGCCCCTGGCAAAGTGGGGTTTTGGACGATATCAGCATAAATCCTCATCATTTTTTGGTGCAAATATATTAAAGTAACTTGACATTATCTTTGGATACCAATAATAATTTCTATGGCCTCCCCAATCACCCGACCTCAACCCAGTTGAGCTACTATGGGAGGAACTGGACTGTGATGTCCGTAAGAAGTGTCCGACCAGTGTGAATCATCTTTGGGCAATCCTTCAGGCGGCGTGGAATAATATATCAAGTTAACGTTTGAATAAACTGACCGCTCGGATGCCCAGATTATGCAGAGCTGTAATAGCTGCTAATGGTGGATATTCTGATGAATCCAAAATGTAAGTATTTTCTATAAGTATAAACTGTTTAATAAACTGTTTATGTAATAAAATCTATTTTCATAGTTTGTGTTGTCCCTTATCAGTGCAACATTATCACAAATTAAAAAGGATTCATGGCAATACTGTCCAAACCCCCACTTCGCCAGGGGCGTTTCCAAACTTTTGGAGGGCAGTGTACATTTCTCAAGTTTCAGTTTTTTCTTAGTGAAAACACTGTAAATTGTGAATCTCTACGTATCGCACTCTTCTTCACAAGTCAGTATATTATGTACCTTTAAGCTTTTTACACAGCTTTTTTGCATATTTTGGAAAGATCAAGGCCGTTACAGTTTCAATATTTACACAGATCCTGAGGAGATGCGAGTACGTAACGTTATGAGGAGAGAAGTGGGGTCAGAACTCACTCCCAGCTGCAGCATTAATTAAAGAACATCAGCTAAATACAAAACAAAACTCTCCAGTTAATCAGCTCATCTTTATATACAAAAATATATACAGCATGTTACAGCTGTGAGTCCGACACCACGAGCCACTGGACACATCTGCTTTGCTGCAGTTTTCACCACAAGCTTCAGCTTGGTTCTAGACGTCATGAGGTTTTTCTCTTTTCACTGCTCATCATGTTTTTTGGAAGAGTGTTTATGTGTTTCAAAGGGAATTTCAGGATTTGTTATAAATAAAACTTAAAGTGAGGAAATGACACACGTCAGCGTTACTGCGCTCCTCCGGCCTCACATTTTATAGATTTCTCAGTTCTCTAAGTGTGTGAATGATCTCAGTGACTTTAAGTGTGTCTCTGAGGAACCTCTGTGAAGGAACATGAGCCTGGGATTATACTGATCAACAGTAAAAGAGTCCAGATCAATGACATTGCAACATTATTAAAACAACCATTCTGTCTTTAAAGCCACTTATTTAATATCTGTGTTAAATCAGAGACTCCAGAGGAACTGCTGCAGGGAAACTCAGCTCACAAACCAAGCACAAGTACAGTTAGCCCTGAATATCATCTACTCATTCAAAACCTAAACCACGGCGAGCGCCTTTAAATTCTCCATAAATGTGAGTCTGATGAACGGAGTGAGGGGAGTAAGAGGGTGTTGTAACATCAAGTCTCTCTCACGCTCTTAATGGAACTGAATTACTGCCACCGCCGCTCTACTTGGTGTTTGGTGCTGCAACAAGTTAAAGCAGCTCCATTTACAGCAAACACACTTGTCCAGAGTGACTTACGTTTCCTAATTTCAGGGACAGTTCCCCTGAGAGCAACTTAGGGTTAAGGGTCTTGCTCAGGGACCCAGTGTTGGTAATGCCAGAGGTCGGATTTGAACCCACAACCTCTTGGTCCAAAGGTGAGTGTTCTACCACTAGGCCACCAACACCCACAGACATTCATGCAGCGTTACGCTGCATCAACATTATTACTGGGAACATCGTCACCGTCCACACGCTGTTCTACACACACTCATCGTGGTCTTTTGAGTTCATTAGAAATAGGTTTTGAGATGAGATAGTGAGAGAGTCAGTGGCTTTAACATCACACCTTTACTCAACATCCACCCGCAAGTAAACAGCAGCAGCTCTACACGGAACGACGACACAGTAGAAATGAGCTGCAAGTTATGGAGCAAAATCCCTCTTTACAGCAGCGGAGGCAGTGATATAATGATGCTGAAAGCTAGATATAATTCAGCATTAATAAGGAATTAGGGCCCTATAATTTGCACGATGCAGAAAACGCAGACAGAATCATGTAATTCAACAAATAAAATGGAATCCGTCGTAAAACGCAGAACGTCGTATAACTGGCTGATATCGGTGTGTGGGCAAAGCAAAGCAATGGTTTCTAATCAGTGTTGGCCGCTGCAGCCTCCTGTACGTGTTACCTGGTGAGGCGGGACTCAGCTGTGGTGAAGAGGCTGAAACACTGAAGTCCTCAAATAAATGAGGGAACTGGAGTGTCAGTGCTAAGTTTAGAGCAGAACAATATTCAAACGATTTTTATGAATCGGGAGAACAACTCTTTTGTAAGTTTTGCCAGCACACGATAGACTGCACCCGCAAGAACACGTGACGACCACTTACAGTCAAACACTCACATCGTGAGAAAGGTTTCATTTTGCAGGGAAAAATGAATGTTTTTTGTTGTTTACAGGTAAATGTTTTACCAAAGCAGTAAATGTTCTACTGAACCCCAGCTCTTTGTTGAAGTGGAATAACAGTCATTTAATGTGAATTTTTTTTTTCCATCCACTCCATAATTAGACACTTTTTAGGTGAATAAATATGATGATAAAGTAAAACACGGAATTCAAGAAGAATAAAAATGGAAAAAACGGAATTCAGGAAAAAACTAAAGGGATTTCATAAGGGTCTAGTGAATGATGATGAGTGAGACGTGATGGTGACCAGAGAGCAGTGTGTAGCAGCAGGAGATAAAGAACCAAATAAAGACCAAAGAGAGATGGATCTTGTAGATGCTTTAAACCCTCTGTGTTCCTCTAACGACAAACAGTCTGATCTGCAGAGGGCATGAGGGAGCGACAACACACCTGATGAATTTACCTTGTTCTTACCTGAGAGATCACCTCAACTTTACCTCCTACACTCATGATGATGAGGAGAAATTACAGCAGAGCACAGCTGTTCATTACACACAACACACACCACAGGTAACTCATTTAAGTGGTACCTTGCTCATGAGTACCTCAGTGGTACCTCTACTGGTATGGAGCTAGAAACAGGGACGCTGCATCATCACGGGGCCGTGTTCGCGCCGACGGAGGTAAAAAACATTTGCTTTACTGAAGGACTTATTATCTTATTTTCCTGCAGCAGGATGGACATTACACACTTTCAATGTGACAAACACACAGTTTTAAAATCTGTTTCTGATGGAGATTAGGATTTAAAGGCCAGATTTCCACTAGCGCTGCACAAGGTCCAGATTTCAGCACAACGCGAGAGCGTGGAGAAACCTACATGTGAGTAAACTCCCACAGTTCTTAATTCATTTATGTTGTAAATCAAAAAGCCACAGCCAGATAAAAGCCACCGAGTCTGCGAGTTCTCATCTATTATGCAGAAAGCAGCAAAAATGCAGGAAAAAAGGTTGAAAATGAAGACTTTGCCTTAAAGTAAATTGATAGAGGAACTTCCGGAGTGAATGTTTATGAGAAGGTAGCGCAGCTCACTGTAGCACCAACACTGCGTCATTTTTGCTGAGCTGTAGAGAAGTGGGCACAGAGGGCACCTGCTGCAGCTCCTGAATGAAAAGAGCTCCGAGTTCAGTTAGAACTTACAGTCAGTTTCCATTATACGAGATGTCACACGGAAGAAGCTGAAAACTCACTCTTACAGCCAATTTAGAACAAACACGGAGCTGCTTCCATATGCATCCTGAACAGACCAAAGACCTCGTCATCTCTTAGCCTCGACCAGAGCTGGTCATTTACAACAAACTCAGTAAGCCACGCTATAAGACACAGTGTTAAACCCTGCATTTGACCCATCCATGAAGGAGCAGTGGGCAGCTTTTTGGCAGCACCTCGGTGGTATCTTTACTGATTTGAAATGGCGGCCTTCCAATCACAGGGTCAACTCACTAACCGTTACACCACCAACTGTCCTTTGTGTAAACAGGGTCATGACAGGAGCCTAAACATGACACTAGGGCTGGGCGATATATCGAGTTTTTAAAATATATCGATATATTTTCATACGAGATATAGGATTTCACAATATTGTTTATATCGATATAGTTTATTTTGTGGTAAAATTAAACTAAATCGCAAGCGCAAATGTGAAACTCGAGAGCACAAAATTAAGAGTCGAGTGCGTGGTTGTGATAATATTGCGTGCAAACTATATTTTTCCTCCCTCGAAAGTCTTTTTTCCTCTCGATGTGTTAAATGGCCTTGCGCGCAAAGTAGATTACTGAAGATGACGGCGGAACAGCAGGTAGGTTAAACGCAAGTTATAGATTCAAGATTCAAGATTCTTTATTTGCACATGCAAGTTATACAGGTACAACATGCAGTGAAATGTATCCTGATCCGCTCTTTTAACTGTGCCATAGACAAGAAGAAAACAAAACAGAGACGCAATACAACCTTACAAACATAAATACAACTTAAACACGGAGGTTGGGGTAACAGGACAAAAATAAACTATATACTATATTTTACAATAAGGAACATAAAGTTACATGTGCAGAGTTTTAACCTGAGATTGTAAAAATGTGCTAGGACAGACAGGTGCAATGATGATTTTTAAAGTGCCAAGAGCAACTGCAGCATTGTACGTAGCAGAGTAGAGCATATGGATGTGATATGGACAATGAAATGTGGCAACCAGTATAAGTGATTATCACAGTTGAGGTTTACATCACAGTCAGACAGTATAAGTTATCGTAACAATATGAGGTATGTATTAGCAGCATATAATAACAACATGGACGTACAGTATACGTTATCGTAACAATATGAGGTATGTATTAGCAGCATATAATAACATGGAAGTTTACAGTATAAGTTATTGTAACAGTATGAGGTAAATATTAGCAGCATATAATAACATGGAAGTTTACAGTATAAGTTATTGTAACAGTATGAGGTATGTATTAATAAGAGAAACAGGCTTAGAAAGGCATGTCCTGGTTAAGGAAACGGATGGCCTGAGGATAGAAACTCCTCCTGAGTCTCTCTGTTTTGACCATGATGGTGCGGAACCTTCTGCCTGATTATAGTTTATTGACCTTATAATAATAATTTAATAGTTAGGTCTTACATGTTTAATATGCACGCAATCAATGGCTCCCCTAGCCCACTTGTCTGTCCCCAAACTGCCAAAACTCGTCCCTTTCAAACCGCGCGTGAAAAAAATCTCACTCGAGGAAAAAAAGCCTCTCATCGCTAATCTACTTTGCGCGCAAGGCCATTTAACACATTAAGAGGAAAAAAAGTCATTCACGAGAGGAAAAATAGAGCTTGCGCGCAATATTATCACAACCGCGCACTTGATTATTAATTTTGTGCTCTCGAGTTTCACATTTGCGCTCGCGACTTTGAAATTTACGCCCACGAATTTTTTGCACAAGCCGTTTTGCACGCTCTAGTTTTGGCATTGATGTGACGCCATACAGGTAGGAAGGAAATATAAGAAAAATAAACAATAAAATAAATTTCCCATCCCTTGCTGCCACCGTGGGGAAAAATCCCTACCGTCCCATGAACTCAACTGACAACCAACTTTTTCTTTCTTAGGCCCCAGCTGGTTATTTATTTTCTCAATATTTGACTTGTTATTTGAGAATTGCACAGGATACACTGACCAGGAGTTGAACAATTTTATTCAGTCAGTTTTGTTGTTTGTACAGGTTACTGTAAAAGAGGAGGCACTTTCACACTCATTCTTTTTGCTCTGTATCTGTTATATTTACATTTTATTTTTTTATCAGAGAGCATTTTTATTCAATATATATTTTAGTTTGTTTTTAATAAAAGTGCCCCTGTGACAGTTGGTACATGTGGCTTTGACCCAGAATTAGTTTTTGTTATTACTTCACCCAAAATAATATCGAGATATATATCGTATATCGCCATTTACCAAAAAATATCAAGATATGACTTTTGGTCCACATCGCCCAGCCGTACATGACACTGCATTTTAAAGACGGTCAAAATGACGCTGGTCCAAGGCTCTGACTGTTTCCTCAATGTTCGTATTTGGGATGCACCAAGCCAACTTTCAGCCCAATGTTTGAGTTGTTATCGGCTCGATGTCCCATCCACGTATCGGATCAGCGCATCCGTAGTTTGTATATAGTTTCTGTAAATTGCCCAGTCTCATTCATCCATCCATCCCCCATTCACACAAGGCTGTACCTGTCTTTATAACTAGAATAAAGAGGACATATATAAAGTATATAATTAATTTACATAGAGAGTAAGTGTAAAAAGTATAAAAGAATGTGAGATTCTCCACTTTCTCTCAACAAAACACACCACCACTCACTATCCCGAGCGTCCTCTCATCAGCTGCTGTGAAGGCCTGTGTGCTGCACCTCGTTCTCCACCAGCTCTGTGTGTCCGGACCGCAGAGCGCCGCAGTGGCGCCAGTAAATAAAGCGCATTAACGTGCCTGGCAGAGCGGCGGCCGACACCAACTGCTCGGCGTTAATGGAGAAAACGGCTTACCGGCTTTTAAATAACAGTCTTCAGCCTCCATTTCAGGGGTCACGCCCTCGGCACGGCTGGATTTATAGAGTTAGCAAATTGCTTTTCTATTCCCATTCTCTCCCTCTTTCTCCCAATCCCTCTCTCTTTGAAGACGGGGGGAGGATCGTGAACGGTGAGGTGATTACCCCCCTTTACCCCCCAGCTGCACAGCGCAGCACCTGTCTCAAGAGCAGCGCAGTGGCAGTAAAACCCTCTTCAAAGCCTCCAGATTCCCCACACGGTCCAGTGCTGGGACGTTCCTCAAGGCGGCTCGGCGCTGCGTTATCGGCTTTATTCCTCCGGCGCCGGTCTGTAAGGACACCAGAGTCTGCGCCGTCACTCACAGTGATTATGATGAGTAAGGACACGACTCCGCCTCGTCTCCCGGAGCTCGGCGCAGTTGGCACTGCCGTTACCCTCCTGCTTTCTGTCCCCACTAAAGTGACAGTCATTTACAGTTACAGCTTTTATTTGGCGCTCTAATCGAAAATAACTTACATTCTCTAATCACAGGCAGAGTCTCCCGAGGCCATGCTGCTTACGGGTCCTGCTCAGGGGCTTAATGGTGGTAGCGCTGGAGGCACACAGTGCACCACAACCAAATATGACCCAGCCGGGAAGGAGCAGTGGGCAGCTTTTCGCCAGCGCTGGGAAGCAGTGCTTAAGAACAATACTTTGCTCATGAGTACCTCAGTGGTACCTTTACCGATCGGGGACTTGAAGGCAACCTTAGAATCATGGGATCAACTCTCTAACTGTTACAATATCCTACTACACAGATCACCATCACGTCAGCCAAATCCAGCCAAAGTATGGCACTTCTCAAACCAACACATCGCCAGATGAAGGTAGTGAGTTAGAACTGGACCTGTGTTTATCTAGGAAAGCCGTATTACCAGCAGCAGCACCAAGTCATACGCACATAGTGTAGAATCAACAAAAAAGAGAGTGAGACATTGCATAAGATGTGGAGAACATCGTAAATTCATGGTTATTATTCTGAGCTTTATTTTTTCAGGAGAAGCAGTCGGATGTGACGATGCAACATCGAGGTTACTGATCAAATATATCAACCTCAGAGGCACGATTTAAAATCCTCACTTCATCATCAGCAACACAGCAATGCAGCTGAATAACTTGTTTAATGTGTTCATATTTATTCCACAGTTACACCAGAGAAGCACTTCATACACACACACCTATGGATGGAGGTGATGATGGATGAGATTTTTGGATCACTGCTCTAAATGGAGAAGAGGTAAGGTAGTCTTCCTGTGGATCTCCTTTATACACACTGCTGCTTTAAATAATGTAGTATCCAAATAAAATGATCAGGATCGGGATCAGGATGTGGGCAGCTGGCAGGATTTACCCTGAAGGGCTCCACCGGTCCACATTTCACCTGAAGCGCTCCACCACAGCGGCCTCCACACCGGTGATGGAAAGAGTACTGAATATCTCTACTTTTGTACAAGTAGTTTATCACTGCTAAAATAACACTCAATTACAAGTACTGCTGTTAAAAAGTTCTTAAGTACAAGTAGAAAGTACTCTTCTCAAAAACTACTCAGAGTGCTAGTTACTTTTAGCTGGTGCTATTTACTGAATGAATAATTATTATTGCTCATTGTGAGTGAAGTCAAGTTATAAAGATGTTCTCACTAAAGAAATAAGGCTACTGTTGGGACTAACGGCCACATATCAACACAGGCTACTGCAATGCTGGTCAAACTTCAATATTAATTCAAACTGTCAAGATTCTCAGCAATGAAATGTCATTTTAACACTAGAGAAATTTGTTACTTTATTTTGTACTCAAGCACAATTACAGACTTAAAAAATACACACATAAAAGTACAGGTGCCTACAAAACTGCTTCATTACAGAAGTGAGTTGTTCATTACCCTGCTCCACACACACACCGTGTCACTGCGACTCAGGCTAAATTTCACAAGGGTGTGTGATTTTGGTGTCAGCACGTCAAGACTGAATCACGGTGAGATTTGTGGATTTCAGCATCAACGCGGAGACCTGCGGGATGCAGCGCGCGCCACCGGGACACCCCGGGAGTGCACGCGCCGGGCTAATGAATGACAATAAATGTGAAAAATAAATCAGAATAATATAAATAATTTTAAAAGCTCCACACGGTGTGTGTTGGGCAGACTTGGTACCGAAGCCTCCAGACGCGCTACAAAGCCATAAGCAGCACACACACACACACACACACACACCCCACGCCGCGCCGCGCAGTGCGCTTACACACCGTCTGGAGAAAGCACTTCCCACGGAGGAGATTAAGTGGAGGTTCGGAGAGACATTACACTCCACATCACCACCACATTTATATTTATCACCAAACTGACAGGTCTCATGTAACACAATGAAAACTCGATTTTGAAACACAGTTTAATTCCAACACAACAAACAGCGCAAACACGCCCGCGCTTCCCCCGAGCAGTAACGCTGCGGACCGCCATCAGGAGTCAAGTTCCAACTGCAATAAAACCCCAAAGTCAAGCTGCTTCTCAACCGCCATCACAAATCCTCAACCGCGACACACACACACCCACACACCGCGAAGTTTATTCCTGCTGAAGTGGTGACAGTAACACGGTGTTGGTAAAGCAGCTGAAACCCGCGTCTCCTCATCGAGCCCACACTCTCCAGACACCCTCCACCTCACACCCGAAAAAAGCCCACTTCCACTCTCGACACGGTACAAGAGCCGAGCAGACCCGCGACACACCAACACACACCCCGCGGGTCAGCGGTGCCGGTGTAACAGCAGACCCGGAGCGCGCGGGAGAGGCTTTCTCAAGGTTTGTGGTCGCGCCGGTCACGAATCTCCGCTCGCTCCACGCGCCGCCCTCATTAACCGCGGTGTAACTGGACCTCGGGCTCGCGCCCTCGCGCTTACCTTTCCCCGGCAGCTGGGCGTGTGTGTGTCCGTCCAGGTGAAAGCGTTCGGGCTCCGTGTGGACTCGGCGGGGACGCGGCTCGGGAGCGCGCACGGCGGCTCGGGACTGAGGCGGGAAACGGACAGAAGGCGGAGCAGCGCGAGATAAAAACACGCCGTGAGATCACTTAAAGCTACAAACACGGGAGGAGAACGACGAGCTTCCACCTGGACACGCACCAAAACTCAGCACCTGCTAATAATGCAGTTAAAACGAGGACAGAGGCGCTGGTCAGCGGCGTGGCGAGCTGTCCACATGAAGACCACCTTCTGGAATAAAACATGAAGCGTTTCAGCAGACAACTGATGCTCAGGGCGGTGAGTGGTAATTAAACTAGAAAAGAAAATATTGTAGGGTTACACTTCAACAGGGTTAGGGTTACAGTTATGGACATTTACAGCATTTAGCAAACCCTTCTCCAGAGCCACGTCCATCTCATAACTTCAGCTACGGTCTCCCTCCGCGGTGATCCAGGAGGTAAAGATACCACTGAGGTACTTGTAAGGTCCAGCCCCCAGCGCTGCCCACTGCTCCCACACAGATACATCACATTCATGACAAAAGATCACTTAACACATTTAAACTCTTGTCTATAAATATCTGACAGCAGGACATGAGTGAGTGGTTAATGAAAGTAGGTGACCTCCTGAGCGGTGACCCTGTGGGTGAGCGTCTTACTCCTGCTACAACACACACTCCTGATGAAACATTTAGCAGCACATTTATACTGTTGGTTCATCACTGTTCATATTTACTGTTGACGTTGTTTTTTTACTCAAAGAAAAGTACTGTGTTCTGTGAACTCTCATTTTCCTCCAACACGTTTTTTGTCAAAGTTTGTAACTTAGGCAACAGTAACTTGGTTCAATGACAGCTGTTGATTTTTAACATAGCTTTACAGATCAGATAACAGTTGTTGACTACAAAGCACTGTTTTACGTTGCTCAGGATAAGAGCGTCTGCTAAATGCTGTAAATGTAAATGTATTCAAGTTAAAATCTCACCTGAAATGTGATAAATCACAAGCAAATAAATCACTTATTCGTCCAAATAAGGCTTTAACTAAAAACTTGTGTAAGAGCTCAGGGTGGATCAAGAGTGAGGGAAGCACTTCAAGGCAGATAAAGGAGCACAAGAGACTGCTTTTCCTGCATGAAATTTAATTGGAAGCAAAGATAAAAGAAATGAAATTGTCTGATGAGGATTTAAAACAAAGAAGCAGATTACATTTGAACCAGCACACTGGATTTCATAAGAGCTCACTTTAGAGGAGAAAAGTAAAATGTCTAAAACATGCCTGAAAGTCTTAAACATTAAGGAACGTAAAAGGAAAAGTTATTTATCTAGTGTAAGTAACGGAGTTGCAATGCACTGGAATAGCAGCTCTGTCTGGTCTTGAGCTATGAATTATGAAGTAGTTTTCTGGCTCTGAAAGCTTTCAAAATGAAATTAATCTTTGACGGAAACAAAATGCATAAAGGGCTGAACTGAACAGGACTAAGAAGTATTAAAAAAGCAGAAAAATATAGTTACAGAAAATATACAGTTGTATTTACAAGTCCTCTTGGAGTTGTGTATTAAATATGTACATGACGAGTGGAACACGGAGACATTTCATGGTCTCGCTGGAGCATCATGTGGTCCGGCTCGCCGGCTGACTGTCACCTTGACTCCCGGAGCTGGACGAGCCGCTTTGTCCAGTGTTGACCTGGACGAAGTCACGAAGACCTCCATAACCCTGACTGAAGAGGAACTCCACGTACCAGTTCCAGTATTTTCCCAGCTGCGGACAGAAAGAGACAAAGTTACACACAAAAACCTGCAGCTGGAGTCAGAGCCTCGCACCACGGCCACTTCCCTTACGGACGATTAAACAGGAGGACCACAGGCATCGGCACTCTCAAAATAAAATAGAAGTGTAGTACCTTTATGGAGGCCAGGTCCACACTCTTCCTCTCTGGCCAGCACTGATAAAGAGAAAGCATAAATATTCATCATTTCCCTCTCCTTTAAATCTCCTCAGAAGCGAGAGCCGGTCTGTGCCGTCGCACCAAAAAAAGGTACTTGTATTATTAAAGATGAGAAAAAAGCGTCTTGTGCCATTTCCATGAATAATAAAATGGAATTCCTTATTAAAAGGATCTTGCATGAAAGATACATCAATACCATATTCCCCTTGTTCAAACTTAAACATCAAGTAAGTAGCATTTTTACATTTCCCTGCTCTAATGCATATTTGGGTAGAGCTGCTGGCCAGACGCTTGGCTTTACAACCAGGAGGGAGTTCCAGCATCAGTAGAGCTGCGCTGCACAGAGCCGTGTTCAAAAGCTTTACACTATCTAGATGCTGGAGAACATGAATTATCCGTGGCAGCACGGGAGCAGGTGATGGTGTGATGAAGCATTTCACTCTTTATTGCTGGAGATTGTGTTTGAGGTTTAAAGGCAGTGTGACTGGACTGTAAGCTCAGCTCTAAGAGGGTCTGGACTCCACACCAAGATTAATACAGTTTCTGAAGATCGAGTCCAGCTGTAATAAGACTCACTAACTCTGCAGCTGTAGCACATCACCACACAACAAAACTCTCAGTGTACACTGGAGCAGTACTTTGCGACTGACCTTCTGGTGGAACTCGATGGCGTACTTGAAAAAGGCTGGATGATGGACGACGTCGAAGCGGCTGCAGTGGTCAGGAACTTTGCTCTGGCTGAGCAAGCGGTCAGTGATCTGGAGCCCCGTACCGGTCGCAAAGCACCTGGAGTTCCACAGACAGCTGACCATGGCCAGGAGCTGCTGGTTAAACTCCTGGTACGTGTTCCTGCTGATGTGGAAGGTCTGCTGCAGGAACGAGAACACCACATCATACACACTACAGCTGCAACCATCGATTCTTTTTGTAATGGAGTATTCTATCGATTTTCTTATCAATTAATCGGATAAATGATTTTTTTTAAAAAGACAATGCATTTGTTTTAGGTTATTCTAGGGTGTGAGTAGAAGCTAGCAACACGTGCTCTATGTTGTGGTATTTAGGACGTCCTGCACTACTCACAGTTTGATGTGTAAATGCTGACGTAGTTATGAAATCAGCACATTTCTGATGAAAACTGACTGGGTTTTTTTTTAGCTTTAGGTCAAATAAAGAACTGAAAGAACAATAAAAGAACATTGTTTTATTGCCGAGTTGCAGAGTTTTTATTGTCTATTATCTGTGGTGTAACATTCTAACACTTCTTAATCCGTTTGCTTTCCATCAGAATACAGAATAACATTTTTTAATGAATACATTTTCTTTATTTCTTCTTTCCCATTGATTACACTATAACATCATAAAATTGAAGGAAAAAATCTGATCAATTGGAAGTCTTTGGTCATTTTGAACCAGTTTGGGCTATAAAATGAGCTGCTTTTGGCCTTTCTGGAAGAGAACTACATTTCCCACAATCCCCTGCGCGGCCCTCGGAGCCGCGTCACAATAAAGCGTTTAGCGTGTGTTACAGAGTGAACTATGGAACATCAATGTTGTGGTTGTTTATCAGCTACGTGTGCTGCTTCATGGATGGATTCAGTGTAGAGCTCAAAATATACTACATTTTAAATGTTCTTTGTCAGCTAGTCTGAGTGAATAATTAACAAAACATCGTGACTTTACTGCAGTTGTTTTTGTTTGTGATGCTCAAAACGAGGACTAAAGTCAAATTAATTTAGCACAATGACACGCAGCTTTAAATACAGTTTGTGCAACGTGAGCTAGACATCAGTCACTAGACATACAGGCAAGAGAGCGCACACACACACACACTCTCTCTCTCTCTCTCTCTCTCTCTCAGGGCTGTGTGTGTGTGTGTGTGCTGAGCTGCGTCTCAGCAGTAAGGTAAGAGTGCATTAACAGCGTGAAACTCCTTCATTACAGATTCTTAAAGCACAGCTTGAAGGTCCGTCTGATCCCCCATTACCGCTGCATTATTCACAAACAGAGCGGGTCACTCAGCTTAACGGCAGAAACGCACAACAAAACCTCTTCATTACCTTGCTCTGCCGCTCCTGCTTCTTGGCCAAGGTCAGATTTTTCCGGTAGCTGAGAAAACAAAGCGAGCGAGAGTGTTTTAGAAGAAAAAGATATTAAATCTGTTTATAAATGCAAGATGAAAGAGATGAGGACTTTATCCTTGGACAGAGGGCCGGCCCGTACTTCACCAGTTTCCCACTCAGTCTGGAGTAAGACAGCCGGTAACGCAGCGTGAACCAGAGCCGTATTACATCACCATTTCATCAGAGATCAGACACATCAGACTCATGTTGAGCTGCAGTGTGTTTACAACGGACACATCATAAACACAAAATCCCTGCGTTACCCCACCATGCCGGAGTACGTTATAATGTACAACACTTAGACACGAGGGCTCCAGCACCAGCTGATACAGTGAGAGAGATGGAGGTCAATAGAGGTTAGTAGGTGCAGCTTCTCTTCACGTCGGAGTGGAGCTGCTGATCTTTATTCCTACACAAACCAGAGCACGGAGCTGGGATTAATAAGATGTCATGGCTTGTTGCTACTTCAACAGACTTTTTAGCTGATGCCACAACTTCTTTTGAGAATGGAGTTCATCTGTTCATCTAACCCTAACTCTGTAACCTCACTTTCTAACCTGTTCATCAGCAAAGCTCAACCTGCAGGATATGACTCAGCTGACGGGCCACAAACGGCAGTGACACTGGCATTACGCCATGGTTTAAGGCTTTAATGGGCAGCAGGAATCTGGAGAAACTGCTCTTCTCACCTTTTCCACACAGCAGTTTACAGCCTCTAAACACATCTTGCTGGTGGAATATAATAAGGAGGGAGATGATGGTGTGCACATAACACCACGTCTCAATCTCAAGCAGCAACAACAGCACAGATTATAAAGGGGTGTGTACCGGTACATGATGTAGCCCAGTCTGTCTACAGAGAGCGAGTCTGTGGCGAGGAGAGCAGGATAAAACACACCAGCCGGAGGCAGGATGACCAGAGGCAAGCCGAACTTCACAAACATATCACACACCTGGACACAAGAGCACAGTGTAACACACACACAGATTACAACTCCACACAATGCATCATCTCCTGTAACAAGCACAGAGGCTTTCAAACCTGCAACTCCTATCCTGGTTAGGGCTAATCATCCACTTTATAAAGCTGTTGCTGCTGTGGTCAGATCATCAGGTTAAAGCACATGGTTGAAGAGTTTGCAGCGGGTTATAATGAGTTGCCATAAGCAAGACTAAAGGCCGATTTCTACCTGCGTGTGGAATCAGTGCTGTAGTTAGTATGATGCAGCTACACCAGCAGCGCTCTCTGTGCTCTACATTCACTCTTCAGCACCTGTGTGGCTGCGTCTGTCTGCACTCGGTGTCATTTAACGCAGCGTCCCGGTGCCTTATAAACAGCGTCAGCAAGAAAAGTAGAATAAAATGTGTGTATTTACTGCCCTGTGGGTCTGCGCTCCTCAGGCTGACCTTCCTTCACTTCCTACCTTCCGCTTGGTCCCAGCAGATTTCATTCCACAAACATTCATGTGGTGAAGATGATTCATATAAGGTTGATATTTCCTGTTAATCTCTCCTCTATTTGACCCACGTTCACTCAAATTGGATATAAGGTGGAACAGTGTAGGAGGAGATGGTGCTCCACACGGGCTAGAAATCAACCAGTAGGGATGCACCGAATATTCCGAATACATTTTCGGTTTTGGCCGAATTTTTTTTTTTACGCGACCGAAACAGCGATGACGCAAGCAACAACCGCAACCTGCACGCGCCAGATTGGATTAGAGTCAACACGTCTGCCGTGTGGGCGCATTTCGATATATCTAAGAAAGACACAAGGAAAGCTGTTTGTAAAGCGCGCAGTGCCGACATTTCTAGAGGGGGAGCATCCACAAAGACTTTCTCACCGTCGGGATTATTTTATCATATAAAATCAAAACATCCCGATCGCCATGCAGAGTGTGAAGCACAGAAGAGCCAAGACCCTTCGAGCACACCCACTCCGTCTGTGGCGGACGCTTTTGAAAAGGCAGGAAAGTTTTCATTTCAGAGAATGTTGTTATATCTTTCAACACTTTTTAAAGCACTTGTTCTGAACGCACTTTGTTCGTGCACTTCGTTCAGAATATTAAAATGCACTTGAATTCACTTGTTTTATGAGAGAAGATATTTAATTGTATAATATTTCAGCTGTCTTGCTTTTAGGCTATTCATGAGTGGGGCCAAGTAAAATATTTTTTTTTATATTGTGCATTGTTTGAATGCTAAATAAATATTTTCATAGTTTTGTAACAGATTTATTCTTTGAACCATGAATATTAATTTATGCAATTGCAATGCTTGACTTTAGTGAGGTAAGTACACACAGTTCCAGCCATAACAGCAATATTACAAAAAATTGGTATAATAATTTCTTTCGGTTTTCGGTTTCGGCCAAAATACATCATTTCGGTGCATCCCTAGTCACCGGTCAGACGAGGCTCTAAACATTTCCTAGGGTTCGCTGCCTACCGTCTCATAGAAGGTGAGAGTGTTGTGCAGCAGCAGCGCGTGAGTGTCCTCCAGACGCAGTCCCTCTGAAGCCAGACGGCCGACGAAGCGCACCAGCTCGATCACCGTGTCCATGAAGCCAGACAGGGTCATACTCCTGCAAAACACCACACACATCCACACTGCTCACACACTCTGGACTAGAACAACGCAGAACTCCGGCGCGTTGCTCTTCGTCCACGCTCATTACGCCACACGGACACAACTCCTCAACGCCATTGCGGGCCAACGCCGCTGACGCACAGCCTATTGAAACAGTCAAATAAGGTTTGGCCCTTGATCTTCTTTTTCTCTTCAGCGCAGCTCCCCGGTAACGTAATAAAGAAACCAAATCAGCAGGCGGCGTGGGGCAGGACGGGGAGCGGGGGAGATATTAGCCACAGCTCCACACAGCAGCGCCTGCACGAGACACATCGAGACAGCCTGGCCGTGACCCCATACTGTTCTCTTCTCTCCCCTGAATTCACAGCGTGTCATCCCCGAGGTAAAGGCAGCCGTGACTAAAAGGCTTTGGAGAATAATCGCTTAACTGCACGGCAGCCTCAGGACTAATTGCATACGGTGTAAGTGGGACGTCAACGACAAACCTCCACTTACGAGCAACGGGAAACCCTCTTGGGTGAACAGATCAATAATAACCTGCAGAAATCTAGAAACTGAGGCAACTGAAGCACACTGGTCAGCAGGTGAGGTAATAACTTACAGTGTGCCGGTGCTGTTGAGGCTGATGTCCAGACCGTCCTCCAGAGCGTTGACCGAGTGCCAGGTCAGCCACTTGAGCAGCATGTTGTTGAGACACTCGATCACGCTGCACTGTGGAGAACAAGAAGCCGGAGTGAGCATTTCTGCCGTGCTCTAACAGGACAGTTGAGGACACTCCTGCTGATGTGTTGTGAACGTACAGAGCTGATGTTGATGTGTGATCTGCTCCAACACCGGAGCTGCATCTTCCAGGAAGTCACTGGTTTTTAGGGCTTGTGATGTACATCATCAAGCCTGCTTTCATTAGAACGTAACACACATTTTGTTCTCTTTTGCTCACGCTGTAAAGTACTTGGTCCAGCTGATCACTACTGTACACACATCAATAGAGATCGACCAATATATCGGGCCGATATATCGCATTTTTTACTATATCGGCATCGGCCGATATCCGAGTTTAGTACGCCCATATTCAGGCATCTCTGCGGACAGCCCGGTTTTGCTGCGGTACACGTGATCCATGCTGCCGCCTCTGCAGGACCCCAGCCAGACGTTTTGCACTCTCCTTTACATTATTTGCACTCTCCTTTTTGTATTGTCGTTTACAATTTTATCTTCCTCAGGAATAGTTTGTAACTTGAAAACTTTGTTTTGTTTACAAATTATTAGTCAAGCTCAAATGTTATGTATTTATTTATTGCCTAGACATTTACAGTTTTATTTATGTTATTTATGTTCATATTTATGTTTAGTCAGTGTTAAATAAATGTTAAGTTAAGATATTTGGTATATCCTTTGTTATTATTAGTGTGATATTTTACTACACAAACAGAGGGGAAATGTCTAATTATTGGCCAAAAAAATATCGGCATTATATATCGGCCATCGGCTGACGCTGACTTCGAAATATCGGCATCGGCTTTAGAAAAACCCCTATCGGTCGACCTCTACACATCAACATGGCCCTGTGCGGCGTGTGAGAGCTGCATTATTAGCATGTGTTACACAAGAGGGGGCGGATCAGAAATCACCAGCAAGAGACGGAGCAGGTACCTTGAACAGCAGACTGGAGGAGAAGTAGAGCTGCATCAGAGGCTCAAAGAGGAGAATCCTGATATCTGTGGATATGAGTTCACACAAAACACACAGATCCCCACAAGTCAACACTAACACTCACAACTGCTCCTCCACTACCCCCGATGAGGAGGAGGAGGAGGAGCTGCTGCAGTCAGGAAGAACACACAACCTGCAGCCGACCTGACCTTTATCATCTAAATTCTGCAATCTGCTGGAAGCACTACAGAGACTCTCTAAACAGCTCGCTTCAGACTCCTGCTGCATAAAAATGAGCTACTTCAACAAGCTGCTGCAACGCTCCTCGTCCTACACTGCAGTTACAGAACCTGCAGCACGCCGCCAGGGGGCGAGTGATGAAGAGCAGCACAGGAAGAGAGAGAGAGAGAGAGGATGAGGTGGAACTCACAGTGGCTGTGCATCAGGGGAAGGTGACTGAGCAGACCGAAGACCTGCGGCCGCAGCAGCGCCCCGTCCCACACACTCACAAACTTGTAGAGGAAACTCTCAGCACTGAAGAAGCTCTCCTGAACGAACACACACACACAATCAACACCAGAGCGGAAAATCTTTTAAGCAGCATTGAGAACAGTGTCTATCCATGTTAATGCAGCCTGACAGGAGCACCAGGACACTCGAAGGGAAGGTCAGCTGGAGGTGGTGGTCAAGAAAGAGAGCTGAATTTACACATGCCCAGCAGGACACAGCTCATCAAGAAGCCACATGTCAAAACTTGCCCAAAACTACACTGCACATCCAGACACACCTAACCCACTTTCTTCAGGTATCAGCTGTGCTTGAACTGAACTACACACCAAGACATTTCTAAAGCACGTCATGTTCATCAAACAGCTGCACAAATCAAACCATCAAAGCAGAATTAACTGATCAAATGAATGTATGGACCAAGCATAATCAAAAGCAACACCTCACACCCTTCTTCCACTCTATAAATACTAGGGCTGGCTTCACCGATATTCAAAAAAATCGCTTCACCGATCAATATCGATTCTCGTTCGAAAAATACGATATCGATTCAAAAATTTGCGGATCGATCTTTTCCTGCGGCTATGCACTACTTCTCGCGACCGCACAAAGAGAGCTATAAAAACGTGAGACCGGCGAAACCCAAACCAAATAGAGCCATGGCTGAAGCTGCTCCGCTCAAATCACCGTCTGGCCTAAAGGCTGATGTTTGGCAACACTTCGGTTTTAAAACAAGTTATTTTATAACCAAGCAAAACTTGTATTGACGCAAAGAAATCTCTAAATAAATCGATATCGAATCAAATCAGATCATGACCTTGTAAATCGGAATCGAAACGATCAGCAACGATACCCAGCCCTAATAAATACTAGGTATAAGCTGTGGTCCCTCATGAAGCAGTTCTCCACCTCTACTCACCACACACTTCCTTCATATTCACCATCCTGTTCATTCATTAACATGACCCTCCTTTGCTGTCATGTATTTATTTATACTCGTCCTCCTTACATTCTTCCTCCCTAGTCTTCTCTACAGCGCTTTACATCTCTCCCACCTTACCCTCAGAAAACACAGAAAGAATGAGCCGCAGAGGGTGTTTACACCGATGAAGACTCTGTATGTGGTCACCTGGAGGAACTGCTGAGAGGAGAGGATGGTGTTGAGGAATCGAGAAGCCTCCAGTAGACTGTCCGAAGTGCCGCCAGCAGGACACAGCAGGAGCTCTACCCAGCACCAAGAAGAGGAAACGCTGCGTAAGTGGACTTGATGGTGTGTGTGAACTGAGTGAGAATGCTGCACAGGACACTGCCACCCTGCTGACCACATGGAGATTTTTACCTTCCTGCAGCGAGTGTCCGAGCCAGAAGTTGAGGCGGAGGAATGCCGACTCGTCCTGAACACAGTCCAGGTAGTGCAGGCCCAGAGACGAGGCCAGCAGCGAGCCCATCTGAGACGGCAGCTGAGAGAGGAAACACCACACACACGTAAACACACCAGCACAAACACGGCTAAACCACACGCAGCTCTCACACCTCACTCATCAACTACACACGCTCACCACGGCGGCAGCAGGCAGCTTGTCACAGACGGAAATAACATTTGTAAAAGTAAAGCTCGTTTATAATCCATTAACATATTCACATATTACTGCTGTGCTACATCTATATCTGCGTGAACAGCTGCTTCTCAATACGGACAGTGGAGCACAGAAATAAATCATTTGCAGCAACAGATTGTCAACAAATGTGACTCAGGCTTTCAGTGATTAAGAAGCAAACGTGTTGTTCATTACAGAAATAACCGCTCCAACAGTCCTGTGTGATTTGGTCTAAGAGCATGTGTGTCCCAGCCACCACACCTAGTTCCACTGAGAGCAGGAACATCCGCAGCATGAAGCATACGCAGCAGTACAGATGATGCAGACACGTGGATCTGCCAGACCTCCAGATTACATGAGAGAACATTGAGAGGTGGATGATGTTAGACTAGTGCATGTTGTCCTCGCTCACTTCCATCAGAAAACAACAAGCAATAACCCTGACGCAGAACACATGCAAGCAGCAGAACTTCCCTTACAGCTGTGATACACATCACCAGACTCTTGTTGTGACGCAGCGCCACCACGTGGACATATGACACAACTGCAGCTCAACAGAAAACAGCCAAAACAAAGCCTCAATGTCTAATCTAGAAGTCACTCTAAATGCAATTCGTTTAATCCACCTTTAACCCACACCTCACGCTACACGCGATCATCTGTTCACCGCATCAACACATTCATTTCCTAAATCCTTTACTCAACCATAAACAAGCAGGACAACATCCAGTTATAAAGTTCACAATAAAGTGTAGTTATCGTCTAACAGCCGCGTTGTGAGGTGGAGGTGCTGCAGTCGGGACGCCGCCGTGTTTTTACCTCCACGTTGTGAATGTTCTGCAGCAGCTGGGGAAAAGATCGCAGCTCCTGCAGACGAACCACTTTCCTACTGGAGCTCGTCTCAAACCTCGAACTCAGAGCTGGAAACTCCAGGTGATGCAGTTTCTGAGATGAGGAGAAAAGAATGCTCACTGAAAATGCATCGATGAGCGTGTCCTACATCACTGCCTCTACCTGCTATGTTTAGTGAATTCTGCACTGGGGCGCTGGTGGTAAAGTGTTGTGTAAAATTAGCTCCTTATACTGCCAACTAGGCCCTTCATTTGGACAAAACTGACAATTCTCTGCCACATATAACACGAGTTTAAATACAGGACTTTGATTTGATCAAGTTGTGTGTGGAGTGTAGTGACCGTGTAGAGGAGAGCACGAACACAAAATGACTAGTGATAATACATCTTCACCTTTTGAAGCATAACGTCTAAACTTAATCCAACACATCAATCTGAAATCTAAAGTGTAACATCAGACATAATGACATGACTTTCTCTTGTAGATTATTCAGGAAAACCCTACTGACTACTGCAGATGTGCACGCTGCTATAGCAAGCCTGAAGTGAAGTATCGTGCAGTCCTGATCTCTGAAGCTCTACAGAGCAGGTTTTGAAGACATCAGCTGAAGTAGCATTTGGTGTAATATGAGCTAAATGCAGTCTCCTTTCTGGCGGTAGTGGTGCCTGAAACCCTGTGTTGGTGATCATATGACTAGGGGCTCTGCTAAATGCTGTAAGTGTAAAGCCTTCATAATGCTTTAACATGGTCACTTGATCTCCTGAAAGCTCCCAATATGAAGAACAACAAATGCATCTCTCTCTTCCTCAGGTTTAAAGTGTGTATTTTATATTCTGTTTATGTACTGCTTATTCTTCTTCTTCCTCTTTCAGCTTTTCCCTTCAGGGGTCGCCACAGTGAATCAATGTGCCTTATTTGTTCTGTGCACTGTTAAAACTGGAGCCACGTCGTCTCGTCTCTCTGTGTACTTGTACAGTATATAGAAGAGATGACCAAGGTTACCGTGACTCTGACTACATATTAGAGCTACTGTACTGCTGTAAGTCTGCTCTCACCCTCTTCCGGGAAGCGCCTCTCTCCTTCAGCTCCACACTTATGCTGTGATCGGCCGTCACGCTGCTCCGGTTCCTGCGCTGTACGGCACTCAGAGCCGCTTTCCAGGTAGAGTTGTAGTTCTTGAAGCCGGACTAGAACAACACAAGCTGCTTAATCACACGTTGTCGCTTTGACGAGTGAAGCTGGGCTTTTATTAATGTCATTTGGATTAACTCACCCTCATTTGTGAAGGCACAGAGAGAGTGACCAGGTCAGGACGGAACACTTTGTACAGAGCTAACAGCTGCATGAGAAAGGGCTGTCTGCCCTGAGGGACAACACCACAACACAGCATTATAATACATCAGCAAACCCACACAGTGCACTCATCCTCAAGTCTCTAATCACACCAGAGAAATGAGAACATGTTAGAAGGATTCAGCTCATCAGAACATCTCCATGAAGGTACAGCGGAGCAGCATTGTTAGTGCTTTTACCATTTTGGCCTGAATATCAAGCAGCTTCCTCACTCTGTACGGCTGAACTGTAGAAAAATGCAAAACATACATTTAATACTCGGACAGGTACTGGTGAGGAGATCATACTCATGACATTACAGACGTACCATGCTCCTTCATTGTTAAAAGGTACAGCAAGTGGCAGATGAAGGGGCACTGGAATTAGAAACAAGAACAGTACATGTGACTAAAATAACATTTCTTGGAGGTAATCTGAAAGTACTGGTCCTTAAGGGTTAGGGTTAGCAACATCACACGCACCAGATTTTCTTCAGTCACAAAGCTGAAAATAAAGCCATAGACGGCTCTCAGCTGGTCTTTGCAGTCAATGAGATCAAACACGGTGAGCACCCAACGAAGAAAAAGAACCTACAAAGAGAAATGGAAAATCTGAGCAACGCGAGACGCAGCTGTGTGTGATACTCAAGTTTCCTTAACATTTTTACCTGAGTGTTTACTGCCAACTTTCCCACACACAGCCACGACACTCCTCGCACCACGGCTTCCTGCGGTACCACTGAAGTGGGAATCAGGAACTTGAGAATGCGTGAACACATCACGCTGCCTGCACGGAGAACAGTTCCAACATTAACACAGCTCCTAGATCTGGACTTTCTGCAGGGCCGCGAGCTCCAGCACGCCACAGGTGAACAGCAGGAGGAGGGAGACGCTGGTTCTCACCTGCACGGAGGCTCAGCGCCAGCTCCAGCAGCACAGACACGCCATCCGGAGGAAGCCCTCGGCTCAGAGCCACCGCCTCCACCCGTGCCAGGTGCCCCTGCAGGGCATCGTTCCCCCTCACCGTCGTGCCCTCCTCCACTGTGCACAACAAGGAAAGGAGTTAGTGATCACTCAGATGCAGATGTGGTTTAAAAAGCCTGCGGGTCTTAACTTCCGTAAGTTCCTCATAACGGAGCTGCAAAAAATCTTGTCTCGGCATCGTCACCGTGGTGTGCATGTGAGCAATAATCATGCACGACGTCTCAGTGGAAGCCATGCTACATCAAACATGTCACTCTACTTATATTTCCATGACTAGTCTACATGATGGGAAGGACTGACTTACAACAACTAACTTGCTCTGCTTTAAGTGCTTCATTTATAAAGTTAACCTGAAAATGAAGATGCACTGGATTACAAAATGAATTTAATTAGAAAATGATCATTATATGCTGACAGAGCTCTCTGGCCACCAGGTCTAACACAACATGTCTTTCACTGACATGAAATCACAAAATGAAATTGAAAGTAATTAAAATATCATTTGAGATTACTATTTGTGAGATCAACCTGAGATTTTAGTGAGAAACAATCTTCTCGTACAATAAGACTAGACCTCCTGTTCAATCTAAAGATATGAGATGATGTATTATGTGTGACTGATGTTTTGATTAGATTAAATTGGATTAATGGGGTCACGGATCAATGAATCAATATAAACTGAAGTGCTGCTACATCCCTATTCACCACATTCCTCCATGTACCTTATATGATATTTATGTTCTATTCTACATTATGTCCATTGTACACTGCACTGTGTGTGTCGTATAGTGATCTAACCCTATTGTATTTATATTACTTACAGTTCTATAGACACTAACGACTGGAGGATAATTCTTTACATTTTAACAAACCTGGCAATCTGACTGATAACTTTACTCCCACAATGCATGTCAAAACGTGGAGAGCTTTCTATTTTAAAATCAAGATCGCTTTATTCATGTGTATGAGACCAAGTAAAAATCATCTTTATAGTATATGATTAAATAATAAGAACGTTTTAAATGTTTGTCACCAAGTAGGGGTGTAAGAATATGTCCATCTATCTTGATTCAAACACCATGCAAAATCAAAACACTGATCAGACCTCGTACATATGGAGATGTGCCCTGACACGGACCAGGCCTGCGTTAATCAACAGAAGCCTGATGTCCCTTCTGCAGGTCTGACCCAGGAGTAAACACGTCAAGCTGTGTGTCAACTGCATCGTATGGAATCGTTGTCCACTCGATATAACATGTTTATGGTGAAAGTGTGATTTCCCTGCAGCACTGAGGGTGAAGGTGAGACAGTAAACAGGTGAAGCTGCTCATCACACCCTACAGGCCTCAGGCTCCACGTCGAGAAAGCGCTGATGTCTGAACGCAGAACCTCAGCTAACCGTCTCCGTGTGTGTGTGTGTTTCTGGCTCAGCTCCGTGTACCCGACGCTCCGTCATATGGCCCGCTAACCTAACGCGGTCCAGCCCGGTCCAGCCCTGCCCGGTCCAGCCCTGCCCTGCCCTGCCCAGCGGCCCGCAGCTCGACTCTCACCCCGGGAGAGGAACCTGAGCGCCAGCTCCAACGGCTCCGCCTCGCCCTTCTTCCTCCTGACGCTCTCCGCGCGTAGGCTCCTGCTGCTGGAGGAGACGGAGGAATCAGCTTCCCCCGGCGGGTCGACATGTTCGCCGGTCAGGTCGTGTTTGTCCGTCATGGCTGGGTCCTCATCGCTCCGAGTCCGAGTCCGAGTCCGCGCTACGGCGCCGCCACATTCAAATCAAACTCAAGCCCGCGACCGTTTGCTTATGCGCCTTACGTCACTTCCGTCCGCGCCGGCGCGCCATCGTGCGGTGGAGAGCGGTTACTGCAGCTCCGCGTTAAAGCGCTGGAGTACCTCAGAGGTACCTTTACCGACCACAGGACCAACTCCTGAACGCTACACCAGCAGCTGCACCAGAACTAAACCCCACGAACATTACTTATTCTTATAATCAGTGTTGAGAGTAACGTGTTACAAAACCAACAGTAATGTACTCCATTTTGCTTGAACGCTGTAATGTAAGCTATTGATACATTTTCAGTAGTACCGTACTCGTTACATATTCCGTGATGCTTTGTATTCGAACCTGATGCAGTGGTCACAAGGAGGCAGAACAGCTTCCACAGAAGAGAGCCAGTATGCTGGAATTTGGGATAAAACAACGGGCTAATAAATGTTTTTCAGTCCTTTAATTGTCAGCTTATTTTTTCAGTAAGTGAAGTGGCCAGAATATATAAGATGAAGTGTAGTGCCTGATCCGTTTGTCCAGTAGGTGCTGAACAGTGTGACTGAAGGTTCGTAAATGATCCTCCCCAAAATAACTGGAGACGTATTGTACGTTGATCACAGCACACTGAGATATACTGGTAACTTGTATTGAGTTTACTGTGAACTTTAAAAGTCTCATCAACTCAGTTTGAGATAAGATTAAAATGTGTTTTTTCCATAGAATCATTTAGTTTCCTCTGGTATAATTTTTATCAGGTGGTTGACAGGGGGTGAATTGACCACTCATCAGATATTATACAGTGAGTTTGTATTTAGTTTTTATTTTGGTTAACCTTAAATTATTCATTTCTCAAAACCAGTTTAATGGCTAAACTAGTAAAATGCCCACAACACATGAGCAGGATTCATGGATTTAAGGATGATGACATTTTTATTTAACAATCGCACACAAATGATAACATATAAATCAAATGAGGTAAAAGAAACATGTAGGCAGCAACAACATATCCTGATAAGATTGATACATAGAATTCTAAAATGGTACACTTAAAACTATTCCTGTACTAATAAAGACATGACAGCATTTCCTTACACAAATAAACCATCAAAATGAGACAAACACGGGGTCTTGCATTTTTGTCATTGGCAGTTCTCCTGGAATAGAGAAACCACTGGATTATCATGCACCCAAATAGTTCACAGACTACAAGTGAGTTTACTGTATGATGTCCTTTCAAAGATGAATACAAAAATGTAAATATTCTGCATCACCTTAAAGTAGATGTTATGTGAAAAGCATTAAGGGTTAGGAATGCAAGATGTGCCTACAGTTTATGAATAATTTTCATTCTAGGGGGTCAGAGAAGTCATAAAAGGTCACTAAAGGATCAATATAATCATAATTTAAAGCTGATATTTTAGTTTCATTATTATTAGCAATCATGGTTCTTTGTAAATGCAGGATGGAAACAGGGCTCACACAGGCAACATTGTCTGACCTTCTGGCACAGAGCCGAGCACAAAACAGTTGCCACAACTCAGGTTATTAGACCAAAACAAAAACGCAGGTGTGAAACCAAAAGTCGTACTGTGAGGCAGCTTTTATTGAGGTTGCAAAATTAAAATAACTTTTTGTGGCTACTGTCTTGTTTGATTTTTCATCACACTCGTATCAGCTATACAGTAATCGTCCATGCCTCCTCATGACAGTCGGAAGCACGAGAGCTAAGAGAGTTTGACTTTGTTCTTTTCCTGGGCGTTGAGCTGCTCCTCTCTCCTCTCCTCCCTCTCGGGTCGGTCGTCGCTCTGGCGCGCGATCAGGAGCCGGCAGGTCAGCAGGATGCCGAAGACGAGGGCGTGAGCATAGCGCTTCAGAGGATCTCCGACCAGCTGGTGGAAGAAGAGCACCGCCAGCATCACCAGCAGCAGCAGGAAGTTGGCCACGTCCTTGGGTTTGCCCGGCACCAGAGTCAGCACCACACCACAGCCCACCTCCAAGGTGCCGATGATCTTGCGTAGCAGCACTGAAGTTATGCCCAGTTTCTTCAGGCCCGGCAGCGCCTTGGCGTAACTCTTATAAGCTCTTTTCTGGAAAAGCAAGCAGAAAATTAGGCCCAATGAGAGTATGACCTGTACTGTTTAGTAATACAGATATGTCTTCTAACATAAAGAATGATGTCCAAGCCGATGTTCACATAAAAGATGACTGTCAGGAAGTCAGCTTGTGTAACACGCCAGTGGTAAAAGCACAATATGAGCCTGAAGGCAGCGAGTTGCTCAGCATCAGGACCAGCAGGTGCGGGAGAGAATTTGCTGGAACATGTCGCCATTTCTGCACAGCTACAGCACACGACAGCAGGCAGTTTATCAGGCTTAACGAGCCCCAAATCAACAGGAGTTAAATCAATGAAACTTGAACAAATAAATTCCGACTCAAATATACATCCTTTCCACACGAAACACGGCCGTGGATTTACGCGGTGCAGGAGAACACAAAGTTAGCATGTAGCTGAACAACAGTGCGGCTGCGCAGATGACACAAAAAGCCCGAACCGAGCCGATGATGCATCACATCTCATAACCACACTCTCACCACATTTATTAAAGCCCGTCTTAACAATCACCTTCCCCTGAGATCGGGTTATTTCTCCACTTTTCTGCTGCCCTTATTGTTCGCACTTTAACGCTGCGCGCTCCGTATGAATTCCAGTGAGACATCAATATGAATGAATGAAAATCATAATAAATTATCGTGAAAACTGTTGTGCAGGAGTGTTTTCATATGCTGGCCGAAAACCAACCGCCGAATTCTAATGATTGTGATTTTAAGCAGTTTTGTTGGTGCAGTTCGCCGGGACAAAGCCGTCCTCCCCCCGCGCGCGCGTGTGTGTGTGTGTGTGTGTGTGTGTGTGTGTGTGTGTGTGTGTGTGTGTGTGTGTGTGTGATTGTGTGTGTGAGTGTGAGAGTGTGTGTGTGCTCTCTCACCATCTCGTTGTACGCGTCCTTGCTGAGGCGTGGGGTGAGTTTGATGGTTCCCATGAAGACGAAGAAGAGTCCGAGCGCGAAGCTGAGCGCCACGATGGTGACGGTGCGCGGAGACGCCATCTTCCCTCAGCACTGCAGCTCAGCCCGGCTCCAGCAGCAGCGCCGCGTCCCGAGCCTCCTCCTCCTCCTCCTCCTCCTCCCGCGTCCTGCTGGAGATGCTGGATGGGGGATGGGGTGGGGAGAAGAAGAAAAAAGAGAAAGACACACGTCCTGAAGCTCTCACGCACTTGCCCGCACACGCCGCTAGATGGCGCTCCGCGAAAACACGCCACCTCCCAGCAGCGGGCAGTGGACACGGCCGTGGACTGCAGGGTCATTCATTATCTACAAGAGAAAACTACTGAAAGACTCCACTCTATATTATGCATACATGTTTAAATTTTAACAGAGTGGTGGTATTCATATTAGAATACAGCGAAAAACTATCTAACTTCCCTTCCGCGGATTAAAAGGGTTATATAGAGTTAATATGGGCTATCTGTCTATCTATCTATCTATCTGTCTGTCTATCTATCTGTCTATCTGTCTATCTATCTGTCTGTCTATCTATCTGTCTATCTGTCTATCTATCTATCTGTCTATCTATCTATCTATCTGTCTGTCTATCTATCTGTCTATCTGTCTATCTATCTATCTGTCTATCTATCTATCTGTCTGTCTGTCTGTCTGTCTGTCTTCATCTGGTTGGTGTTAATGACAAAGTCAGTACATTTTCAGGGCTCTCATCACAGGTAAGCAAAGCTTGTGTCACACACGCACACACTCACACACACACAGTCTCTATCTCTCAAACACACACACACACACGCACACATACACACACAACAGAAACAAACACGTTTTTCCTTTTTATCACACTGTATTTTTTAAGAATAATTCTATTCCTTGTAAGTCAATCATGTTGTAAGTTAAAACAAATCAAGACTTACAAACTGCAGACAACAATCTATCATTTACAGCGTTTATCACACATTTATCTAGAGCAACTGCCATCTTAATTACACAGACTGCAATTTGGGGTTCAAGGTCTTGCACAGGGAGCCAGTGGTTGTAGTGCTGGAGGCAGGATTTGAATCTACAACCTTTTGGTTTGAGTATCCTAACCACTAGATACTACTATCAGATCTATCAGTGTGTAATCTCTGCATTCTAATGTCTAACATCACCACAGCATGAAGAAGAAAACTTAAAAATGACCTCATACAAAAACATATGCAAATATACATCAACGTGGCCACAAGAAAAGATAAAAAAAGATGCCATGCATGCTCATATTAAGTTCTAGCGTTACAGTTTGTACGTCTATAAAGTACTTAAAATGAATTCACTGCAACATAAATAAACCACAAAATAAATTAAAACACAATACAAAAACATGTATAATTATCAAATAATGTAGGGAATCTACATGACATCAAAAATCACACGTTGGTACAGTTTATGAATGGCAACATGAATAAATATAGTGTAAAAACACGAGAGGCTATAATAGATTTAAGAACTGTGATGTTTGTAGCATAAATGTATTGGTGACTGTTAAAAACTGCAGTAGTCAATCAACATCATTTTAAAAAGTGATAGATGTGATTGCAGTTAAAACCCATCACTGGCAGTATTATAATATTCATACTTGTTCTGTGTTAAAACTCTGCTTGATGATGCTATACTGGCAGCTGTAGAGAAATGCAGATTTTATTCTCTTATTCAGGTCAGATGAGAGGATCAACCGCTGAAGATGTGAGACAGGAGAGTGCTGGTTGTTTCAGGTGATTTGAGATGGTGCTAAGCTGCTGATCGCTTGAGTTTGTCCAGAACTCTGTGTGTGTTGATCTTACATCTCCCTGAGGGTCCGGCCTCCTCACTGCTCCGACACCGGGTTTTGATCCTGTCTGGCTTTTAGAGCCAAAATTGCTTTTCTGTAAAGATCTACCAGAAAACAGGCACATTAAACAGTTTAATCTGTTGAGCTTCTACATCAGGGCTGCTCATCCTGGACTTCATCTTTTTGTTTGAAATGTAGTGAATCTCCACATCAGGAGCAGCTCTGATCAAAACCTGCTGCTACAATTGATTCTATGAATTCTGTGTGTCTTTGTTATGAACTAGGGCTTGAGTAACACTCACCAAAAGTGGCTGACAGGTCGGCTGGCTGTGTGTAAGCTGCTGGAATCCCCTCCGTGTTTATCTTGTTCTTCCGTCTTCCTTTCACAACCTTCTTCTTTTTCTTCTTTACTCCTTTCCCTGTCCGTGGTGTATATTATAATAAACATTATCATCATCATTTGCTGGAAATTTCCACGTGTCGCAGTGAGCGGACAAACCTTTAGTGGGTTTGGAGTCATCGTGTTGAGGAGATTCTGCATGATCCAAAGTTTCCTCTTTTATTTTTGCTTTGCGTTTCAGTTTCCCGCGTTTGCGTGGCAACAGAGCACTGCTGGCCTTCTCCTTCTGACCGCTGTGGTCCTGCTCTGCCTCCTGTCCTTCTGCCTCATCTTCCTCCTGCTCATTCTCTTCAGTCGGATTCTCACCCCCATTTTTCACACTCCGCCGCTTAATCTTCACCCTCACCTTCCTTTTCTTCAACTTCTTAAACGAGTTCTCCTGGAATCAAATGGTCCCATTTTTGGGGAAAAGTCAAATTACTGACACTCAGGACTTACTATTCCATGTGAAGTTGCATGCCAAATGAGTGTGTTTTGTCACATACATCTTGACATATAAGATGAATACCTTTGTGAGGATATCTCTGACAGGTTGTAGTGTATCTCTGCTTTTTGGATCCTTCTCCAGGTGCTGCTGTGCTTGCTGGATATCTGGCCTACTGCCTCTTATTCTGCAGAAGCAAGTCTTGGTCAGTATTTGACAACCTATAATAATTTTTCCACTTTATGTTCATTTTATTGGAAACAATCAATTTGTGCCTCGGCTTCCTGTGTCCTACAACTCCCAGCTGCTGATGTTACGGGTCATACACTAAGAGGTAATTCCTATATAAATGATGACTGTGAGATATAGCTGTAGTTAACTGCATCCAGAAGGTGGAACTACAGTGTTGGAACTTGCAGGTGTAGTTCAGCTCATAGTCTTCAAACCCTTACCTTTTATCATCGTTTTTCTTCCGGCTCTTTTCTCCTCTCCCCTTTCTTTCTCTCTCCTCTGGTTCTAGTGGTCTTCTTCCGTCTCTGACCACACGTGCACAGATATCAGGGTAGTCGAGGGAAATGGCCCTTAGCAGCCACCTGAGCCCTCGCAGGGTTTTCCTGTCGGACCAGCGCCACGGGTCCATCACGGCTGAGCACGGCTCCTTCAGGGGACACAGACTGTTCTTGTAGCTATTCAAGTGATTAAAATTATTCAACTAGTAGCCAAACAACACTCAAGTCAGATCAAGGCTGTAGAACCCTCACACCAACCATTTTAGTCACAGTCCCAGTACAGGCCCCTTTTAAACAACCCCTGCAGTACGTACCACGTGGCACAGCGAGCGGCTCTGGTTGACCAGCTTCTCCAAGTTCAAAACCTCGATCAGCTCACTTCCCAGCATGGCGTTCACCTTGTCCTGCTTATTGGCAAGTCTGCACATGACAGCAGGATGTGGAGACGCTGTGATCCATATTCATCCATTATATCATTCAAGACATTACATCATCACCAACATTTCATTTTATCTGTGTGTAAACACTGTGTTTCTTACACCAGCAGAGGTTTCCCGGCCACTCTGGGCTGTCTCAGCACCTCCGTCAGCAGCTCTTTCACCTCCTTCATCCTTGCTCTGTCACTGGAGTCCACCACAAACACCAGTCCGTGAGCCTCACCGTAGTGATCCTTCCATGAGACTCGGCCGTCGGGAGCGCCCCCGGTGTCCAGCAGCGTGATCAGGAAGTTCTCCAGCCTGAGCTCATGCCGGACGCATGCGTGCGTAGCGCCGGTCTCTCCCAGCGGAGCTGCAAATGAGCTCAGGTTAGAAACTCTGCCACTCTAACTCCAGCAGCATCGCACATCAGCCTTCTCTCCTGCTGCGCTCCAGTGCCTTACCTCTCAGCATCCCTCTCATACACGACGTCTTCCCGGCCTTGTCCAGACCCACCACGAGCACTGTAACTTTCCTGAGGAAATATAAGCAGTACGAGTTAGTAAAGCAGCTGGATATTGCCTTTTCATTTCAAGCTGGACATTAGTAGCTCATGTTCAACCTCAGCGGTTGCTGCAGTTTGGAGGCCCAGGTGCAGAAGTTGCTCATCAGGTTGAACATGTTGAGGTGAGGAGGTGAGCACCAGGATGAGCACCATCTCCTCTTCAACTCAAACCTGCACCACGAGCACACAGCAGAGGAACAAAGTGAGTGTGTGTGTGTATGAGTGTGTGTGCTCACAGGAGTGTTAGGGTAGCACCAGCAGCAGCAATTATCTCAGCAGTGTTGGGTTACTTACTTCCAAATTGTACTAGATTATATACGACTAGTTAGGGTTATTTCAAAGTAATTAGTTCCATTATTCCAGTATTACTGTCTCCGAACTGTGATGTGTTACACGACTCCTGCATTACTGTTGAGTTACTTTCGCCAGAGTAAGTGTGGAAGTAGGACATTGTAAAATGGTAAAATGTAGTTTACTGCAGTTGATTCTACATCAGTGGAGGGTGATGTGGTGCAGCATAATGACTAGACATACACTCTGTAGGAAACAACTCTTTTACTCACTATTTTACTCTTGTCACAAAGATCTCGTAGTGTTGGGGATTTTATTATTGAAAACAAAACAGCACTAAATTAAAAGTGTGTTGTAATGTGTTACTGAAATATGTAACAAGTATATTATTACTGTAATGCCTTATACTACTGTGTTACAGCAAAGTCATGCGTTACTGTAACACATTACTCCTAAACTTATGTAACACATTACTCCTAACACTCTACCGCAGTGTATCACATATTTTTAAACAGTTTGGACTTCCTCTGGTGCCAGCTTTGAGTTAATTATTACGGATTTCATTTGCTAAAATGAGATTATACCTTATGGTGTTGTGATGCATATTAGCTCAAAATATCAACAGCCTTCATTAAAATCAAACCACATGCAGTAAACTCAGTGCTACTGACTGTGAAAGAGTGGTCTTTAATGTGACCTTACATTAGCATCAGGCCATAACCAGTTACTCCCATTTTCTTCACTAGTAAACAAGCAGCTACAACTTCATCCGTAATCTCCAGTATGAGGGAACGGAACATTTACAGATACTTGTTCTTCTTATGAATGTTGAGGCTCAAGGTTTATTCCCAACTCTGTTCGCCTGCTTGGTGCAACAACATGTACGGAAATCGCTACTCATTTCTTCACACCTTGTTCCACACGGCAAGGCTTATTTGTGCTTTTGATGTAGTCTTGACAAATGTTACAGTTTTTACATGTATGTGTGCACATGTTGAAATAAATCATTGCACCTACTGTCTCATTTTCTTATTAAAACCTAGAAAAATAAGGGCTGAGTCAAGACAATGCACAAATCAACAGAAGTAAGTTTCATTTTCTACCTCCAGCACTACCACCACTGGGTTCTTGAACAAGACTCTTAACCCCAAGTTGCTGCAGGGAGACTGACCCTGTAAATATAACTGTAAATATTGCTCAGCAAAGCAGCAGCAGCAGCAGCCAAAAGTGTTTACAGGAGCGTGAAATAAGTAAGACAGTCATACATTAAAACAGTTTTATCCTGCAAGTTAGCTGTGACAGCCCCACTCTGAAAATCTAGCCCAGTGCAGTTTTAAAGCTGTTGAGGTGGCAGCAACGTACCCTGTGTCAGGGCCAACGCTGGTCATAATCACATCCCCTCATGCCAGACTCAGGGCAGACTGCAGTTTGGAAAATCTCGAGCAGCGTTTCAGGTGCATCTGTTCGGCCTCACTAAGCCTGTCTGGTCCACCGTTCCTGTCCTCCTCCTGCTCCCACTGACCCCAATTCCACAAACACACTCTTCTGCTGCCTCTTTATCACACACCACATGATCTCCGCACAGTAGCCACACGACCAGCAGGTTAGTTAGAACTATGGTGGAGGAACTTGGTCTGGTGGTCCAGGTACTGATGCAGTCCAACACTCACCACATGTGTGGTCAACACCACACTGATACACTACACTACACACACTCTAATGAGACATGAAACACGAAATCAACTCCATCTGAAACAACTATCAAACCTTAAGATGCTGTTTTAACTTCACAGCAGTGTGTACTAGATACTGAATTATTTCTGAACCAAAAATTCTACTTACAGGAGAATGTCTGAGTCTGTCTGCATGTTTGTGTCTCTCTCTCCTTGGACATTCTGCACAGTCTAGGACAATACTAATCAGTCTCAAATTATGCCTTTAATCCTGTCACCTCATGTGGGAGGAGCTAAAGAGGAATCATTGCTGACCAATCAGATAAGCCGCAGGGACACCTGCTCCCCCACTGCGTTGTAAACACTGCTTTAAGGAGGACAAACACTGCCTCCTTAAATATTTTAAGAACAGGAAAGCAATGTACAAAAATGTAGTATGATGCTTATTTAACTGTATATTTTAATTCACTGTTAATTTGATAGACATTTTACCATGGATTATACCATAAGATGTCATGAGCCTCATCATAATCCTGTTTACACTACTGACGTATGGAGCTGATGGATAAAGTGATGTAATAATGGGAAAGACATAATCACTGTAAGGCTCTGCATCTGTCTCCTGTGTCTACTATTAAGTAATTAAATTAAATCATCTATAAGAATGTAACATAATTAGCTGACTGTATTATTTAAAATGCCCATGAAAAACCTCAGACATGATAGGATTTATAGCATGTTGCTGTACCTTTAAGGAAACACATCGCAGTATTGCAGTATATTATTAAAGTGAATTTAATGAGTGATTATTTGTCATTGTGAACACACACAGCACACAGAAGGAGTGAAACACAACCACATGTGACATCTGTGTTTGACACCTCCGCTAGTGGAGTACCTTTAGCAGTCCCTATAATGAGACATCAGGTTACATAAAGCTGTTACACAGATATTATCATTAAACTTTACATGCACTGTGTCCACTGATCACACAACCTCCACAATGGCTTAACTTAAGTATCTTAAGTATCCCATAATTCATGGATAAAATTGTTGATTTGAGAGGTATTAAAAGTTGGGTTATTGCTACATTTGGTATGTAAAGTCTATTCAGTTATATTTTGTATATACGCTCTGTGTGACTACATTGTATTTCTTAGTCCTGTAGATGGTTTTAATTAGTTCTGGTGTAATTGTGTTAGTGATCAATATGCATTATCTCTTGTTTGTGGACCATTAGGTTCAAAGTGATGACTTGACAAAAGCAGAAACCTCAGTGTTCCAGAAATGTTTTCTCAGTAAGAGCAGACGCTGCTGCTGCGTGACTCAGATCAAATTACAAAACAGTGGTTTCTTGTGGAGAAGGAAATAAAGCTGCAACTCCCCTCGGTTGCTTCATCGCATTACGTCTTTACTGAAGCGCCCTATCTCAGAGCTGCTTCCTGCCCAAAGACGTCACGTGAGGCAATAACCACCCGGCCTGTGTGTGTGTGTGTGCTCATCCTGACACACCTATATATTACACACACAGTATTACCACATGACAGTATGTTCTGCAGTGGGAGTTTTGAGGCTGGAACTCAGAGCTGGAGCTGTGTTTGATCCACTTTACTAATCAGCCCAGTCCCCAGGTACACTGGCATGGAGTTATTGTTGGAGTGTTGTACTTTGATGCACTCTAATCCCCAGCACTGTCCTGCTGTGATGTGATCACTCAGTCTGCGCAACGCAGCGATTAAAGGTGCAGTACGCTGACTGACGACCAGGACAGAGTCAGGGTCAGGGTTACGCACACTGAGGAGCGGGCTGGCTCCAGGTCAGTGTCCCGACTGTATGTAGAACAATGGGGACAGATATCAGCGTTAACCTGTACTCCAAATGACATGAAACACAAACCTGAGAACAGAAATAACACTCACATTCTACTCATTTCTACAATGTCCACATTCAGCGTGTAAGTGTAAACATCAGTGACTGATAAAGTGTGTAAATTTGGGTTTTATATATTAATGTCTCACCACAGGCTTCAAAACACTTGATTCTCCTTCCTGTTAATCTTTATCAATCTTCTTTTTTTCCTGTTGTTCCATGCTGGTTACTCACATTATAGTAATGCTCCAAATACGTTTAATAAAATAGTACTGAAGAAGTGGCAACAAGGGGCGGTGGTGGTCAGTATGAGGGTGTTGGTGATCTAGTGGTTAGGATCCCGGTTCCAGCACTACCACCACTAGGTTCCTGAACAAGACCCTGAACCCCCTGTTGCTGCAGTAAGACTTCCTCAGTTATTAATATAATGGCCTAATTATGCAACATAAAAATAAAAAAACAGTGTATTCATGAAAAGCTTGGTCATGATAGTCATGCACATTTTAGCTTCCACATCCTGGCACATTTTATAAAGCATAACCATAGATAGGACCACATATCATCTACATCAGAAGTCATGACTGTGTCTGTGTCATTCCAACAAAACAAAATGCTGCACAGTGACTACATGCAAATAACATTTAGAACACTGTTCAACTTGAGTTTGTTCATCTCTTTAAAAATGAATTCATTGTTCTGTGAAGACATGGAAACAAAGGTCCTATTGATATCCAAACTAAATAAATAGCACGTATCAGTAGATGTTAGGTGGAGTTGTTAAAAAAAAAAATCACCATTTGTTGTTAAAGATTTGCTTTGGCCATTTCCCATTAAACATGTTAGAATTTGTAAGAATTAAAATAATACTGGATGTAATCTTACATTAGCAATGAGAAATGAGCTGTTGCTCAGCTGAAAAAGTAGAATAATTCTCCAGTGATAACATTCTGGTTATCTTATATGATCTCTGTGTTACATGCATCAATACAAGTCAAATTGGAACCTCTATTGTACCCTTTTTGGTTTCAGTGGCAAATAATTTGCAGCAAATTCAAAGCAGCGCAGTCTGTGCTCCGAGTACTCCCCTAATTCAAATATTTTACCATATATAGTTAAATGGTAATGCACTTCCACGTTTGTATTACTGATCCAACCATGTGCCCTGCATTCCTCTCTCTTCAACAGACTTAATAGGGAGCCCTAACATCTGAGCACCAACATGTATACTGAGCAAGCTTGTTTTATTTAGTCACCTTACCATTTTTATAAGCAGTTTTATTTCTGTCCAGTGTAAATTTTATTTTTGGAAACGTTCAAGCTGGTTTTGGTGCCAAGCCTGTATGAAAAAAAAAAACAGTTTGTGCTGTATTTGACTGTTTGACCATCATGGGGATGATAGTGGCCTGGTGGTTAGGATACTCGCCCTGGATCTGGTCCTGCATCTGCTAAATGTTAAGCAGCAAACCAGAAAGTATTGACATTTGATATTTTACCTGCATATTCATGTCCACCTTCTCCTCCTCTCATCACTTCACCACTTGTTCCAAGGATTAGATCATTTTTGACAGTGCACCAGAGCGTTCTGCACCATTGTAAATTATTCAGCATATTTCTAACCCCCCCAGGTGAACCCAAAATCTGTTCAGCATAGCATTATAAATTAACCTGGAAAAACAGTTCCACTATGTTGCCCTTTTATAATAATAAGGAAAACGTCATGTCAAAATCCATCTACTTCTTCAGTAGTCTGTATTGGTCTTTATTTACCAGTATTCTTAAGCCAGTTAAAACATTTAAGCTGAGACAGTATTAAATCATACAACTTTAAAACCAAATAAGCTACTGCTTTATCCACAAAGATTTTACGCAATAAGATGTAAGTGTGCTCTTCAGCATTTGTAGATTCTGTTCTCACAAGGAAACCTGGATGCTAAAATCATCATGAAAACTTTCTAAATGTGTTTAAAGACTGCAGTTCTTCTTAATAAGGGTTGTTGAGCACGGTGCCCTGTGTTCTTATCTTATTTCCAGTATATATCTGAATTTAATTTAAAGAACTCTGTCGGTCTCCTGTCTGCGACCGGTGGGCACTGGGACCCGGGGGAGAGAGAGCCGTGAGGCGGTGAGACGCTGTGAGGAGCTGCGTGTGGAGACACACCTGACTGACCCGATCACACACACACATACACACACACATGATATCAATACTTTGAAGCTTGACACACACATACACACACACACACACACAGTCCAGCTTGACACACACACACACACAGTTGTGCCCTCACACACACACACACACATCTCTTGTACTTATATAGTAGTGAGGACCTCCATTGACTTATATTAATTGTGCAACCAAAAGCTAATCTTTCTTTCACTTTTAGTTTTGCAAATAAACTTTTTTTTGTAAAGCAGTTTAAAGAAGTGAGACCACTGGAAAAGTTCCCACTCCCAAAAATGTCCTCACTCTGCTGGTTAAAAACTCATTTTGGTTCTCACTAAGTAGCAAGTATAAGAACACACACATTGATTATAATATACACACACACACACACACACACACACACACACACACACACACACACACACACACACACACACACACTTTCACACACACACACACACCACCTCAATAATATCATCAATAACACACCCTCGTCAGCGGGGCGGAAACTGAGTTTGAGGTGATTTGGGGGAGTAACTGCGGCCTGCTCTGTCGTGGTTTGCTGACGTTGTGCGTGTTTTGGGTGGAGGAGCTGCTGTTTTCTTCACGTCCAGGGGAGATCTCGCCTGAAACACGCCCCCGCCTCGCCAAGCGAAGTGAAGGATCAATAAGAGGAATCGATCTGCTGCTGACCTGGTGGTGATCGGGGATAAGCTCAGCACGGGGTCTGGTGCGTGGCTGCTGAGTAAGGGCGCTTCCCCTGCACTTTAAAGGCCGTTTGTAAAGGGTGCGTGGGCTACAAGGAGGAGGAATGTTCAGAACTTGCTTCACGTGGTGTTCGGAGCGGGGGCGAGATGATCCGCAGCCATGAAGGCCGAGTGTCACGATCCCCAGAGCCTGCTGGAGGAGAAGATGGAGGAAACCGCGGTGAGCGATTGGTCGCGGAGGTGCGTCGACACCCGAACCCCGAGCCCACGGCCCACGGTAGGATCCCCTGCGCCGCTCAGCGTGCCAGGGCCACCGTGCTGTACTGTGCAGAGCTCGTGGGCGCCTTCGGTGCTGGAGTAGCTGGTACCACAGCAGCGTGAGGACTGTGTGGATGGACTGACCATCACTCATCCCGGTTCCTCCGTGGTCACGCAGCCAATTTTACTACCGTCCATCGACCTGGGACGACCGGGCTGCCTGTCCCCTGGCGCGCATCTGCTGCAGCGGGGCCCGTTTACAGGTAGAGTGTTGGACGCCCGAGAAACACCTGCTCAGTCTGTAACGACACGCACGCAGTCCGCGGCTTCAGACAAGTGATCACAGAACACACTGACCGGACCGACGCGGGTCACTCCCCCTGCTAACCCTGGGTGAGGACACAGTGTAAAAAAACACTGACCGCCTCAGTCCTTCTTCTTCTGTACTCTTAATAAACACCGTGCAGAAGCCGGTCAGATCTGGGGGCTTGACCCGTGCTGTGATTGTGTGTGTGTGTGTTGGTGTTTCTCTGTGGTTGTGTGTGATTGTGTGTGTGTGTGTTGGTGTTTCTCTGTGGTTGTGTGTGATTGTGTGTGTGTGTGTTGGTGTTTCTCTGTGGTTGTGTGTGATTGTGTGTGTGTGTGTTGGTGTTTCTCTGTGGTTGTGTGTGATTGTGTGTGTGTGTGTTGGTGTTTCTCTGTGGTTGTGTGTGATTGTGTGTGTGTGTGTTGGTGTTTCTCTGTGGTTGTGTGTGATTGTGTGTGTGTGTGTTGGTGTTTCTCTGTGGTTGTGTGTGATTGTGTGTGTGTGTGTTGGTGTTTCTCTGTGGTTGTGTGTGATTGTGTGTGTGTGTGTTGGTGTTTCTCTGTGGTTGTGTGTGATTGTGTGTGTGTGTGTTGGTGTTTCTCTGTGGTTGTGTGTGATTGTGTGTGTGTGTGTTGGTGTTTCTCTGTGGTTGTGTGTGATTGTGTGTGTGTGTGTTGGTGTTTCTCTGTGGTTGTGTGTGATTGTGTGTGTGTGTGTTGGTGTTTCTCTGTGGTTGTGTGTGATTGTGTGTGTGTGTGTTGGTGTTTCTCTGTGGTTGTGTGTGATTGTGTGTGTGTGTGTTGGTGTTTCTCTGTGGTTGTGTGTGATTGTGTGTGTGTGTGTTGGTGTTTCTCTGTGGTTGTGTGTGATTGTGTGTGTGTGTGTTGGTGTTTCTCTGTGGTTGTGTGTGATTGTGTGTGTGTGTGTTGGTGTTTCTCTGTGGTTGTGTGTGATTGTGTGTGTGTGTGTTGGTGTTTCTCTGTGGTTGTGTGTGATTGTGTGTGTGTGTGTTGGTGTTTCTCTGTGGTTGTGTGTGATTGTGTGTGTGTGTGTTGGTGTTTCTCTGTGGTTGTGTGTGATTGTGTGTGTGTGTGTTGGTGTTTCTCTGTGGTTGTGTGTGATTGTGTGTGTGTGTGTTGGTGTTTCTCTGTGGTTGTGTGTGATTGTGTGTGTGTGTGTTGGTGTTTCTCTGTGGTTGTGTGTGATTGTGTGTGTGTGTGTTGGTGTTTCTCTGTGGTTGTGTGTGATTGTGTGTGTGTGTGTTGGTGTTTCTCTGTGGTTGTGTGTGATTGTGTGTGTGTGTGTTGGTGTTTCTCTGTGGTTGTGTGTGATTGTGTGTGTGTGTGTTGGTGTTTCTCTGTGGTTGTGTGTGATTGTGTGTGTGTGTGTTGGTGTTTCTCTGTGGTTGTGTGTGATTGTGTGTGTGTGTGTTGGTGTTTCTCTGTGGTTGTGTGTGATTGTGTGTGTGTGTGTTGGTGTTTCTCTGTGGTTGTGTGTGATTGTGTGTGTGTGTGTTGGTGTTTCTCTGTGGTTGTGTGTGATTGTGTGTGTGTGTGTTGGTGTTTCTCTGTGGTTGTGTGTGATTGTGTGTGTGTGTGTTGGTGTTTCTCTGTGGTTGTGTGTGATTGTGTGTGTGTGTGTTGGTGTTTCTCTGTGGTTGTGTGTGATTGTGTGTGTGTGTGTTGGTGTTTCTCTGTGGTTGTGTGTGATTGTGTGTGTGTGTGTTGGTGTTTCTCTGTGGTTGTGTGTGATTGTGTGTGTGTGTGTTGGTGTTTCTCTGTGGTTGTGTGTGATTGTGTGTGTGTGTGTTGGTGTTTCTCTGTGGTTGTGTGTGATTGTGTGTGTGTGTGTTGGTGTTTCTCTGTGGTTGTGTGTGATTGTGTGTGTGTGTGTTGGTGTTTCTCTGTGGTTGTGTGTGATTGTGTGTGTGTGTGTTGGTGTTTCTCTGTGGTTGTGTGTGATTGTGTGTGTGTGTGTTGGTGTTTCTCTGTGGTTGTGTGTGATTGTGTGTGTGTGTGTTGGTGTTTCTCTGTGGTTGTGTGTGATTGTGTGTGTGTGTGTTGGTGTTTCTCTGTGGTTGTGTGTGATTGTGTGTGTGTGTGTTGGTGTTTCTCTGTGGTTGTGTGTGATTGTGTGTGTGTGTGTTGGTGTTTCTCTGTGGTTGTGTGTGATTGTGTGTGTGTGTGTTGGTGTTTCTCTGTGGTTGTGTGTGATTGTGTGTGTGTGTGTTGGTGTTTCTCTGTGGTTGTGTGTGATTGTGTGTGTGTGTGTTGGTGTTTCTCTGTGGTTGTGTGTGATTGTGTGTGTGTGTGTTGGTGTTTCTCTGTGGTTGTGTGTGATTGTGTGTGTGTGTGTTGGTGTTTCTCTGTGGTTGTGTGTGATTGTGTGTGTGTGTGTTGGTGTTTCTCTGTGGTTGTGTGTGATTGTGTGTGTGTGTGTTGGTGTTTCTCTGTGGTTGTGTGTGATTGTGTGTGTGTGTGTTGGTGTTTCTCTGTGGTTGTGTGTGATTGTGTGTGTGTGTGTTGGTGTTTCTCTGTGGTTGTGTGTGATTGTGTGTGTGTGTGTTGGTGTTTCTCTGTGGTTGTGTGTGATTGTGTGTGTGTGTGTTGGTGTTTCTCTGTGGTTGTGTGTGATTGTGTGTGTGTGTGTTGGTGTTTCTCTGTGGTTGTGTGTGATTGTGTGTGTGTGTGTTGGTGTTTCTCTGTGGTTGTGTGTGATTGTGTGTGTGTGTGTTGGTGTTTCTCTGTGGTTGTGTGTGATTGTGTGTGTGTGTGTTGGTGTTTCTCTGTGGTTGTGTGTGATTGTGTGTGTGTGTGTTGGTGTTTCTCTGTGGTTGTGTGTGATTGTGTGTGTGTGTGTTGGTGTTTCTCTGTGGTTGTGTGTGATTGTGTGTGTGTGTGTTGGTGTTTCTCTGTGGTTGTGTGTGATTGTGTGTGTGTGTGTTGGTGTTTCTCTGTGGTTGTGTGTGATTGTGTGTGTGTGTGTTGGTGTTTCTCTGTGGTTGTGTGTGATTGTGTGTGTGTGTGTTGGTGTTTCTCTGTGGTTGTGTGTGATTGTGTGTGTGTGTGTTGGTGTTTCTCTGTGGTTGTGTGTGATTGTGTGTGTGTGTGTTGGTGTTTCTCTGTGGTTGTGTGTGATTGTGTGTGTGTGTGTTGGTGTTTCTCTGTGGTTGTGTGTGATTGTGTGTGTGTGTGTTGGTGTTTCTCTGTGGTTGTGTGTGATTGTGTGTGTGTGTGTTGGTGTTTCTCTGTGGTTGTGTGTGATTGTGTGTGTGTGTGTTGGTGTTTCTCTGTGGTTGTGTGTGATTGTGTGTGTGTGTGTTGGTGTTTCTCTGTGGTTGTGTGTGATTGTGTGTGTGTGTGTTGGTGTTTCTCTGTGGTTGTGTGTGATTGTGTGTGTGTGTGTTGGTGTTTCTCTGTGGTTGTGTGTGATTGTGTGTGTGTGTGTTGGTGTTTCTCTGTGGTTGTGTGTGATTGTGTGTGTGTGTGTTGGTGTTTCTCTGTGGTTGTGTGTGATTGTGTGTGTGTGTGTTGGTGTTTCTCTGTGGTTGTGTGTGATTGTGTGTGTGTGTGTTGGTGTTTCTCTGTGGTTGTGTGTGATTGTGTGTGTGTGTGTTGGTGTTTCTCTGTGGTTGTGTGTGATTGTGTGTGTGTGTGTTGGTGTTTCTCTGTGGTTGTGTGTGATTGTGTGTGTGTGTGTTGGTGTTTCTCTGTGGTTGTGTGTGATTGTGTGTGTGTGTGTTGGTGTTTCTCTGTGGTTGTGTGTGATTGTGTGTGTGTGTGTTGGTGTTTCTCTGTGGTTGTGTGTGATTGTGTGTGTGTGTGTTGGTGTTTCTCTGTGGTTGTGTGTGATTGTGTGTGTGTGTGTTGGTGTTTCTCTGTGGTTGTGTGTGATTGTGTGTGTGTGTGTTGGTGTTTCTCTGTGGTTGTGTGTGATTGTGTGTGTGTGTGTTGGTGTTTCTCTGTGGTTGTGTGTGATTGTGTGTGTGTGTGTTGGTGTTTCTCTGTGGTTGTGTGTGATTGTGTGTGTGTGTGTTGGTGTTTCTCTGTGGTTGTGTGTGATTGTGTGTGTGTGTGTTGGTGTTTCTCTGTGGTTGTGTGTGATTGTGTGTGTGTGTGTTGGTGTTTCTCTGTGGTTGTGTGTGATTGTGTGTGTGTGTGTTGGTGTTTCTCTGTGGTTGTGTGTGATTGTGTGTGTGTGTGTTGGTGTTTCTCTGTGGTTGTGTGTGATTGTGTGTGTGTGTGTTGGTGTTTCTCTGTGGTTGTGTGTGATTGTGTGTGTGTGTGTTGGTGTTTCTCTGTGGTTGTGTGTGATTGTGTGTGTGTGTGTTGGTGTTTCTCTGTGGTTGTGTGTGATTGTGTGTGTGTGTGTTGGTGTTTCTCTGTGGTTGTGTGTGATTGTGTGTGTGTGTGTTGGTGTTTCTCTGTGGTTGTGTGTGATTGTGTGTGTGTGTGTTGGTGTTTCTCTGTGGTTGTGTGTGATTGTGTGTGTGTGTGTTGGTGTTTCTCTGTGGTTGTGTGTGATTGTGTGTGTGTGTGTTGGTGTTTCTCTGTGGTTGTGTGTGATTGTGTGTGTGTGTGTTGGTGTTTCTCTGTGGTTGTGTGTGATTGTGTGTGTGTGTGTTGGTGTTTCTCTGTGGTTGTGTGTGATTGTGTGTGTGTGTGTTGGTGTTTCTCTGTGGTTGTGTGTGATTGTGTGTGTGTGTGTTGGTGTTTCTCTGTGGTTGTGTGTGATTGTGTGTGTGTGTGTTGGTGTTTCTCTGTGGTTGTGTGTGATTGTGTGTGTGTGTGTTGGTGTTTCTCTGTGGTTGTGTGTGATTGTGTGTGTGTGTGTTGGTGTTTCTCTGTGGTTGTGTGTGATTGTGTGTGTGTGTGTTGGTGTTTCTCTGTGGTTGTGTGTGATTGTGTGTGTGTGTGTTGGTGTTTCTCTGTGGTTGTGTGTGATTGTGTGTGTGTGTGTTGGTGTTTCTCTGTGGTTGTGTGTGATTGTGTGTGTGTGTGTTGGTGTTTCTCTGTGGTTGTGTGTGATTGTGTGTGTGTGTGTTGGTGTTTCTCTGTGGTTGTGTGTGATTGTGTGTGTGTGTGTTGGTGTTTCTCTGTGGTTGTGTGTGATTGTGTGTGTGTGTGTTGGTGTTTCTCTGTGGTTGTGTGTGATTGTGTGTGTGTGTGTTGGTGTTTCTCTGTGGTTGTGTGTGATTGTGTGTGTGTGTGTTGGTGTTTCTCTGTGGTTGTGTGTGATTGTGTGTGTGTGTGTTGGTGTTTCTCTGTGGTTGTGTGTGATTGTGTGTGTGTGTGTTGGTGTTTCTCTGTGGTTGTGTGTGATTGTGTGTGTGTGTGTTGGTGTTTCTCTGTGGTTGTGTGTGATTGTGTGTGTGTGTGTTGGTGTTTCTCTGTGGTTGTGTGTGATTGTGTGTGTGTGTGTTGGTGTTTCTCTGTGGTTGTGTGTGATTGTGTGTGTGTGTGTTGGTGTTTCTCTGTGGTTGTGTGTGATTGTGTGTGTGTGTGTTGGTGTTTCTCTGTGGTTGTGTGTGATTGTGTGTGTGTGTGTTGGTGTTTCTCTGTGGTTGTGTGTGATTGTGTGTGTGTGTGTTGGTGTTTCTCTGTGGTTGTGTGTGATTGTGTGTGTGTGTGTTGGTGTTTCTCTGTGGTTGTGTGTGATTGTGTGTGTGTGTGTTGGTGTTTCTCTGTGGTTGTGTGTGATTGTGTGTGTGTGTGTTGGTGTTTCTCTGTGGTTGTGTGTGATTGTGTGTGTGTGTGTTGGTGTTTCTCTGTGGTTGTGTGTGATTGTGTGTGTGTGTGTTGGTGTTTCTCTGTGGTTGTGTGTGATTGTGTGTGTGTGTGTTGGTGTTTCTCTGTGGTTGTGTGTGATTGTGTGTGTGTGTGTTGGTGTTTCTCTGTGGTTGTGTGTGATTGTGTGTGTGTGTGTTGGTGTTTCTCTGTGGTTGTGTGTGATTGTGTGTGTGTGTGTTGGTGTTTCTCTGTGGTTGTGTGTGATTGTGTGTGTGTGTGTTGGTGTTTCTCTGTGGTTGTGTGTGATTGTGTGTGTGTGTGTTGGTGTTTCTCTGTGGTTGTGTGTGATTGTGTGTGTGTGTGTTGGTGTTTCTCTGTGGTTGTGTGTGATTGTGTGTGTGTGTGTTGGTGTTTCTCTGTGGTTGTGTGTGATTGTGTGTGTGTGTGTTGGTGTTTCTCTGTGGTTGTGTGTGATTGTGTGTGTGTGTGTTGGTGTTTCTCTGTGGTTGTGTGTGATTGTGTGTGTGTGTGTTGGTGTTTCTCTGTGGTTGTGTGTGATTGTGTGTGTGTGTGTTGGTGTTTCTCTGTGGTTGTGTGTGATTGTGTGTGTGTGTGTTGGTGTTTCTCTGTGGTTGTGTGTGATTGTGTGTGTGTGTGTTGGTGTTTCTCTGTGGTTGTGTGTGATTGTGTGTGTGTGTGTTGGTGTTTCTCTGTGGTTGTGTGTGATTGTGTGTGTGTGTGTTGGTGTTTCTCTGTGGTTGTGTGTGATTGTGTGTGTGTGTGTTGGTGTTTCTCTGTGGTTGTGTGTGATTGTGTGTGTGTGTGTTGGTGTTTCTCTGTGGTTGTGTGTGATTGTGTGTGTGTGTGTTGGTGTTTCTCTGTGGTTGTGTGTGATTGTGTGTGTGTGTGTTGGTGTTTCTCTGTGGTTGTGTGTGATTGTGTGTGTGTGTGTTGGTGTTTCTCTGTGGTTGTGTGTGATTGTGTGTGTGTGTGTTGGTGTTTCTCTGTGGTTGTGTGTGATTGTGTGTGTGTGTGTTGGTGTTTCTCTGTGGTTGTGTGTGATTGTGTGTGTGTGTGTTGGTGTTTCTCTGTGGTTGTGTGTGATTGTGTGTGTGTGTGTTGGTGTTTCTCTGTGGTTGTGTGTGATTGTGTGTGTGTGTGTTGGTGTTTCTCTGTGGTTGTGTGTGATTGTGTGTGTGTGTGTTGGTGTTTCTCTGTGGTTGTGTGTGATTGTGTGTGTGTGTGTTGGTGTTTCTCTGTGGTTGTGTGTGATTGTGTGTGTGTGTGTTGGTGTTTCTCTGTGGTTGTGTGTGATTGTGTGTGTGTGTGTTGGTGTTTCTCTGTGGTTGTGTGTGATTGTGTGTGTGTGTGTTGGTGTTTCTCTGTGGTTGTGTGTGATTGTGTGTGTGTGTGTTGGTGTTTCTCTGTGGTTGTGTGTGATTGTGTGTGTGTGTGTTGGTGTTTCTCTGTGGTTGTGTGTGATTGTGTGTGTGTGTGTTGGTGTTTCTCTGTGGTTGTGTGTGATTGTGTGTGTGTGTGTTGGTGTTTCTCTGTGGTTGTGTGTGATTGTGTGTGTGTGTGTTGGTGTTTCTCTGTGGTTGTGTGTGATTGTGTGTGTGTGTGTTGGTGTTTCTCTGTGGTTGTGTGTGATTGTGTGTGTGTGTGTTGGTGTTTCTCTGTGGTTGTGTGTGATTGTGTGTGTGTGTGTTGGTGTTTCTCTGTGGTTGTGTGTGATTGTGTGTGTGTGTGTTGGTGTTTCTCTGTGGTTGTGTGTGATTGTGTGTGTGTGTGTTGGTGTTTCTCTGTGGTTGTGTGTGATTGTGTGTGTGTGTGTTGGTGTTTCTCTGTGGTTGTGTGTGATTGTGTGTGTGTGTGTTGGTGTTTCTCTGTGGTTGTGTGTGATTGTGTGTGTGTGTGTTGGTGTTTCTCTGTGGTTGTGTGTGATTGTGTGTGTGTGTGTTGGTGTTTCTCTGTGGTTGTGTGTGATTGTGTGTGTGTGTGTTGGTGTTTCTCTGTGGTTGTGTGTGATTGTGTGTGTGTGTGTTGGTGTTTCTCTGTGGTTGTGTGTGATTGTGTGTGTGTGTGTTGGTGTTTCTCTGTGGTTGTGTGTGATTGTGTGTGTGTGTGTTGGTGTTTCTCTGTGGTTGTGTGTGATTGTGTGTGTGTGTGTTGGTGTTTCTCTGTGGTTGTGTGTGATTGTGTGTGTGTGTGTTGGTGTTTCTCTGTGGTTGTGTGTGATTGTGTGTGTGTGTGTTGGTGTTTCTCTGTGGTTGTGTGTGATTGTGTGTGTGTGTGTTGGTGTTTCTCTGTGGTTGTGTGTGATTGTGTGTGTGTGTGTTGGTGTTTCTCTGTGGTTGTGTGTGATTGTGTGTGTGTGTGTTGGTGTTTCTCTGTGGTTGTGTGTGATTGTGTGTGTGTGTGTTGGTGTTTCTCTGTGGTTGTGTGTGATTGTGTGTGTGTGTGTTGGTGTTTCTCTGTGGTTGTGTGTGATTGTGTGTGTGTGTGTTGGTGTTTCTCTGTGGTTGTGTGTGATTGTGTGTGTGTGTGTTGGTGTTTCTCTGTGGTTGTGTGTGATTGTGTGTGTGTGTGTTGGTGTTTCTCTGTGGTTGTGTGTGATTGTGTGTGTGTGTGTTGGTGTTTCTCTGTGGTTGTGTGTGATTGTGTGTGTGTGTGTTGGTGTTTCTCTGTGGTTGTGTGTGATTGTGTGTGTGTGTGTTGGTGTTTCTCTGTGGTTGTGTGTGATTGTGTGTGTGTGTGTTGGTGTTTCTCTGTGGTTGTGTGTGATTGTGTGTGTGTGTGTTGGTGTTTCTCTGTGGTTGTGTGTGATTGTGTGTGTGTGTGTTGGTGTTTCTCTGTGGTTGTGTGTGATTGTGTGTGTGTGTGTTGGTGTTTCTCTGTGGTTGTGTGTGATTGTGTGTGTGTGTGTTGGTGTTTCTCTGTGGTTGTGTGTGATTGTGTGTGTGTGTGTTGGTGTTTCTCTGTGGTTGTGTGTGATTGTGTGTGTGTGTGTTGGTGTTTCTCTGTGGTTGTGTGTGATTGTGTGTGTGTGTGTTGGTGTTTCTCTGTGGTTGTGTGTGATTGTGTGTGTGTGTGTTGGTGTTTCTCTGTGGTTGTGTGTGATTGTGTGTGTGTGTGTTGGTGTTTCTCTGTGGTTGTGTGTGATTGTGTGTGTGTGTGTTGGTGTTTCTCTGTGGTTGTGTGTGATTGTGTGTGTGTGTGTTGGTGTTTCTCTGTGGTTGTGTGTGATTGTGTGTGTGTGTGTTGGTGTTTCTCTGTGGTTGTGTGTGATTGTGTGTGTGTGTGTTGGTGTTTCTCTGTGGTTGTGTGTGATTGTGTGTGTGTGTGTTGGTGTTTCTCTGTGGTTGTGTGTGATTGTGTGTGTGTGTGTTGGTGTTTCTCTGTGGTTGTGTGTGATTGTGTGTGTGTGTGTTGGTGTTTCTCTGTGGTTGTGTGTGATTGTGTGTGTGTGTGTTGGTGTTTCTCTGTGGTTGTGTGTGATTGTGTGTGTGTGTGTTGGTGTTTCTCTGTGGTTGTGTGTGATTGTGTGTGTGTGTGTTGGTGTTTCTCTGTGGTTGTGTGTGATTGTGTGTGTGTGTGTTGGTGTTTCTCTGTGGTTGTGTGTGATTGTGTGTGTGTGTGTTGGTGTTTCTCTGTGGTTGTGTGTGATTGTGTGTGTGTGTGTTGGTGTTTCTCTGTGGTTGTGTGTGATTGTGTGTGTGTGTGTTGGTGTTTCTCTGTGGTTGTGTGTGATTGTGTGTGTGTGTGTTGGTGTTTCTCTGTGGTTGTGTGTGATTGTGTGTGTGTGTGTTGGTGTTTCTCTGTGGTTGTGTGTGATTGTGTGTGTGTGTGTTGGTGTTTCTCTGTGGTTGTGTGTGATTGTGTGTGTGTGTGTTGGTGTTTCTCTGTGGTTGTGTGTGATTGTGTGTGTGTGTGTTGGTGTTTCTCTGTGGTTGTGTGTGATTGTGTGTGTGTGTGTTGGTGTTTCTCTGTGGTTGTGTGTGATTGTGTGTGTGTGTGTTGGTGTTTCTCTGTGGTTGTGTGTGATTGTGTGTGTGTGTGTTGGTGTTTCTCTGTGGTTGTGTGTGATTGTGTGTGTGTGTGTTGGTGTTTCTCTGTGGTTGTGTGTGATTGTGTGTGTGTGTGTTGGTGTTTCTCTGTGGTTGTGTGTGATTGTGTGTGTGTGTGTTGGTGTTTCTCTGTGGTTGTGTGTGATTGTGTGTGTGTGTGTTGGTGTTTCTCTGTGGTTGTGTGTGATTGTGTGTGTGTGTGTTGGTGTTTCTCTGTGGTTGTGTGTGATTGTGTGTGTGTGTGTTGGTGTTTCTCTGTGGTTGTGTGTGATTGTGTGTGTGTGTGTTGGTGTTTCTCTGTGGTTGTGTGTGATTGTGTGTGTGTGTGTTGGTGTTTCTCTGTGGTTGTGTGTGATTGTGTGTGTGTGTGTTGGTGTTTCTCTGTGGTTGTGTGTGATTGTGTGTGTGTGTGTTGGTGTTTCTCTGTGGTTGTGTGTGTGTAGTCTGCGTTGGCGTGGGCCAGGGCTCCAGCCGCAGTGTTGAACTTCAACTGCATGTTGATTCTGCTGCCAGTTTGCCGGAACCTGCTGTCTCTGCTGCGCGGCTCCTTCGTGGTGAGCTGGAAGCTGGTTTTTCTGCATTTATCTGCTTTTTCCACCACGCAGAACCGTTTTGACAGAGGCTCTTTTGTTACCGTTTTCAGTGCTGTGGCAGAACAATGAGGAAACAGCTGGACAAAAACCTGACCTTCCACAAGCTGGTGGCCTACATGATTGCCTTAATGACCGGTAACCCGTCACCACGGCAACGCCGCTAGATAACGCAGAGGAAGTGCTGGGGTTTAGTGGGAAACTGATAGGGACAACAATTTACCTGAAATCATAACTGTGTTCCTGCAGTTCACCTTAAAGACGTTTCCCTGTATGTCGCAATTTCTACTGCACAAATCGCCTCAGGTCCACCTCTGAACAGCTCCAGCTTCTCAGTGTCAGTGACGAAATACAATCAGTTCTTGTTGAATGTACCTTAATATTTACTGAGGGTGGAGATTTCTAAAACCTGTCTGCAGCACCCGCTTACTTATAACCACACAGTGAGATACAGCAGCTGCAGACTTCATCAGGTTACAGTTCCTTAATCGGTCAGAAAGATGGAAAGAGCCGCTGCAGCAGTTTAGTTTGTTTATTCTTCACCAGAAATAGTCTTTAATAAATATAAACCAATACAAAATATAATTTAACCATCAATTAAACAATTTATCAATAATATAACACTCTCCTGAATCACTGGCAGCTAATTCTCTCGTGTAAAATATTCCAGAAGTTACACCAACCCTTTTAAAAATGTGCCTGATCATCTCCCCAGCTCGGAGCATCACCGAATACCCCTTGTTTTTCTCCACTGCAGCGGTTCACACGGTGGCCCACCTGCTGAACGTGGAGTGGTACATCAACAGCCGTCACGGCCGGTACGGGCCTCTGGCTGGAAACCTCTCGGAGCTGGAGGACGAGGATCACGAAGACGAGGGTCGAACCACCTTCCTTAACCCCGTGCAGTCTGACGACGTGGTGAGCTGCCGCACTTCCACCCGCGCGGTGCCGGGGCCGAGATGCTTGTACCTTCTGGCATTGTGCAGCGTGTCTCGGCGTTTCTAATTGTTTCTCTGCATGTCGTTGACTCTCTGCTGCTCTTTTAGACGCCGACAATTTTCGCCTTCACCACCATCGCGGGTCTGACGGGCGTAGTGATCACGCTGGCCCTCATCCTCATGATCACGTCCTCCATGGAGGTGATCCGGCGAAGCTACTTCGAGGTGTTCTGGTACACGCACCACCTCTTCATCCTGTTCTTCGCCGGACTGGTGTTCCACGGAGCCGGGTGAGTGTTCCCCAACGACCGCGTAAAGGAATCTACTGCGTTCTCCAGTGTTGAACAGCTTGGCTGAGTTTCCCTTTTTCCCACTGCAGACGCATCGTTCGGGGGCAGCAGACCACCGACCCGCCTCACAACACCACCTTCTGCAAAGACCAGCCAGAAAACTGGGGCAAGATCCCTGAATGCCCCATTCCCCAGTTCGCTGGAGGCTTTCCTCAGGTGAACTAGTGAGAGGTGCAGCAGATGTGCAGATTTCTGATCCATCACAATCACAGCTCCTATTGACTGATTGGTGTGTTTTTCAGACCTGGATGTGGGTGATTGGTCCCATGGTAATTTACATCTGTGAGAGGCTGCTGCGCTTCATTCGCTATCTGCAGAATGTGAAATACAAAAAGGTAGACTCAACACTCACTAGCACTGAGACGAGCTGAACGTAGCCTTTTAACCCCTTTTTTTTTATTTATTTTTTTTTACCGCTAACGAGTCTGTGCTAATGCCTGCATTAGATCGTGATGCATCCGTCCAAAGTGCTGGAGATACAGCTGGTCAAGTCTGGCTTCAAGATGGACGTCGGTCAGTACGTCTTCCTCAACTGTCCAGAAATTTCCCAACTGGAGTGGCATCCATTTACCCTGACCTCTGCACCCGAGGAGGATTTTTTTACCATTCACATCCGCTCAGCTGGAGACTGGACCGACAGCCTGATCAAAATGGTAGAAAACCTGCCAGAGGGGAGTCAAGGACCCAAGTAAGCCATCTCCATTTTACTGCAGTGGGTATTTTGTAAAACAGACGACGCAAGCAAGTAATTACAGATGATGTATCAAATCCCCTGAGCATACAACAAATTCATGTTTTCTCCATATAGAATTGGGGTGGACGGTCCGTTTGGCACGGCGAGTGAGGATGTGTTCGATTACGAGGTCAGCATGTTGGTTGGTGCTGGAATTGGAGTCACTCCGTTTGCCTCCATCCTGAAGTCCATCTGGTACAAATTCAAAGATTCCAACCCCAAACTGCGCACCAGGAAGGTGAGACCGGTAGCGTTTGCCAAACAGGCAAATCAGGTTCCACTGCAGACATGAGACATCACTACACACCTTTCATTTCACCGATTCATGTGTCTTTTATTCCTGTTCTCCTGTGCAGATTTACTTCTACTGGCTGTGCAGGGAGACGCACGCTTTCGAGTGGTTTGCGGATTTACTGCAGGTGCTGGAGAAGGAAATGGAGGAGAGAGGCATGAAGGACTTCCTGACATACAAACTCTTCCTGACGGGATGGGACCACACTCATGTACGCTTCTTATAAACGCCGTGAGCCGCAAGGCCCTGTGCGGATCTGTGTCTATGTGCGAGTGATAATCACCAGTGTTTTGTGTGTACAGGCAGCACATGTGATGGTGCACTTTGATAAAGACACCGACATTATCACTGGCCTGAAGCAGAAGACTCACTACGGGAGACCCAACTGGGACAAGGAATTTGAGCAAGTTCGACAAGAGAACCCTGCGTAAGTTTGATGTGTTTTGTTCATTTATCACCAACTTTTCTTTTGACCAGATAAAAGCACTCATCGTGTCGTCCTGCAGGTCGGTGGTGGGTACGTTCCTGTGCGGTCCTGCCTCCTTAGCAAAAGTTTTGGAAAGGAAATGTGTGAAATATTCTGATGTGGACCCCAGGAAGACCAAGTTTTACTTCAACAAAGAAAACTTCTGAGCACAGCGGCAACATTCCCCAAAATACAGCTCCACTTCTCCATCAGCAGCTCCTGCAGAACACTGGAGCACTGTTTGACTCTGCTGCCTGCCTGCCTGAGTGTGCAGCTCTGGAGAAATCACAAATCTACCTCTGAGAAAAACATACCGTCAGCACAGGGGCCAGGTTGTGTAAATATGACCCTGATTAACTGATGCTGTGATAATGCTGTGATCACGGTGAGGCTGGAGTTTGCAGTCGACACTGATCATATTCTGAGATTGATGTAAAGAAAAAATCTAGAAGCACATTCTCTCTCCACTAATCGATGGTCCTCTTTGTAAGTAGCTTGTACGTGTACTGAATTAAACCTTTGTGATGCGTCTGCGCCGTCACCTCCTACACTGTAACTGTTCAAGTCTTCACGCTGTACTAGTTTCTAATGTGATGTTAATCTGGGTGTGGCTTTCTGCCTCGTTTACTGATGAATCATCTGTGTAAGAAAGTTAAAAGTAATCTCTGCACTCTTCACTGCTGTTGAATTTCCCTTTTTACTCAATGGAACATGACACACTACTGCAGAAAGCACCAGGTGATTTAGACTGGAGGGTGGGTCACTGTTGGCACTCACTCTGCATTTTTACCTTCACTTCCCTGAAAGATGGTCCAGGAAATGACAAGAATTAACGTTGTGTTTGATTAGAGCTCAGATCAGCCGGATGAAGGCCCTGTTTCAATGTGTTTTGTTGACATATATAACTCTGTTATTCACGTAGACGGGACAAGGTAATGAAACTTTCTACTTTTTATTGAAAAGAAACATTGAAACAGGAAATAAAACTTTCACACTGAGACAATTAACAGAATCTTGTGGTGTCCTCTGTTTCCTAGTCAGATCATTTACAAAGTTTGCCGTCACTGTTAATAATCAGCGCAGTTGCTGTAGAAGTGTTGGAGTCCACGGTGAGCAGTAGTAGGTGGGGAGAGTACGGGGCTGCACTGGACACCTCCACCCTAAAACCACAAAACAGCAACTTACTCTCCACTACAACCAAGAACACTCCCTCTTAAACACTGACACGACGAGCAACAAGGTCATGTGTTAGTTGCAGTGTTGTATAGTAAGGAAGTAATAATACTTCACTACTGTACTCAAGTATGTTTTGGGAGTATCTGTACTTTACTTGAGTTTTTTTATTTGGTCAACTCTCACTTTTACTTCTACATTTCTTATTTAATCGCATACTTTTACCCCGATACATTTTCAGCACGGAGCGTTGTTACTCGTGACAAAAATCAAATTAGATTTGGTGTTTTCTCTGCCGCTCTTAGTTTAGGTGACCGCAACAAAAGCTGGAGCAAGCTGACCAGTCAGTGGTCTGTGAATCACGTAACGCGACGTGCACACGAATGGTGTTGGTGTTCTGTACATTCTTAAGGCTTTGAAGACATTGTTTATGTTTCGAGGGGCCAGATCAGCTTCACAGTCAGCTTCATAGTTAAGTTTAGTTTGTTCAAAAAATTCAGACAGATTTTTAATAACAGCAATAGCCTACCCCTGTTTAGGTTTTTAAAGCCCTGTTTGTGAAGTGTGTGATTTGGCAAAATTTTTCTTTACCATGCTTTAAAATGCTGAGTAAACCTTCTAATATTAAACGTTGAGACAGCGCAGGGATTAAAGTTTTGCGTCGCTATGAAGGATTTCCGTCAACTGAGTGCACTAAAGGTTAATAATGAGATTGATGCAGATCCGAAGGAAAAAAATTCGGGCAGTCAAAATTCTGGAAAGGCTGTCTTTTACTTGTTACCTGGCGTATCCAATAATAATAATAACAATAACAATAATAGGCTAGTAGTAGTATGTTTTACATTATTTTCCAAAAAGATGGGAATAGAGCGTATTTATGATTGGAAGTCAGTGGTGTGTCATGAAGTGTCTCATTAGTAGCTGATAGTAGCTAAAAAAGGTCGGAAAACAGTGGAGAAAACCCACTGCGTAAATTGATGATGAAGCCAAAACTCGGAAGCTCAAGATTCAGGACAGTGGCTGCAGTGTGACAAGTGCTGCGAGAGCTTATGCTCCGTTTAAAATAAATCAATACCAGCGTGGCTGAGGTGGTACGGGCCGCCACACGGAGCATTTGGTTTAAATAAATAAAGTTTCAGTCAGGTGAAGCGTTCTGTTATTAACATTTACTTGCACTTGTACTTTCATTACTCAAGTACAGTTAGTTATAGATTACTTGTAATACTTAAGTACAGTAAATACTAGATACTTTAAGACTTGGACTTGAGTGGAATTCTAGTTGGTGACGAACTTTTATCAAAATATATTTTTGTGAGAGTATCTGTACTTATAGTTAAGTGTGACTTTCGGGTACTTTATACAAGACTGGTTAAGTGTAGTCAGGTTCCACTGGTCATGAGAAAGTTAAAAATAACATCCTCACGCAGACGAGACGGAGCGAGTTCGGCCCTCAGGGGGCGCCGGCGGTCTTCTGGATCTGCTCCTTCAGGATAAGGATGCTCTGTCTCTGCTCAGGGGGCAACATGGCGATCTGTTCCGGGGTCAGCTGCAGCACCTGCATAATCAGAGCTGCCTGGACAACGAAAAAAAACAGCTTCAGCATGAAGCAGCTACAGAGGAAGAAACGACGCTGTCAGAGCAGCAGAGTATGGAGAGAGAGAAGGCTGTTCTGACAAAGACAAACAGAACATGGTGCAGCAGCCAAATGATGCTGAAAAACCAGCAGGCTGCTAACGTACCCCAGCGTCACTTCACTCTGCTGAACCCAAGACAGTAAAACCTGATCACATACTTCTCTTTAACAATGTGCTGAAATGGCGTGATGTTCAGAGAAAGAGCTTTCTTGCCCACCTTCTCGTGGTCTTGAGACGTCACGTCTGACGCAGGACCCTGTTACATCACACACACAACACACCGCTTTTCACTCAGCACTCGGCCTTTACAAACGTTAAACACACACAACAAAGAGTCAAACAGATCAAACGTACGGGTCGAGCAGGAGGGGGCGCTCCCGAGCCCATGGCGTGAGGAGGAGGCCCCTGCATTCCCCCTGCGACGGGAACCCGCTGTCCTGCCACGGGGCCCCGAGCGTCTACAGCACGAGGATCACGACCCTGAGGAATAGGAGCTACAAGGAACACTGATTAATATTTACATTTACAGGACTCAGAGCAGCATCACAGCACACCTTCCCTGCAGCACGTTCGGGTGAAGGGCCTTGCTCAGGGGCCCGGAGGTGGTAGTGCTGGACAGAGGACGGAGCCAGACTCCAACCCATAGTCTCATGGACTCAGCAGTGGGCAGTGCTTGGGGACCTTACTCATGAGTACCCCAGCAGTACCATCACCAGTTCAAATCCCAGACCAGTAAAGGTACTAAATACCCAACTGATAAAAAAATTCACTTTTCATCCACAACATTGGACGCATATCTGTGTAGTGGATAACTCATCCAGCATCCAGCCAACGTGTGGTCATCTGACACATGGTGCAAGAAAGCAGAGGGACCGGGGGCCAGAACCGTGGGCCTACAGCGTGGCCCCATCAGTCAGCAGTTAGCACAGGGCAGCAGGTGGTGAGTGTTTGTCATGGACATGGTCCAGTGGTAGTGTAACGGTTAGGGAGTTGGCTTCGTGATCTGAGGATCGCTGGTTCAAATCTCAGACCGTTATCACTGAGGCGCTCGTGAGCAAGGTACCGTCCCAAAGCTACTGCCCTCCGGGTGCTGCCCACGTCAGCCCTACACCGACGGGTCACGTGCAGAGCTGAGGTGTGCGTGTGGTGAGCTCACTAGGACACTCACTCTAATGAGTCATGGCGTGTGTAATGCAGTACCTCTGGAGTCCATTGGGGGGCCACGCTGATCCATCATGGGGCCCCTAGGCTCCCCCATCATGGGACCTCCTCTGATGTCGTGGGCCCCGCGCATGTCTGGAGGAGCCATGTGCATGGGGGGCCCCTGGTGAGGAGGAGGAGGGCCCCCGATGTAACCACGACTGCACAGAGAGAGAACACCACGTTAATAAAGCTGACATAAAGCGCCGCGACCGGCACAGTGCTGCTGAGAGAACGGCTGCTCACCCCGGCTCCACCACCTCTCCCGTCACGCTGACCAGAGAGCCGCCACGGGGGTCGTTAGGCCCGTCTCCCAGCAGCCCTCGGGGGGGGATGGCCTGGGGTCCAGGCGGAGCTCCTCGCATCGGGGCGCGGGGATCCACCATGGGCACTACCAAGAGATCACACACACACGTCACAAAAACTGGCCTCGTAAAGAAACAGGAAGTGGCAGATCAACTGGGATGTTGGTAAAAAGGAAGTTGAAGTTGTGATGGAGTCAAACAGCAAAACTAAGCCTAAGCCACGCATCTCACCCGAGAGTAGAACGCTCATGCAGCGTGTCCTGCAACATCAGCACTACAGAGTTAAACACCAAGTACAAACATGGAGCAGTGACTAAGAGAAGAGACGAGCCCCAACACTTCAATATCCAGCACTAACCTCTCAGCATACTCTTGTAGATGTTCTAAAAACCAAACCATGATTCCTTATTTTGAGGTGATATTAAAGCTGATGAAGAGCAGTGATGTTGCCTCTCAAAAGCTAAAACATTGAGAAACGTCCCAGCACGAGGACAAAGAAAACCGCGGTGAAGGTGCAAACCAACAGAACAATGAAGCATTTCAACAAAAATCTCCTTATGACACAAAAGAATTCTGAAGATAATCATCAGTCAGCCACATTCCTGAGTGCTGAAGCTGCCTGACAAGGCTGTGGTGGAAATCTGACCGCAGTCTGACCTGAGATCTGAAATCCTGCCTTTCACATCCCCGTTGCTCCACGTGACCTGTACTCACGGCCGAGCTCCCTGCAGTCGAACAGCGTTACTGTTTCATCTGCTAAACTGATCTGAATATAAAGCTGGATTTCAGCCCTGACCCTCCTCACCACTGACTTGTCCGTAACTCCCACTTATAATAAAACATCTGGGCATTCACCAGTGTTTTCTTATTCAAGATTTTCTGACTTAACCTACTAATGCTGAAGAGAGCTCATACTAATTTTACTGCAATGTGTGTTTGTGTTAAACATCATCTTCCTGTGTTTTCGTCAATTCTACACTTGCGCATTAAATTAAATTATTTCAACATAAACAACCATCATCATAAAAACCAAACGGATTCTGATAGACTTCTCTTCAAGTGAACGCAGCCCAGTGAGCAGTGTTGGGACGTGTGAACAGCAGGGACGGACGCTGCTCTGGCCGGTCGGACAGCAAGCAGGTGAGATGTAGCTCACAGCAGATGAGCGAGAACAGGTGGAGGCGGAGGCCAAGGTACCTTGTGTGCGCTCGATAGCGGCCGGCCCTGACGCTCCCACAGGAGAGTCCTGAAGGTTTCCTGGCTCAGCGTTAAGCAGAAGGACGAGAGCAGAAGGCACTGAGAGAGTAAACTCCAACACACAGCAGGGGGAGCAGCTCCACTACTACAAGCCATGCACTTTAAACATCAACGTGAAGGGACTTCACAGAGAAAACACCACATTACTCTAGTGCTCATGCAAGCTGGGCTTTTAGGAAGGATCTGGAACACTGGGAAGTTGCCAAGATACACTACATAATAAAGATAAACATCTAGAGAAGAATGAACACACACAACGATCCTCACATCACAATCTAGATGTGAAAAATGACCCGAGGCACGCTCACATCCAGACGTCACTAACACCATCACACGCACGCCTACAGCGCTACCCTCATCACGACTGATCAGAGTCAGTACCTGGTCCTCTCTCCATGGGCACGGGGCCTCCCTGCGGCATCCCAATCTGAGGCTGCATCCCTCCTGCACAAGAGAGAGAGGACAGGTCTGGTCATGCACATGTTTCAACACACACACACACTCTACAGGACGAGCAGAGTTACCTGCTGGACCTAGAGGCCCCTGTCCCTGCATGGGCCCTGACACTGCCCCTGCCATCTGTGGAGGCTGCAGCATCTGTGGAGCTCCATTCACATGCATGCCCGGCTGCAGCATTAAGAGAGTTGCATGTTGGTGCATTCTACACAGTTATTACATTAATCACAGGTTATTACACGTGTGCAGGTGAAGTGGTGCAGAATCAGATTGTGGAAAAAGCAGAATTTCAACAAACTGCACTGTGTTTACACATCCCTATAGAACGACACACACGACAACAGCAGAAACACGCCAGAGAGAGATGCTGACCATGGGCTGGGGCTGGGACACAGGAACGGCAGGCTGAGCGAGAGGAGGGTTGGACACCGGCACCGCCTGGCTGTTGGGGTTTACTGGTTGTACTGCAGCCTGACGATGGAGCATTTTCTGGAATATAAATGTAACGGACTTTAGTAAATATGTAAATACAGCACATTAACAGGGAACAAAGATAAACCACAACATTACATCAAATCAACCTAAATGCTGTACAGACTCCTGTATGTCATGACATCTGTCCTGTTAAAGTCCCTTTTTCTTGGGTAAAGGTGAGCTCTGGGGGTTGATGGTCATTTGAGATTAAAGGTGAAATGCTGGACGGTGGTTTGGTGTGATGTCGAGACGCCTGGAAGCCCTCATGTCTGCGCTACCTTCCAGCTCTCCCTTTAACCAGGCTGCCATAGTTACTTTAGCTCTGCTGGAGGGTAGGTGTAGGGACTAACGCTCTTCTCTCTCTCCTTCTTCTCCCAGCTGACGCTTGACCGACTGAACCCTCACCAGGACTCTATGGAGACGTCATCGTGTGGAACCAGCTGGGATTTTTCGGACCCTGCGGACTTGAACTGAACTACCAGTTTAACATTGAACTATTTTAGCTTCACGTCGCTGAGAGGATCCTGCAAACGGCTCCAGCAACGACCTGGGATTAATTAAAGATTAATCTTGTACTGTGTGTTAAATGTTCATGCACCCGGTCACCCAGAGGAGGATGGAGTCCAGTTCTGAGTCTTGGTTCCTCTCAAGGTTTCTTCCTACTAGAGGGAGTTGCCACTGTGGCCTCAGGCTTGCTTGTAAATCAACAATATATCAATAAACATCAATAAAATGGAATTGAATTGAATACGATGCTTAATAGACCTCATTTACAAATATCTCCTCATATTTGTTCTCAAGAAAGTTAAGACATTTAATCAGGAACAAATCACAAATAAGAAAACTTTGGTCAATGTTGGTCAGTAAAATAAGTGGGTTTCAAGAACAACATTTCTTCTGAAGAACAGCTGCTGAAAGAGGCCTCACCTTTTCAGTGATCTCAGTGCTTAAATGAGTGTTTAGAAAGTGAAACTGACCAGAGCGATCTCAGGATCCACGATCCTCATGACCACCTGAGCCTGCAGCAGCGCGTACGCCAACTGAGGGTTCTGCAGGAGCATGTTCCTCGCCTCCTGGGGGCTGTTCTGGACACACAGCTGGACAACAAGCACAGGAGAGTGGAGCTCATCAACATGTCATGTTACTCCACACTCAAGCCACTTAACACAAAATATCCAATCACACTAAACACACAACCACTGAGCCTTCATACCATCAGTAGGACAAGTCATGCAATCAAATATGTAGAGACTTGGAACTATAGCTGCACGATTAATCTAATCGCAATCGCGATGTCAGTCTGTGTGATTACATGAACGCAAAAAGCAGCGATTTAAATGATTAGCACATGGACTGAATCGGCAACATATTATCACTCATTCAAAGTTTGCGAGCTGACTGAAGTCTCACTTCAGTCGAATGTGACGTGTTTGGTCACATGACTTTCGATTCGGTTCAATGGAGACCTCAGATTCATGACTCATGATTCACCCGGGTGAATCATGAATCACACAGTTGTAAAACGAACCAGGTGAGAACGAGGGCTAGCATGGATATCGAGTCGGGCGATGGTGAACTAATAGCAAAGAAAAATGCAGACGTCCCGGAAGTTCCGGGAGTCTCCCGCATATTGATAGCGGCTCCCTGATGCCCGCAAATTGAATAAAATATCCCGGAAACTAGAGCAAGCAAACAAGAGTCTGCACGCGAGACAGTAGCGAGCACATCGCGCACTTGAGAGAAGCGCGCACATGACGGAATGAGAGAGAGAGAGAACGTGCGTATGTGTGGATCACTGCGTTCATGCAGCCCGTGCTAGACAAAGGACATCCTGATTGGTTTACTTAGTAAACTAAGCCTTTCAGGTTTCGTTATTTTTGACAAAAATGTTAATATTTTCTTTAAAAGAAAAACTAAGTTCTTATTTATTGTTTTATTTATTTTATTATTTATTTCCATTAAACTGCAGTATTAGGAAAATAGCATTTGCAGTAATGTAAAGAGTTTTTTGTAATTATTTAATTTTGTAGAATATTGTATTTTAAAAGCACTGGGCATTTCAAGTTGTTAGAAGTAGTTTGTATGTCTCACTTTGAAATTAAACATTTCACTATTAGTAATTTGTATGCGACTTTTCATTGATATACAAGCAAGTGCCCTTTATCATATCGCAATCGCATATCGCAATATTGATCTCAATAATTGCAATATGTCTTTTTTCCCAAATCATGCAGCCCTACTTGGAACCCAGATTCAGAAGTGTAAAACAACCTACAGCTAATCTACTGATGCTGCTGCTCTCTAAGACAGCCCTGATTCACCAACACTACCTGACACTCTCAAGAAGAGCGGGTGTGGAATCAGAAACCGATGGGACAGGAGCTGCTTCTGTTTGCTGCACCACTGCGGATCATGTTCAGCAGCACAACGTACTTCTCCTCTACAAAGTGAAGACAAAAAAACGTGAACTCACTTTCATCTGCTTCATCAGCTCAAACATCTGCTCGGGCGGCAGACTTGCCACGGCGCGGCTGATGGACTCTGGGGCTTCTTCCGAGGGACAGCTGTCTCCATATGGCGACTCGATAACTGGGGCCCCGGTGCCCAGACCTGAGAGGACAAACACACAGAGCCACTAGACAGCGTTCCACATCTCAGCTGTCACTAAAACATTACAGACCCGTGTGCGGAGTAAAAGCCACCGCGTCAGCTGCACTCACTCTTCAACTCCTCCTTGTTCTTCTCGCTGGCCGCATTGTCCACTCGCAGCGCCCGGCCACTGAACTCTCGCCCATTCAGGTTGCGCATCGCGCTCAGTGCTGTCTCCTGGTCCTGGTACTCGCAAAAGCCATAGCCTTTGGGTTTCCCTGTCTCTCTGTCATACACCAACCTGTGCGCACACACACACAGCTGCTGTTGACTCCTGCACACACACACTGTACAAACACACAACACGCACCCAGCCTGGCGTTCACACCTGAAACTCACGACCAGCCCCACTTCTGAGAAGATGTCCTTCAGCTGCTCTTCTGTTGCTTCATATGGAATGTTTCCCACTGCAACACAAGCACAGGAATTATGATGTGATGAACTGATTACCTGCATATTCTACACATCACACAATCTCTACAGAAGCATTTACGCATCCCGCAGTCAGTTATGAGGGAAACCTCCACGCGCCCGATCAGTCACTGTTCTTTAATCTCATTTGTCAAAAATATCAAAATCATTATTTCTCCAATGAGGCGTTTGGTAAAAGCACTTTTCTTTGCAATATTTTGTCAGGATGTTGTATGTGAGGATGCTCTTCCTTTTCTACTGCACCAGTTACAGGGCCTTTACTTTCACACTGCTGTTTTGTTTTGATCAAATGCTGATTCAGTTTGTATTGATTGATATCATGCAGCAGATGCTCTTATCCACAGTGACCTCCATCCCCCAGACACAGTGTCCCTGCGGCAGCCACCGGGGTCCAGTGGTGGTAGTGACCCTACAACCAGCAGGTTCATCTGCCACTGTTTTAGGATGGACTGGGCAGTACAACAGTTAGGTAAATGGTCCCGTGAATGGATGGTCGACGGTTCAAGTCCCGGGCAGCTAAAGGTACCACCGAGGTACTCATGAGCAAGGTACCAGCCCCAAGCTACTTTGCCTACAGTGCGGTAACCAGAGGCTCAAACACTGGGTGAAACTAATGCACGATGTCCAGTTAGCGCCGTTAGCCGTTAGCCGTTAGCCAGCCTCTTATCCAGGTTCTCACACAGCGCCGTTAGCCGTTAGCCAGCACGGTGCTAATCCACGGCAGCGCGGCTAATGCAGGCTACCGGGTGAGGAGGAGGAGGAGGAGGAGGAGGAGGAGTACACACCGAAGACGGATCGTAGTGAGCGGTCCACGGCGGGGTCTCGGCCTGCTGCTGCCGCCGCTACTGCTGCTGCGAGGTTCGCCATCACTCCGCTACAGAGCAGCTCCAAACACACAGCGAGCACAACGACGCCGGATACGCACACACAGCGAGCACCGGATACACACGCGTTTCAAAATAAAAGTCCTCCTGCCCTCTGAAGGCGCTTCCCAGTGACACCAGCAGGCGGCGCGCTGAGCAGCTCCCCACTAACCAACATTAACACAACACAGTGTTAAAAATACAACATTAACACAACACAGTGTTAAAAATACAACATTAACACAACACGGTGCTAAAAATACAAAATTAACACAACACAGTGTTAAAAATACAACATTAACACAACACGGTGCTGAAAATACAACATTAACACAACACAGTGTTAAAAATACAACATTAACACAACATGGCGTTAAAAAATACAACATTAACACAACACAGTGTTAAAAATACAACATTAACACAACACGGTGTTGAAAAATACAACATTAACACAACACAGTGTTAAAAATACAACATTAACACAACACGGTGTTAAAAATACAACATTAACACAACACGGTGCTGAAAATACAACATTAACACAACACAGTGTTAAAAATACAACATTAACACAACACGGTGTTAAAAATACAACATTAACACAACACGGTGCTGAAAATACAACATTAACACAACACAGTGTTAAAAAAACAACATTAACACAACAGGGTGCTGAAAATACAACATTAACACAACACGGTGTTAAAAAAAACAACATTAACACAACACGGTGCTAAAAAAACAACATTAACACAACACGGTGTTAAAAATACAACATTAACACAACACGGTGCTGAAAATACAACATTAACACAACACAGTATGAACAACCAGGAGAATGATTAACCTTACGATGTCTGTTTTAATCTCACTCTCTCAAACTCGTCCCTGTTCTCACTGTACACACCTCCACTCCTCACCATCCCGAATACTGTGCCATATGATCTTATATCATCTCTTACTATATTTCATAGTGTATTTAGTTTTGCGCCTTTGTTCAATGTTGCACCTTTCCATTAAGCTTTAAAACGCTGATAATCTGTATAGGAGCAGGAGAAGAAATTCACATTTTGTCACAAAATATAAACCTGGCCTGCTGCAATACCCAACCTATTACTCAAATTGTGCACATCACATTCAAAGCTAATTTTCCATTATAACTATCCATGTGTTAAGTATGACAAACTGCCTAAGCAGTCGGACCTACATAGCAATTATATTCTGTAGTGTTTAGTTTCCAGATTACTATATGCATCATTAACACATTCCTCTTCTTCTTCTTCTTCCTTTACCTCTATGTCTGTCTCCCCTGTCTAGTCTAAAGTGTATGTTGTATGTTGTCTGGTTTTAAAATGTATATTGTTTAATGTATATTTTAGTATTTTACTTATTTATTGTTTATTCCATGTGCCTAGTCGTGCCACTGCCTATTTATTCTCTGTTCTTTGTTTGTTTGCACTGAAAATAACCTGGAGCCACGACGTCTCGTCTCTCTATGTATCTGTACAGTATATAGCAGAGATGACAATAAAGTTGACTTTGACTTTGACTTTGACTTTTCCTCCTATTTATTCTTTTTCTTTCCTGTATTCCTTCCCAGTGGTCAGTTAATCTCCGGCTATTTCCAGATGCAGACAACATTGCACACCTGTGCTTCATGCTTGAGGACTTGACAGATGCATTGTATCTGTGTCCTGTGTGTCTGATTACTGCTCTCATATATGAATTATATGGTTTTTATTACTTTTTATTGCCTGTTTTACAAAGGTTACTAGTTACTGTAATCCTGAATTGCCAAAACCTTTCAATTTTGCTTTCATTTCAGTAAAGTCTGATTTCTTACATGTCTAATTCATGTAAATTATTTTAAAAAGTTATTTTTTTTGTCTATTTCCTCTTTAAGATATGAAAATGAAAGTGAGTGATTATTTATCATTGTGAACACACCACAGCACAGCATACAGTGCACCACAACAAAATGTGACCTCTGCATTTAACCCATCCATGAAGGAGCAGTGACAGCTAACATGGGCGGCTCCCAGGGAGCAGTGCTTGGGGACAGTATCTTGCTCATGAGTACCTCACTGGTAACTTTACTGGTCTGGGATTTGAACCGGCAACATTCTGATCACAGTGAACGCCCTAACCATTATGCCACCATCTGCCCCAATGCATGCATGCATTCATTCACTGATTCATTTTTTTCTTCACACTGATCAGATCTAAACAAAAGATCATTGAATTGCTCTTCACTCAAGTAGACACAATCTATGAAAGGGTTAAAATATTTTGGCATAATTATAAAATATGTGATGTGCTCTCACAAGCCCAATTTGGCCACAATCAACAAATGTCTCTGAATAATCACTCACATTTGAACAAGAAACCGTGTATCCACTCATGCGGAACATACCGTATAATTACTGGAAACAGTGAATATGGGACCATGAAATCCATCAAAGATACAAACACAAAACCCAAAAACATCATCTGGAGCGATGTGCAAACAGTTGAGTAAGGTTTTGGGTAAAAACTGCAAAACAAGCCGAACAGAAAATGAGTTTATTCAGAACCCTGGACAGCTCCAGTATTTGGTGTAGATTACTGTAATAAATTCGACAAGATCATGCATTCTATTCTGATAATTTAATAATCAACACCTCTAACACGAAGGCATTATAACCCTTTTCTACTAGCAGTATGTGTTTCATTTTATTGTTTAAGTGTGAACCACACAGCAAAGCTTCTGAATATGTGCAATGAGATTTGTTTTGATTAGTGAATGATTTTGATCCTATCAGTGCAGCAAAAAATTAATAAGATGTGCTCAAATAAACAAAAAAATCCAATCTAGTCACAGGCATAAATGGATAATGACAAAAGGGTTAGGTTTGATGTCCTTGTGACAATGGTTAAACAGTTATGTAAATTTGTATGTACAGATATTCCTAACATTTAATTGACAGAGAATCTGCTATTAGCATGTTATAAATTTGTAATGAAGACTTTGGAATAAAGTGTTCTGGAATAAATAGTACTGTGATAAATCACTTTTTAAAATCTAACGATAAAATAAAATTGCTTATGTAAAGACTTAAAGATCAAATCTTCAATCTACAAAAATGAATTCACAAGCACAGAACAAAATGTTATAGACTCAGAGGTTCTGGGTAAAAGCTGTACTTTGAAAAAAACCACACATAAATAAATTTTAAATTACAGGAATTGAAGAGATATTGTATTATTTTATTTAATAGACTTTTCATATTGAAACTGTTATAGATCTTATACACATTCAGTGTAAAAGACAATTCCAAAATCACAATTGTAGGTTGAATACTGCTTCCTAATTGTCTCTCTTTCTACTTCTAATTTAAAGTTGAAATGTAATACTTCATTTCTGGTGTAAAGTGTATATGTTATATTCTATTGATATATTGTTTATTTATTGTGCCTTATTTGTTCTTTGTTGTTTGCACTGTGAACGCTGGAGCCACGTCGTCTCGTCTCTCTGTATACCTGTATAGTATATAGCAGAAATGATTGCTTTGACTTTGACTTTGAAAATGCATTTCTATTAATAGAAGATGTACAGTTGACATACATTGTTGTTGCATTGCATTCTGGCCCAGTCTTTTGATTATATCACACAGACACAATTACACATTCTGCATTTCACATCATATTTTACTTATCTAAAGTCTCTTGAAATGAATTTGAACCGATCAGTGTTTGTGTTTGTGTTCTTGTATGACCTCAGACCGTGTGTGTGTAATGACCGCTGAAATGAAGGCTGTTTCGGGGGTTTGTACGCGAGGTGAACGCTGGGTGTCGCCGTGATAGTTTACTGATTCGTCCAGCATTGCGTCCAGAAGCTTCAGGACACCGACCGCTGCTTCAGCAACAGCCAAATGGACAGAAGCACGCGTTGACATGCGGGACATGACGAGCTTCTCTGAGTGATTACTGAAGTGTCCGGCGCTTGAGGTTTGTAACGGCGGCGTGTTGGAGCTCCACAGCGCCGCGTCCCGCCGTAACGAGCTGATCAAACCGCACGGAACCGGGTTTAGGCCCGAGCTGATACAGAACCTCGAGGTTCACGGTTCTTTATTGTCATCAGTCGCTTATACATGTACGAAGTGTGATGAGACAGAGTTTCCCCATGACCCCGGTGCAACATATAGTAACACTGAACATTACATCCAACAGGACAAAATGTGCAACAAGCAACACAATAAATACAGAACGAACACTATAAATACAGAACGAACACTATAAATACAGTAAGAAAGTGACGTTAAGTGAAGAGACGGAGTGTAAACAGGTATTGCTTAGTGTATGTTTTTAAGGCAGCATCAGCATCTAAGCAGCTTATAACAGATGGAGTGCAAGAGCATCACAATACAAAACAATCACGATAAATAGACAGAACAATAAATACACAACACTCCAGTACTATTTGAAGGTGGGGATGTAAATCTTAATGACTGATATTGCACATGATTATTATACTGCACAGGTTAGATGTAGAATTGAAAACATCATTGGAAGAAAGGAGAATTTACAGTTATTGTATTAACACTAGTGCATCTGAGTGTGCCTGATGTAAGCAGTAGACAGTAGGCATGTACAGGTATACCTGCTGAATTACCCCGATATCTGACCCGTATTAATCTCACACCATCACACAGATAACGTGTAAATGTTCTGTGGAATTGTAAAGGTAGCGCAGTTAACAGCGTTGTTCTGTTGGTTTTGAACCATGACATGCTCGACGTGATGGTTCTGGCTCCAGAGAGCTCTTCATGACGCGCTGAGTGTGTTCTCATATGGAGGCTGACTGGAGGAATTACACGCTGCTGTATTTGTGATATTTGTGGTGTTTGCAGCATGTTAATAGTGAATGTCAGTGTGGATTGTGTGTTTGTGTAAAACGGTGTGTGTTCGCTCTTGAAAATGTCTGGTTCCACTGGGGCTCGAACCCAGGACCTTCTGCGTGTAAAGCAGACGTGATAACCGCTACACTATGGAACCACACGGCGCAGCTGCTGCCAGCGGGCTATTTACGTCTTGTAACCCGAGTTTCATTGTAAGAAGTGGTGTTTAAAAGGCGAACTCGCAGTAGTTTGATCCGCGGTCTGTTTTTACTTTGCTCCAGCTCGAACCAGGCGCTGCATCGCGGCTCTCCACCTCATCAAACTCCCGGTTTCTCCATTTATCGTAAAAACAGCGGCTGGAAGACGGAGTAGTCGTGGAGTTTGCTGGATTTTTTTGTTTTTGTATTCTAAAGGTTGATCATGCTTGATATCTAGAGGACATGTAATGATTCATGATTCCTGGCTCCTCGCTTCTCTTACCTGCTTGTTATTGACACAATTGTAGCGCTGTTTAATTTGGCTTTATTTCTACAGCACTTTTTACTACATACATTTTTGTAATGCAACTCTCTATATTAGGGACTAAAAGTCCATAAGGAGCAAGCGCACAGCCACACGAAATTAAATATGGGAGAAACTATTAGAGGACTTAGAATCGGAGCCGGTCCTCCTGCTTTGGGCCACACCGTATGGATCTTAGGCATTTTTTCTGTGTGCAAGTGTGTGCTGAACAACAGATTTTAGAATGTAGATAATGAACTGGGCTTGAAAAGCTAACTGTTGTAGGTCTACTGACTTGTCTAGGTGTTTTATTTGCTGTATTTCTTTTTTCACTGAGTCAAAAACTTACTGGACCATTAATATGTTCTGAATAATTTGTCAACAACTACAAAACTGAGCAATCTGGGAAACACTGTGTGAACCACTAACTGGGTGTAAGTGGCGCACAGCAGCTGGGCAGGAGAGAACTCATCATCCTGTTAAACAACATCAGGAGAACTGATGGATCAACAGTCATGTCATTAAAGAATTGGTCTTTGCGCCTGTACATTTTGACTTCTTGCTCCAGTGTTTGAGATCTTCAGATGCTCTTGCAGAAACAAGAGGTGTAAATGCCTTCACCCTGTAGAAGGAGGTCCAGAATTACA
>JAVGVS010000075.1:1847819-1881931 GCA_032718565.1 Distichodus sexfasciatus
TTTGTAAACGGGTGTGCTCGCGTAAACCGTCCCCCAAGTTAGGCCCGTATCAGCGGCTTAGTCTTTGTGTCTAACTTTTGATGTCAGGAGAGAATCGGAGCTGCCGCGCTTTATTTAGGAGATGTGGCTTTGTGTGACCCGCGGGGAAAGGGAGGCTTGATGAAGGGACTCGGAGCGGCGAGGAGGAGTGATGAAGCTGCTGCTCCGCCGTGAAGTTGTGTTGCTCCGCGTTGGTCAGACGAAGCTGGCGCGGTCCGAGCCGTAAGCAGGGGTCCGGACCACAGCCTCGGTCGTGCTCGGCTCGTCATAATGAAAGTGCTGGAGCTCCGGCTTATTTGCCCCGTTTGTGCCTGACGTTCTGGGACAGATGCGTTATTGTGGGGTGAGGACGCGAGGTTGCGCAGACCGTAAAGAACCGCGGCGGTTATGACCCGCGTGTGTAACGGTGCTGCTCGTCGCCGGGTCTGAGGGCTCGAATTTGCGAGTTGAATTCAGAGAAATAGGTCATCGACTAAAGAAGTGCTCATCACATTTACTTACACCGTCTAAATACCACCCGACTGACTTTGCACTAAACAGCGAATGGACGTTCTTCTTTACACGGGGATAGCCTATAAAATTTATATTTGTATATATGTAGATTTTAGGGTTTTGCTGGGGGTTTTTTTCATATATGGCCTTATTTTACATTATCCCAAACGCTTCACTGAATGCGTTTAGAAGTTGAATGTTTTTCTCCCTGCTGCAGGAGCAACTCGGTTTTAAGTGGACAGCAGATTGTATTGAGCAGGTTGTTGTAACAGTCTGACTTTTAGACATGTCTTGGGCGTTCTGTGATGCCATACCAGTTTGGTGAACTGAGTTAAGGTGTGTATTGACTCAGACCAGTAGCAAATGTACAGAATTTGTCCGTGCTTTTATGCAGAGCAACTTGTTTTACTGACTGGCACAGTCTCCCTTGAGCAACTTTAGTGTAAGGGCCTCTCTCGGGGCCCAGCAGTGGAGGCTCCAGCTTTAAACCTCATTTGGGATTTGTGGCTAAAGGTCAGATGAGGCAGGCTTCAAATTCTTTAAACCCTAGGGTATTGATTTTAACTTAATATCATGAAGAAAACATATTAAAAGAAATTTATTTAATGTATTTCTTCAAACTGTTGTGATGTGCAGTTCCATTCTTTTCTTCTGATTGAGAACATTATCTGCTTTGCCCTGAGGAACTTCACCCACAGATGACGTTAGTGTAAGAAATCTTTTACGTCTTTTAGCCAGTTTCAACTGCAGTTTCTGCAGTGTTCGCCCCGTGATCAGAAGGTCTTGTATCCAGGGCCGGTACAGTTACCGCTGAGGTACTCATGAGCAAGGTACCATCCCCAAGCACTGCTCCCCGGGCTCTGCCCTTGTTAGCTGCCCACTGCTCCTTCACGGATGGGTCAAATGCGGAGGTCACATTTCGTTGTGGTGCTCTGTGTGCTGTGCTGTGCTATGTTCACAATAACAAATAATCACTCAGAAAGTACATGCTCTGTAGCCACGTTTTTAACTGCTACTTGTAAAACTTCAGGATCTGTTAATGCTAATTGCCTTTTTTTGTGTAAGTGACCCAGGCCCCACGATCAGATAAAACCCTCCTCTTGATCAAAATGATGAGATTTAACTACACATGTCTATGGCTGGCAACTGCCAATTTATTACCTAAACAATGCATAAATTACAACAGTGAGATCACCCAGGGCCAAATGTAAATGGAAGCCTTGCATAAATAATATTAATTTACATTGCACAATAAGTTGGTGTCAGAAAAGACCAGCAGTTTTGTTTCTTGCTTGCTGACGGCCCTCCACACAGAGGTGGGGATGTTTTTGGAGACAAGCATTTCAAATTCAAATGTATTGATATGTAATATAGACAGTTGAGAGCAGACCTGTGCATGAAATTTCTAGTAAATGGCAGTTACACGCTGCACCTCCAATACTTACTTTACAGATCTTAAAAGTTTTCATATAAGGCCTGAACAGTATTACACAGATTCACTGACACAAACATCACTCAAGTATGTTCAGTAAATTCTTTCCATATGATCTGCTTCACTAGGCATGTCCACTCAAACCACAGCATTCAGCTGTGATATTGTAATGTAGTCAATTTTTCATAGCTTTTATAATCAGCATTTTATTGTTGTTAAAGTGTTTAAATTAACTGTAATAATTTGAGTCCATGTCCTTCTGCTATAATATGTAGAATGTCCTGGCAAAGGGCCATTTCCACGTTGTGGTACTGAAGAGAATTTAATCACAAACATATGAAGATACGTGATGCTTCTTAATACCTCATGTAGGGCTGGACAATATATTGAATACACTCAGTCTATTACTATGTGGTATGTAAAAAATGATTTTATTACAAACATCAAGTTCAGATTGTCACATTTTTAAAAAGTTACCAGCACAAGATTCATTCCAATCCCAGAGCGATAAAGTTACCACTGAGGTACTCATGAGCAAGGTACTGTCCACAAGCACTGCTCCCCGGGTGCTGCCCTTGTTAGCTGTCCACTGCTCCTTCACGGATGGGTCAAATGCAGAGGTCACATTTTGTTGTGGTGCACTGTGTGTTGTGCTTTGTTCACAATGACAAATAATCACTCACTTTCACTTTATTAATGATATTCACTGTTTATTGCAATATAACCTATAGACCTATAGTGAAATTATTTACAGACAGTCACTAAACCCTACAGATTGCCCCAGAGTTTTACATATAGATGATGGTCAAGATTCCACATAATGTAGGAATCAAATGAATACTGAATGAAAAACTGTTTAATTTGTTCATCTGTATTGAAGCCTTTGATTTTTTGAAATGATATGATTCAGCGACCAGTAAATTCATAAACACATATCTGAAGTTTTGTGAATTTGCACAAGTTTTTATTGGGTACACAAAATCAGGTTTTAATGAATACCCAGCTTATTTAAATACCTGGAACTCAACCCAGTGCATAATGTGTGTTAATGGGATTTTTAAAAACATATTTAGTGTTAATATGTGAATATGTGAGGTTTTGATTAAAACAAAATATGTAAAAGCACATGGTTGCACCACAACTAAAATATTTGGGCCTTTTTTAAAAAAAAATTATTTTCTGTCAGCTATTAAGTGCTCCAATTATCTAAACCAGGCTTTTCAACCCTAGTAACGTTAATGTCTAGCATTACTGCCAAATGTGGTTTAGATTTAGATGAAAATCATGATTTTGCCAAGTGAATCAATCTAAACATAGAAATGGTAAATCAGTTTTAGAAGCCTGTCCACATGGAAGATATTTTTAGTTTAATATTCGATTTCTGTTGTAAACTCTTCAGCCCGTGAGACCTGTAGTGTTCAGACGTAAATGAGAGTTTATTCAGCAACGTCTGGAAGCTTTAAGAGCAACTTGTGAACGACCGTTGTCAAACTTGGCCACAGTGTGAGAGAAGCGCTATCGATGCCTTTTGTTTTGTCCAGATAAACGCGGGTGTTGTGTGTAGTAGTGCAGTGCCCTGTGGGTGGTGACCGGGAGCGGTGTGAGTGTTCCAGCGGGGATTGCGTGCTTCGTGGCCGGTAACGGCACCGTGTCCGCTCCGTTTTACTCCTCCTCATCACCGCCGACTCCGCTCCGCGTGCTGTTAATTCCGTTGCAACGGCTGCGTCCCAAACTGCATGCTAGCGTGCTAAAGAGTACGGTGGTTGCGCAGTTTTTCCATACTGTGTAGTAGGCTAGTGCGCCGTTTCGGATGAGGCCAGTGTTACCATCAAGCAGCGCCTTCTCCAACTCTTTTTGTGGCTGGCCGCTGTGAATAGACTTTACGAATGTGACCTGTTAATCTCAGGAGACGCCGTTATAGAGCGGGAACATCGCGTTATTGGCGCGGCGCGGACTGGGGGAATGTGTGCGGACTGCTCGTCATTCGGCTGCTGTTTTCACTTTGTTACTCGGGTAAGGGCTTTTTTTTCAGTTTAGCGCACCGTTGCGATCCCCTTTCCCCTCGAGCGGCTGGACTCCAGCGTTGCATGCTGGTACCTGCAGTCCCTGCTCCTCCCTTCTCGGGCTCGTCGCCGTTAGGGCGTGGGGTTTGAAATACTACAACTCCCATGCTAACGCTCCTTCATCTGCCCCCCTCTCTCTCCCTCTCTCTCCCTCTCTCTCTCTCTCTCTCTCCCACCAGACCAGAGACCGAGCTACGGCACGGCTCGTCTTGGCGAAACCCCCCCCACCCCCCGGACTTTCAGAACCGAAAATCGTCGAGATTAGTCAACTGCGAGCGACAACAGCGAAAGACGGGATAAAGCCTTCCCCTCGATGCACACTTCTCCCTCAAATGTCGGTCAAACGGGTCGGTGAACGTTTCTACAATTTGACATCGTTCTCCTGCTCGCTAATTATCTTTTGGAATTATTCAGGCTTGTGGACGGAGGGCTCGGTTTTGGGGCTGTGTCACGTTTGAACGTTCGGAATGTCTGTTACGGGCCGAGCACACACAGTTTAGGAGATATTTTCCGTTCGGCGGCGGGCGGCTTTTGCCTCGACACACGGGCGAGCAGCGAAACACGGCGCGATAGTTGCTTCGAGGAGACTTGGCTGCGCAGGGATCTGGAAATTGCAGCTTCAATTTAGAACACCTTGCTAAGTAAGAACGTGGCCCAGCGCATCGTGCAGTAGTTCCCGAAAGCCGCCGTGTGCCTTGTTATTAAACGTTCCCCGGTATTTTTCTCAGCTCCCTGTGAGGTGTAACGAGCAGAGGCAGCCCGAAGTACGATGTTCCCTCGTGTCGGTGATCTCAGCCTCCAAATGTTGTCTGGCGTTTATTTAGGCGAGCTCTCATTAGGAAAATACGTCACTGTTTCACTCTTAATCTCACCGCGTCTCTGCCCAGCACTGCTGGGCATCTCCAGGTCCGAGTGTTGTGATCGTGTAGGTCGTGTTGTGAGCGACTGACCAGCGGGAAACAGCGGAGGAGAAACGTGTGGTTAGTTTGGCTCAGTCTCGGCCGAGCGACCGTGCATCAGCAGTGTGTCCGATCTTCTGCAGAACAACATCTATTTCGGGTCATCTGTCTTCAGTCTTTATTTAGTGCTTTTTGGATTTTGGGGGCGTCCCGACATAACCCGACATCGGGTCGTTTTCCATGTCCAGGTTTATCCCAGTTTTGACAGACAGAACATTTCAGGCATATTCACTTATGCATTTCTGTATTGTTGTGTGACAGTGACACCGTTTCGGTTCGAGCGTGAGATTTGAATGAGCAGAACAGTTTCGGTACACTCGCCTAAATTCTTTACGTGGGTGTTATTATCACCTGTAATCCGGTGGCTTCTGAGTGTAATTCCCCTCCGTGTATCGCGGACTGCTGCTTGCTTTGTGCGTTGGGCTCGGGGCTGCGCGGTTGCGGACCGAGAGTGAGTGTGTGTTCCAGACCGGGCGGAGACGGGCTCTCGTCCCGTTTCCCAGTCTCCGCTTGTTCGCGCTTCAAAACAACGGGAGCGAACCGCAGAACGGTGTTGAATTCCCGCTCGGTGTCTGGAGCCCGTGGACATCGCGGAGGAAACGCGGAGCTGATGAAACGGCGTGACAGCGCGCGCTAAAAACAGTACCGACGCGAGCGTGCGTGGGCTGGCGCGAGATCATAAACTTTTACAAATCATGCGGGAGAGAAGCGCGTGGAAGTGAGTCGGACCCACGCCTCGTCTCGTGTCTCCGGTGTGTTCGTCCGGCCGGTGAGACTCGTACCACGGCCGCGGCCTTGTGGATCTTTAACACACACACACACACAGCTGCTTTAATTCGGTCCGAACGAGCGACTTTTGGGATGAAACAGTCCCCGTTATAAGAAATCTGTCATAACCGTGTCCTGTATTATTGTAATAATAACCTCCTTCTACAGCGATATATTTATGTTTAGGAGTCATTAATTGTGTCGTTAGTTTGGTTTGCAAATATATGTAATAAAACACAGCCAGGCGCGGGTGGTGCAGACTAGAGCATGTGTTACAGGAGTGAGATCTGTGTTGTGTGGAGATGTTGTGCTTCTCTTATTTGCTGTTTAGTGGGAAAGCTGTCAGCTGATTGTAGTGTTGTTTTTGTCATGCTTCTTTGGAATATGAGACACATTAATCTCATCGACTTTACAAACTTCTAAACAGGATCTTTTTTTAATCAAAAGGCCACTGACGCTGGTATGTGTAAAGCTTGATATTGAAATAATAAGACTCTCCACATTTGTAGTGTATTTTGGTCTGTGTTAGAATATAAATTCACCAGCTTCTTAATTAGGAACACATTACTTGTAAGTATGTGTTGGTGTAAATGCATATAATATAGTCCATCTCTTCCCATGCATCACTTGTCTAAGGCCTCCACTAGTAAGCGATCAATGGTCAGAAATTTTGGCCAGTGTAAGGGTGTTGCTGGATATTTACGTGATTTTGTCCACTCTCATTCTGTATGCTTGTTAAAAGCAGGTGTAAAACTGTGCTTGTAGGCTTGCACGTTTACCTTCACTGCTGGTGAAGAATGACCTGCGCTTTTACTGATGATTGTGCTTCCTAAAAGTTCATCTTTCAGAGGTTTTTATAATTAAGTGGTCTGTGAATACAAGTTGTCTGTTCCAAATCTATTGACAAATTAATATTTAATTTGTATTTTTTCAGAGATTTTGATCAGTCTTTTTTAGGTTCTCATTGCGGTTCTCATGTATTTGCTGCAACATTTTCACTTAAACCTGTAGCCTGAAGACTGGAGTATGTGAGAATTACAATACTAACATTTAATATGGAATATGAGTAAAAATCTGAGTATCCAATAGATAAACTTTAATAAAATAGAGTTGAGTTTGATATGAAGAGGCCCATAACTTATTAGGAATATGGCGATGGCTCTGAACATCTACAAGTGCTGATACCCCTGATCACTGCATGTCCTCAGTAGCAGTCGGTCTTGAAAGGAGAGCAGCAGCAAGCTTGAACTGCAAAGCAGCGCCAGGACTGTGTCTGTACCTAATTTTTTCACTGTAGTGTGTGTTATTGTGATCGGTGTACACTCCAGATGTATTTATTTTCAGTTTTAGATAATCATATTACTTTCTCCATATTAACTGACATGAAGGTGGGAAACTGCACCTGAATCAGCTTGTCGCTCTGCTCCATTCTGGACTCATCCTTAGTGACCCGTAGGGCCCTCACAGAGCAGTCCATTTGTCCTGCCGCTGCTCAGGGTTGCTGTCGCTAGTGGGACACGGTGCTGCTGAGATTATATCCCAACCCTAGTGTGTGTGTGTGACTCTTATCTTTATTACTTGTAAATTGGAGTGTGTGTGACACCACTGAAAAGTTCAGATCAAACTTTGCAGTCCATGGGGAATATTTGTGTTCATGTGATGGTTAATAATTCAATGTAATATTTTATTGGAATTAGTGTGTTGCATTATGTCAGCACTGCCTGTGTCAGAAATCTCCAGTCTTCGCATAAAGGAAATTGTGACATCTTTTGTAAGGAACCTCTCTTACAGGAAGTTTCTTACTAGCCTCGAAGCCCGGAGTCTTAACCAAGCAGCCTAAAGAACAAGCAAATACTTATTTATGCAACTCCTGACCTCATACTTACATAGTGCCATTGTTTCTGAGATTGCTGTAGAAAGAAACCATTATGCATTATGCCAAAAATTGACTACATATCAGCAGCCGTTGTGTTGAATAATGACTGATTCATGTTTTCTTAAAGTGTATATTCATGTAATATTAAAGTGTTTAATGAGATGTAAGTGCCTAAATCAAAGACTACAAAGCCAGTTCTTCTAATCTTCTCCGATATTGCTGAGTGCTGAGAGGGTAACCCCATGTTTGCCATTTTCCATATCCTGTTTGTCTTCTGTTGTGTTTAATGCCACTGACTGGAAACATCTGTTAGAGCTGTTTCTGAATTCATTTTTATTTGTTATGATTTCTTTACCTCATTTAGATAACTCACAAAAGCAACAAAGCAAAATATTCAAGTATTAAAAAATAATATCAAAAGGAATTATTTACTTCAGACAGTGAAATCTGTGTTGTGTCCACATCTGTGTAGCATTTAAAAACTCTACAAGAAGTGTGTGGTTGTGAAAGAGTTCAGATTTAGTTACCATAGAGTCAATATTAAAATAAGATTTCCAGAAGCTAAATTACACCAGTATTATTTTAACAAAAACAGTTTATTTGATCCTTATTATATTTGTTAAGTGCTTACAGTTTTGACAATGAGTAGTTACATGCTGTAGTCCATATTGAATTATTAAATAATTTTTAATTGCTGTTTTTTAACCCAAGTTACCGACAATCTCTCCGTAGAAATAAAGATACCTGCAGATGTGAATATTTTTCTCCTCTGACACCATTGTGCGTTATTACAGCAGTGTTCCACACGCAGAAGGACGTCTTGTAAACACGCTCGTGTCCTGAGGAATGCTGTACTGAGAAAAGGCCTATGCAGGTAAGATGTTTACTGGGTAATAGACGAGTTCTCACTGCTTATTCCCTGTCTGTGAGTCTGCTTGATGACTGCTCCTGTCTGCACAGGTGGATCCCTCACCAATGAATGTAGGGGATGGAGGCCCAGTGAGCAGAGAGAGTGGTGGCCCCGGCAGGGCCCCTGAGAGCATGGTGGGAAATCCACAGCAGACGCTCCCTCTGGAGCTCCGAGGCGACTTGCCCCTTGGGCAGCAGAACAAGCTCAGGATGTCTACAGACTGCAAAGTGCCCGGCATCTGCTCAGAGGCCGGCAGGGCCAGCAATTCAAACCATTGTCCCGAAGTCCCTCCCTCCCAACCCCGCAACAACACCGCCGCCTACGGGACGGACCCTTTGAGTGTGTCGTCGCCTGATCGGACTGAGGTTCCCAAAGCCAAGGCAGACGGCGCCGGAGTCTATCCCGCGCATCATTGGCCGTGTAGTAAAAAGGCCGGTGCCGAGGATGCAGTGAACTCTGCTCACGCTGGTTCAAACCCAAATAAGAAAAGTCCTCACAGCCCCGGACATGCCCCGCCTGTGATCAGCCTGCCCCCGGCCATCCAGTGCTCCACTCTTTTTAAAGCGGGCCAACCTATTGCCTTCCTGCCCTCTCACAGCTTTTCTTCTCCTCTCTGTAAGATCACCCTGCCTCCGGGACTGGGCCAGATCGCCGCCCTAAGAGAAGCCACAACTAGTCAGTTTCAGAAGGACTGTCCTGTGCCAACTTCTGGCACAAGGCTCAAAACTTACCCATACCACTTTGCCGTGAGCGGTGCTCACTCTGCTGAGAAAAAAACACTCTCATCATCGTCTAAAAGCAGGAGCGAGTCAGCAACGAACGTGAAGAGCTGCAAGGGTGAGCACAAATCCACGGTGTCCTCGACATCGAACCCGGCTCTTTCTCTGCCGGTGCACCAGGCCACGCAGGGCTCGCCGCCGCCGACTCGGTACACCATCTCACCCACCGCTGCCATCTGCTGCAGCTCCGCACTGGCCAGTATTACCACTCAGAGCAGGTTGCTCAGTCTTGTAGAGAAATGTCCGCCATACAGAGGGATGGAAAAAAACCCTGTGGCCTATTTGAAACCGAAGACCCCGTCCTCCTCTGAGGAGCACAACACCCCCTGCCCCCCAGAGGCGAGGGACGTGCCTCTTGACCTGTCTTCAAAATCCAAACGTCAGAAGAGTGTCAAGGACTCTCAGAACAGCCAAGTGACTCCGGCTGAGCGTCCCTCTGCTGAGCCTCATCAGAAGAGCCTCCATTCCTCCAAAAGACCTCAGACTGCCAGTGTGGGTTCTGCCTCAAGCTGCGCTCTTCTACCGGACACCCAGCGCAACGGTGCCGTCCCAAGGTCCTCCTCAAAACTCACCAATCACCACAGTCTAGAGAGCTGTCCACCATGGGGCAAAGCGTCATCGCAGGGTCCGCTGAACAGTCTGGCAGGTACGTATGTGGGAGTGGCGAGCCCCATCCTGGCCTCCACCTTGCGAAGCAAAGATGGGAAAAGTGCTGCATTTGTTGAAGACATTCAGACTTTTGCTAAACAGGAGACCATTTCCATTATAGACCAAGGAGAGCAACTGGGATCTAGGAGTAAAAAGTCTCCGTATACAGCTAAAGGCACTCAGCAAAATAAAGGCATCAAACACTCTGCGTGTTCCACACCTGCAGCACAGCAGCTCTTGTCTACACCGCTGTTTGTCAGTGCAAACTCGCAGTCCCCTCGGAAGTCTTTGGGTGGAAAAGCAGGTATTACTTACGCGTCTCCAGTTATTAAATCGTTATGGCAACAGCCTAGTGTTCTCTCACAGGGGATGTCCACACAGAAGCGGTCAAGCCCAACGCAAACCCAGTCTAAAATCAAAAACAACGCCGCTGGAGACGCTCCCTTGTTCCACAGCCCTGATGTAAGTCCCACTAAACTACAGGAAAAAATGGGGAAGTCTCCCTTGTCTAATCTGGAGTCAATTGTGAAGCAGAAAGCCCTCGAGACCACTGCACTGACCGCTGAGCACTACTGTAATCTGAATGCCGCGGGATTGAGAAGACCGGAGGGGGTCGGCGCGCTCAACAGGTGTCAGAACCCTGCACTACAGCCTACGGCGACTGCCGGCTTTACCACCTCCAGAAGCTCAGAGCCGCAGGACTCAAAGCCAGACAGAATCTGCACACCTACAGAAACCACTAAAGTTGTTAGCAGAAAGGAAGCGTCAACCGCTCCGGTGCCCAAAGAAAAGAACCACGAAAAACCGGCAGAGCCGTCTCAACATCTGACCGGTAACAGTGGCTACAAGTCGAAACTCATCAGCCCTAAGAAGAAGACCACATCTGGTGTTAAAGCAGGCAGGAAGGACAGTAAACTGGCTAAAGAACTGGAGAAGACAACAAAGGAAGAGCCTGCTGCGCAGACGGAGCTCTCTCCTAATTCTAGACTCGACACAGCAGCTCCAACTGTCCGACAGACCCAGACCACAACAGAGGGGGACGGAGAGAAGAAAGCCAGTGGTGCCAAAGAAGATGTTCCTTCCAAAGCAAAGGTACCAGTCTCCAAACCCCAAAAAACTAAAAAGCCCACAAAGGAGAAGGCTTGTCCTGAAATGCAGAAGAAGAGTAGTGCAACACTGATAAGGAAGCAGCAGGAGAAAGAAGGCGCTGCAGTCAGCCATACCTCCAAAAAAGTGAGTTATAGTCTGTATTTGTATTGATTGAAAGTTAGAATTCTGTTGATTAAATATTTATCGATATTTAACTAATATTATAATTAATAGCAGTTTTAGTCGAGCAACGTTTTATCATATGAAAGCAGAAGGGATGCACCGATACCACTTTTTTACAAACCGATACGAGTACGAGTATTTTTATTTGTGTACTTGCCGATACCGAGTACCGATACTGATACTTCTTAGATTCTTAGATGTAATTAATTGGGAGGCAGATTTTATTTTCTCCTTTGCAGATTATAATAAGGCTAAATATCAAATCATTAACATGAGGCTATTCCACGCCAAAAATAAACAGATCTTTCTGATTGTAACAAAAAAGTGTCATCACATTAGACAAAATGTAAATATAAGCAGATAAATGAAATGAAATGTACTGCATAGTTAACACAGGCAACTTAAGTCAGCAAAACTTACTCTGTTGACACATTCAGACAAAAGAAAGAAGTTAGGAGCCTGGCTTACATTTACATTATGACTAACGTTTCCTCCATTTTGATTGGCGGCAAGAGAGAAGTGATGTTGACGAGCAAAGCGCTGTTCTAGAAGTTGAACGGATTTAAACTTAAAGCACTCTGAGCGCTGCGGTAAAAAAAAACCTGTCCACCAAACGCTTTTTTTGCGCTGAGACTGGATCAAAACCTCACTTCCAAAACACTTTCTCGGCGCTTGTTGTTGCTAAGTTACAAAAAGCGTCGGGAACGTCCGTGTTCGCTCCTATTTCATATAAACACTGTAGCATCTTCCTTTGAGTTGGGAAGTTTAGATGCCGCTATTCGGCCTCATCGTAACGCGCTCTTCTTTTACTGTCTATGGATACAGCAGGATTTTTATGCTGATTTATTTATTTTTCCCGCCGGGGACGTAGGTACGACGGCCACCTTAACTATAATGCGTTGCGAGAAACGCCGTGGCTGAGACTATCTGCGCATAATTAAAAGCCGTTTCTTCCTTCTTTAAAAATAATCCCTTGGATTGAGAGAGACGGTTGCCATTGACGACTGGAAAGAACAAACTAGTTGAAAAAAAATCCAGTCGCACTGGTGAACATTGTAGTCTCCATCTGGAGCCCTGGATTTCACCCGAGCTTGTGGGCAGGACCTCTGAACCTAAGTATCTGGATGGTTGTCTCCTCCTAGACATTGAAGTCAGGTAGGACAACAAATTACATCCGCCGACTACGACCAGTTAGTTGTAGTGAAATACCATTGAGTGGTATCGGTGCGTGGTATCGGCAGTTATTTACGAGTACATTAATGAAGTATCGGCCCGATACCCGATACTGGTAGAACCCAGAAAGCAGTTATCAGGGCAGTATGCTGGTTATTATATTACAGAAGAAGAAAGATGCAGCACATGTTGTGGAGAAGAGTCAGCAGAAGGAGAGTGTAGGAGCCGCCCCTGAACTGGAGGCCAAGATTCGCAAAGGGAAGACCAACTCCGTCAAAGTGGAGCATTCATCCCCAAACAAAACTGGTAACGTGACCTAACCCTAATCCCAGTTCATTTCCTGCTGTTCGTCATAGTGCTTCTGTATGTACTATGCGAAGAGACATTGCCCAATGTTTTTACCTTCTGCCGCAGGGTGTGAGAGTCGTCCGGTTGTCAGCGCCCAGGGAGAGGAAGAATCCGACTCCTTCAGCAGCGCCGCTCGGCCAAGCAAGCCGCTCGGATCACGGGAGGGGTCCTCTCACAGGCCGAGACGAGGGCGACGTCGTACCGACGAGGCTTTGCTGAGAGACTGGAGCTTTGCTTCTCCACCCACTCCTCCTACTCCCCCTGAAACGCCCCCTTCTCCTCCCGCCCCGAGCCCTGCTCCCACCGCGCCGTTCCGCAGGCCCCGGGGCAGACCCAGGCTTAACCCCCTGCCTGAGGACGGAGACGCAGACAAGATCAAGGTTGTTCAGGGGTCAGAGGGAGGAGACGCGGCCTCAGCGAAAAAGAGGAAGCGATGCAGGAACCGCAAGTACCAGAATGGCGAGTACATCATAGAGAAGGACAAGGCAGTGGACAGGGAGCAGGACGACAGGCTCGGGGCAGGGCAGAACGACGACACAGGTACGCGGGAACGTCTCTGGGAAGTCCAGCGAGGATGGGGTAAAGCTTTAGTTCTCCAGCATCGTTCAGTGCTGTACCGTGTACTTGCTGTTCTGAATGTGGGTCGTGTGCACCACATCCGAGTTCCTTTTTGCAGTTGTTCATGTAATAATGAAGCAGCAGATGACGCAGGAGTTGCCCTTGTTGTTTCAGAGGACAGAACGACTGCGTACCCCCGCCTCAGTGCCACGCTGACGTCTGACGGTCCCGGTTCCGATGTCAGTCCCAGGCGGACCCTGTACACCCGGTCAGGCAGTGTGCGACGGCAGGAGAGTCCCCCCACCCCGGACCTCACGGACAAACCTCCAGGAAAGAGGAAGTTCAAGAGCAAGCACCTGTGTGAGACGGACGAGCATAAAAAGGTCGGCTTCACCAGTGTTCACGTTTTACCATGATGAACCTTTTCGGAGACGAGTGTGATTCATGGCCGCTGCGCTCGCGTGTGATTTTATGTTTAGTTGGTCTTATGGTGCCCCCTCCTGGCACAGGGGATTTCTACAACACCTCTACTTTTTCCGTTGGCATGCAGCAGTGCAAACTTTTGTCAGCGTAGGCTGTGTGATTGACATCTTGTGATCTCATTCTTTCTATTTTAACCTGTTTATTCCAGATCAAGACCAAGCGAGGGCTGGTGGGAAAGCGCTCTTCCTCCCTGTCCACAGACGAGGACAGCCCCAACGCCAAAAAACCTTCTGGTCTTTCCTCTGGCCCCAAAGCTTCTGCATCCCCCGGGCCGAAGAGGAAAGGCTGTTTAAGAGGAGGAACTCCAGACTCAGCCCCGAGCCGGCCCGTGCCCCCGGAGGTCCGCCGCCTGATCGTGAACAAAAATGCGGGAGAAACGCTGCTGCAGAGAGCAGCACGACTGGGGTACCAGGTGCAGTGCATTTGCTTTTTGCAGAGCTGTGGTCGAAACGTGATTAAAGTGCAGCAGCAGTCTCCGTCTGTGCCAGAGGCTGAAAGACATAACGTTTGATAAAGTCTTCGTGGTGTAATTGTCATGTTTGGATGAGCCTAGCCTTAACCCTGTCCCCGTGCGATGAATCTTCTTCTGTCTAAAGGAGGTGGTGCTGTATTGCCTGGAGAAAGACGTGCGGGAAGTAAACCGCCGGGACAACGCGGGCTACACGGCGCTGCACGAGGCCTGTGCTCGCGGCTGGACGCACATCGTGCAGGTGCTGCTGAAGCACGGCGCCGACGTCAACTGCAGCGCGCAGGATGGGACGCGGTGAGCATCTGCCGAGCTCAACATTAACGCAGCAGGCACTTGCAGTATTGTTTAAAAAAGGCAGCGTTTTCTCCAGCCACTGGGTTATTCCGATTTTAATCTTGAATCTGTTTTGAAACTTAAACTCCTTGTTGCTGCTTTCCCTACAGCCCCATTCACGACGCAGTCGCAGCAGATGACCTGGCAGCAGTGTGGATGCTGCTGAACCACGGCGCAGATCCTACACTCGCCACCTACTCTGGCCAGACCGCAGTGAAACTGGCCCAAAGTGCCAGCATGAAAACCTTCCTCAAAGGTAGTTCACGAAGACACAGTTTACAGCACAGCGTTACAACACCCGGGAAGCAGCTCATGTTAAGCAACTCCATTAAATCCACTTAAGACTCGCTAGCGGCTTATAGAAATGATTATAACTGTGACTAGGGTTGGTCAGTTAATCAAAAACACAAAAAAACTGACCACAAATCTTGACCACGACGGAGATTTTGATCATTTTTACAATTCCTTTTCATTTTTTCTAAAAAAGGGTTAGGGTTAAAATTCGTGTTGGTGTAGTGTCTCCTTAAAAACATGTCAGTTGTGTAGTCATGTGACTCTGCCCGGTCCAGTCTGCACTACATCTGTGTGCGTTTCCTTCAGTTATTTTTACATCACAAAGATATGACCTTTTACATGAGAAACAATATCCAGCTGTAATAATTAAGCAGATTTACATAAAAACCTGGTCATTCAGGACAAACAAAAACTCCCCAAATAATTGTTCATTAATTGTAATCAAGGTAAAATCTTCAAATACTTCAGATTCCTGCACGTAAAGGGCGTCGCGGTAGTGTTAGGGGGTTGACCTTGTGATTGGAGGGTCGTTGGTTCAGTCCCAGATCAGTAAAGGTACCGTCCCCATGGTACTGCTCCTACACACATGCAGAGCTCTTGTTGTGCTGCACTGTGTGATGTGACTAGATTTATATTTACAGCGTTTAGCAGACTCTCCTGTCCAGAGCCACTTACGTTCCCTAATTTCAGGGACAGTTCCCTGAGAGCAGTTTAGGCTTAAGAGTCTTGCTCAGGGACCAAATGTTGGTGATGTCAAAGGTCGAATTCGAACCCACAACCTCTTGGTTCAGAGGCTAGTGTCCTACAGCTAGGCCACCAACACCCTAAAATCAGTGACCATCATTTTAATTCATTTGAATAATGTCTGTTTGGCTCAGAGTACTTCACGGATCTTGAGGGACGCGTTGAGGAAGATCCAGGTCCGCAGTGGGATTTCTACAGCAGCTCAGTGTTTGGTAAGTGAATTCATATGAGAATTGTGGTTCTGGATTTGTCCAGGTAGCGTGTGATGTTGGACACGTGGCCGTCCACTGGAGGTCAGTACAGACACACTCTAAAAAGTTGCCTTGTCTTTCGCTTTTCATCTGCAAATGGTTTTCCAGAGACGGATCAGGAGGCCTGTTGGGATTTTCTGCTGTCTCAGCCCGAGGAGGACGGTGAGGAGCGCCAGGAGCAGGGCAGGGAGCGGGACAGTGACGCAGACTGCCTGATGTTTGAGTTCTCCTCCGAGCCCCTCCTGCCCTGCTACCACATTCAGGTCTCACTAACGCAGGGGTCAGTGTCCACATGAGCACAGTTTAGCTTGCACTTGTGTCTGCATCTTGACATTTGTTCTGTTTTGGGAAGTATGAACTTACATATTTGTTGCTATACCTGTGTCTGAAATCTCCCCAACAGTTTCTGCAACTGGTTTCTGCTGACGGACGTGCTGAAGCGGCTGAAGGTTTCTGCTCGGATTTTTCGGGCTCGGTACCCTCAGTTTGAGGTGGTGGGCATCGCCAGGGCAGAGCTCTGGAAGCAGGTGAGCGTGAGTCAGACCTGCACGGCCCCCGATGAGCTGCGACCGACCGACGAGGAGGAGGACGGAGAGGAGCAGGTGGAGCTGGTGCGCTGTGTACCCGAGCTGCAGGGACTGCTGGGATCCTCCATCCAGCTCCTGATGGAGGACGAGGACGAGAAAGCTGCACTTCGCAGCTGATGGCAACAGTCCCTCCACCTCAAACCCAAACTGACCGGGGTCGCCGCCCGATAGCCCGGCCGGACCTCCTCCTTCCACCGCGCACTGCCTCCATGACACGTGTGCGTTGGCCTCGGTGCCATCCGCAGGTGCAGCCGTCTCCTGTCTTGACGACTGATGCTCTGTTTCCCACTAGCAGCACTTTGTACCTTCAGTGTCTGACCAAAACATCCTGCTCCTCACCTCATACACCTTTTCCCCAAAAAAGGAAGTGGGACGTGTGCCGTCAGCTCCACTAACCCTAACCCGAGAAGCGGCGTTCAGGTCCCAAGCTGTAGGTATTTTTCAGTTTCCAACAACTGTTGTCCAGCCTTTTTTAATGTGTGTGTGTGTGTATATGGGCCTGTAAGCATATGTAAATCTATATGTATATCTTGACATCAGGGTGAACACGTTTGGTTGTAATTTATCACTGATAGCTTTTAATGTTTGTTTCTTTAGGGTATGTGAGTATTTTTGAGAGGTTGTCAGTGCAAGACATTTTTCTTTCCTTTTTTAAATCTCGGTGAGCCCTCACACGTAGCAGACAGGCTCGCACCTCGCTACGGCTAGCGGCAGGAGGGACGGCTTCTAGGCCAGATGGTTCCTGGGTAGACCTGCGAGAGGCTCGTCCTCTCCACACGGAACCCTAACCACGAGCATCTACCCCCCTCACCCACCTTTACGTCACCTTACCTCAGCTCACCTCCGACTGCAGCTCCTCCACCAGTCTCGTCCACCAGCAGCGCTCCTCCTCTCACTCCGCCTCCTGCGGCAGCGCGACACGTCTCTTTCATCACTCAAACTGCTTTTGTAGAGAGAAAAATAAAAAAAATTGTCCATGTGTGGTTTCCTTCATGTACTGCAGAGGTGAGCGTTTACAGGACGCGAGAGATCGATGTGCATCATACCTGATGGTGAAAGTCTTCATGTAAACGCAGGAAAGCCCAACCTGTGGAACTGTTTTTGTTGTTTAAGAGATTTTTCTAGAGACTTGATCCTGGATTTTGTCCAGCTTCTTACTCAGTTGAAGGTCACGAGAGTCGTCTCCTCCTCCTCATTTTCCCGGTGTGTCTGGACTCCGGCGAGCTCCGTGACGCGTGGTGTGTTTTATTTCCCTTGTTTGAGTGTTGTTTGTGCTTAATTTAATAGTCATTAATATATTTGACCTTTTTGTGTATCAGACAAATGCTATTTGAATATTACTTTGTATGGTTGGTGCTTTATTTGAAATGTACAATTAATAATCCCTTTACCCTGAAGATGTTTTGTTTTCCCTCTCACTGCAAACAGTATTTTAACAAGCAAAAGTACAGTTTTATTGTACTGGTGCTAAGAAAGATTTTGTGTTGACAATCAATGAAGTTTTTTTTGAACTGAAACCAATAAATGCTATTTAACTGAAGAGAGAGAAATGTAAAGAGAGAGTTTAGTTTCATTACTTATGGAAACGCACCGAGCCATGAAGAAGAGACTACTCGGGCTGAAGGATTGTTTGTGGTCTGTTTGAAGAGGATAACTTTTATTTGATTCCTTTTTAAAAGACATCAACTGGAATAAAGCATGATTGTCAAGTCTCGCTTGTGATGTTTAGTGCATAACCTGGAATTTCCTGATATTTTACAACAAAGTTAATTGATTTTTATGCCAGTGATTTGTTTGCTTTGATTTTAATGAAAATTCATTTCCAACGTCAGTTTCACAGGAATCCACAAGAGGCCAGCACTGACTCACAATGGTACGTCCGATTCAGATGCAATTAAAAGTCGGGGGAACGGGATTTGTGTGAGATGCAACTTTTTGCTGTTGTAAGTGGACAGTACGCCGGGCAGGAGGTCAGTTTGATTGCCTGGTGCACTTTTACGTCGGCAAGGATTCAGCCGTTGAGAAACGTGTTCCTACTCGCCCCCGGGAGGAGAGAAGCCCCTGGGGATGGAGTTAGGAAATAAGGTGTCTGTGCAGACTGGGCTCTGTGGAGAAGGAGGTCAGCTACAGTAGAGTGTGTGGAGCGGTGAAAGGTGACGGAGCAGCCTGGTGACCCCATGTGTGAGCTCAGACTCCGCTGTTGTAACTGAGACGGGTTTGAGACTTTGTAATGGGCCAATAACTGGTCTTGCTTACGCAGGCATCTTATTTTCATGTAGGTTTTAGCTGATGTTTGCTCAGAATGTTGATGTGTGAGGGAATATGATCCCCATGAGGGTTTACATCTGCACAACCATTTTATACAGTGTAATCATATTGTTGGCCTAAGCGTTTTTACTGATTTGTTGAAGCGTTTGCCGTAGCTAGTCTGAACCAGGGCTTTAAAGCCTGAACGCACCAATGGACTTTGTGCTGTTCTTTAAGATAAGAGTAACTGAGATTGTGTATCCAAAAGTTTAGAATCACATAAGGGGAGTTAATGAAGTCATGAGGACCGCTGTGGACTAAATCAAGACATCTGTAGAACTTTGACACGCACTGTGTGACAAGCAGCAGTCCAAATGCCTAATTTCTCAAGAGAGACTGTGTGTGTGTGTGTGTGTGTGTGAGAGAGATCTGCAAACTTGAGCGGAGGTTCTGTGAGCAGATGCCAATGTGTAGCCAGAATTTATCATGGATCACTTCAAATGCTACTCTTTAACTTCATATAAGGCGGGGAACACATTTTACAGTCCCTTGTGTTTACGCAGCAGTGGAAACTACAGACGGGCACTTTACGGTAACTGCAGTTCACTACGCTGCATCTCTACATGGCTTCTCCCAATGCCTTAAAAACACAAGCACCAGCAGCAACCAGTAGGTCCATTAATAAAGAGCTGCTACTCCACTATTAACAGAGACGTTGCTTTTTCTTAGTGTTAATGTTTACCGCACATGGGCAAGTGTTGCAAGTCTTGTAAGATGTCATTTAGCGTCCCGTTAACAGGTCCAGTATGATGGTTTTGGATGTTGGTCTGACCGTAAGAGACTGTAGCTGTTGCAGTGACTCAAACCTTCTGGCATCAGCCATGGCTTCAGATTTCAGAGACACTCCTTCACCAAACCCCTGGGACCTGGTGCTGCCCATTGGCTAGTTTGGCAGGACAGCTCTGTTCTGATTGGTCAAAAATTGGGGCAAGTCTCAACGTGGTGTAAGCAGAAACCCAGTATCGTTTTGGGAAAATAATGCACCAAAAATAATGGCTTCTGGTCCACAGGGAGAGCTCATAGTGATTACAAAAGCATTTCTCACAAGTATTCTTGCGGATCAACCAAATAGATGTTCAGTGACCTCATAAAAACTACTGCAGAACAGCTAAAGCCAATCATTTGACTGTCATGCTCATTTGAAGCTGGGAATAATGACGTGGGCAGGCTGTTGGGAGTGCAAATATTGACACTTAACTGCAAGGGTGTGACACAACTGAAGTTGTACAGACACTCGTTTCAATACACACGTTATATAAGGCAAAAACTAAAATCAGGAGATCTTCAAAAGTCATCAAAAGTCCAACATCTGAAAACTTGCTGACCACAGACTAAGCAAAATAACCTGATCTCCATTCGATGTCTAAGCTCAGCCGTGGCAGCGTTCAGGGAGTTCAACTCTTCTTCCCCCTTTGTTAAATCGGAGATTATGTAAGACTCTCTTTCAAGGCCTACAAAAGGGGAGGTCCTGCGAGTCTGGCCTTTCTCTTTAAGTAAACCCAAACAGACATTTCCTCTCCTACGGTCCATTTAGAATATTCCACTCTCAAGTGTGAACAAGCTTTTCACAGTTTGAAGAAGACACCACTTACATGCTAATTAAGAAACTGTTTTACGTCTGCAAGTACTCGGCACAAATTCGCTCCAAAATCTGAATTAGACTGACATGACGAGGAGTTTTTACCATTGCATTATTAGTCATTCATTACTGTTTATTCAGGTTTTTGTCTTAATGTTATTTGAATTAACCCAACTTTCCCATCAACATGAAATGACTTCAGTTTAACCCTGAAATATAACCAGCTGTTCCTACAGAATATCATTTAAACCAAAGATTAGTAATAACCAGCCTTTCAACATCACCTACTCCTGTGTCTGTTATACTAGGAGCCAGATATTTTTGGGTGTTATTTATATTAGAATGATGGTCGAGAAGGTTAGGCTGTATATTACACTGTCCTGGGAAAGTAAAAAGGGTCCAAAATCATTTAGCAAGTTGTTCACAGCTGACACATGGATTTAATCGCTCAATCCTAAATGAACCGGTTGCAGAACGCTGATTTGTAAGGTGTCCTGCATTGGCTATACGTTACAGCTTATGTGCAGAAATATGATTAAATTATTACAATTCAAAGCATTTATAGTAATCTGAATTATTTTGGAAACCTTGACCCTTCTCTGCAGTGCCGACTGGCTACTGCATGTGGAGCAAAACAATCAGCGCTTGTCCAGCAGATCTGATGAAATCACTGAGGGCTAAAGTAGTTCCACCTACTTCATTATCCACTAGTCAGACACTCTCACTTAGAGTTTTATCAGGATATCTCAGTGCTACCTGTAGCGTTCGGCATTTGGACCAACAACACTCTGATCACAGGGTCAACTCCCTAGCTCCATATCACATTATTACAGAGGATTTCTAAATGCGGAAAAATGTAATCTATTATAATAATATATATATTTCAACTTGTGCATAAAAGTGTGCTCTGGGATTTTATGATAATATAACAAAACATTTTCTGCTAATATAACATCCTTTTGAATTCATTCATTATCTGAACTGGACTAACCCTGGACAGCACCAACACACCACGAGGCACACACTCACATCTGCGGGGGAAATTTAGAGCAACCAATCAACCTAAACATCATGCTTTTGGACTGCGGGAGGAAACCAGAGCATCTGGAGAAGATCCAAGATGGGGAGAGACACAGACTGACAGACAGCGCTGATTCAGATGACCAATTATGAACATAGGGTAAATAAACACAGAATGCACTTCAAAAATGCACACATATTTAGTATATATATATATATATGTAAACATATTTCATATGTACAAATTACATACCAATTTACAGTATATAAAAATAACCATAGCAAAGTTGCCATTAAAACACCAATAAGGAAGGAGAATAAAACAGAAGACACAGCAGCTACAGAGTGAACTGGACTGAACTGGACGAGAGCAGTCATAAGCTGAGGAGATAAGAACACCCTAGAGCAGACAGGTGGCCGAGTGAGCGCTGAGCGAGGGGAAAGTCAGTGAACACGTGTGTTGGTTCTTAAATCGCGCCAGCTGAGCTCCAAACCCTCGCCCTGTTACATAACCGCTGTACATTCCTGCAGCAACACGTTCAGCACGACCGAGCGCCTGCATGCTCCTGCAGAGTTTAATGTTTGGCGGCGCTGCACAGATGAAGGCGTCTAGACTTTCTGACCCAGTGAAACGAACTGTAACCTTTGCTCATAGTCATGGAACAGCAAGGACACTGCAGTGAAATGAGGCTCTGTTACTTGGTTATCAGAGACGTCGTTAGTTTTGCACACCTCTGATATCCCAGCAAATTATTACTGTTATTTGTTTAGTTCTACTTTGATTAGTCCCCAGCTCAAGAGAGTACATCTTCAATGATAAATGATTGGAGCGACGGTCCTCAGCTTGTTCTTGGCAGACGTCTGTGGTTAGCAGGTTTCTGCTGTAGCTGCTCCACAGTCACTCTCTACAGACAATGTTTCCTGTGACAGTGTGCTGGGGTGTCTAGGGTGCATTGTGAACACGATGGGATGGACAGCCATAGATGGGACAGATCCAACAACAGATTTCTGATCAAAACGGGTGGAGCTGCATGCTAAAGCTAAAGTAGAAATGAGAAGTGTGCACTACTTTAAAGGATTCTAGACGGAATTCTACACTAATTTACCTGGAGCTTTGCTGAACATGTTTCAGAACTTGCTGACATACTTTCCAGACTGAAATCCTCCTCAAATGGGCTTTATGATCAATGAACTAAACATATTTGCATTTTTATAATGCAGATTGTAAACAAATGATCTTCTTTACCTATCTTTGCAAAAATAGTTTTTAAGGTTCAACATGAGCGGTACCTGTCTTCCACTGATGACCTGTTACACTGCACTTTAAAAACATGTACATCAGCATCATTACATCAAACCACAAGGACACACTGACAAATTCAACACCGTTTGGGCTTCTGGGTTTATTGATTCAAATTGTAATAAAATATATAGGCAATAAAAAGTAAATATGGCTTTATTGCTCTTTGGTGTAATTAGCCAGGATCCATTGCTCTTTTGGGGGCACGGAGGCTGTACTCGCTGGAAAATTGGCCGAATGAACATCCATGGTACTCTGAAGCCAAAACTAGAGAGATTTTTACCACCAGGAGACACTGACAAGCGACTGGGTTTTTGTGCTTCCCAGCGTGTGAAAGTGCAGCTTCCCCTCACCGTTGTGGTGCTGTAGAAAGACACAGCGTTGTGATGCAGCACACGGCCCTCATTATACAGCACAAGGCAGCGTATTGTGAGGCAGAGTGGCGTGAGCGTCACATTATTGCCCCAAACCTCTATCGTCCGCTCACAGCACAGAGGAAACTACGCACAGAAACTGCAGGCTAAGTGTGATGATTAGAAACCATAACCCTAGATTTATTTCACTGAACAAACTGAAATATTATTCATTAAAGATGAGCTCTTGGAGCAGCATGCTGGTGTTAACTGATCACCAGTTTGTTTTTTGGGGCAGTTGGTAGAGTAATGGTTAGGGAATTGGTCCTGTGATTGGAAGGTTGCCGGTACAAGTCCCAGACCAGTGAAAGTTCCACGGAGGTACTCATGAGCAAGGTCCCGTCCCCAAGCACTGCTCCTTGGTTGTTCACAATGACAATCACTCACTTAATTAGAATTTAAATTAAAGTATTAATTCATGACCACATTTTAGAGTTAGCTAAACACTTTCATGCCCAGTGGACAATCAACCACAGGCTTTGACTCAAGCAAGCAAAGTTCATGCATGAAAGGATTAACTCTCTTTCAGCTCTTGACCTGGTTCACCTACAGCACACCAGCAACAAGTTTCACATGCACGCTGGTCCAGCAGATCTTTAACGTTATATACAATGATTTTCTACATGTAGATGAAGGAACAGATTTTGGAGAATTAAAAATTGAAGTCAGGAGTTTCTACAACTTCCTTGCTAACCTGCTATTCTTGTGAGCCACTGTTTGTGACTTTTGTGACGTTTCACCAATGGTCTATTGAACCATAAAGTGTTTACTGCTGCCACCTTTATTATCACCACTTATACAACCCCTGCTGGCTTGTGTAAGTAGTAAATGCAATTTTAAACAAAAAAGTGAAGATCATTTACTGATTAGTACTGGTTTGATGCTGGTTATTCTGGTGATGGGTTCAGAGACATTTAGGCTAATTTGCCACAACACCACAGACAAAGATTTTAAGATGGTCCATGATGGCCTTCTACTGTTTCTGCTGAATTAAAGTTGGTCAAGATGTTATAAGGTTTACAATATAGTGTGCTTTCCCAATTGATTTGGTACCAACACTACTGAGGAGGTTTAGAAAAATAAAGTTCAATCTGGTTAAATGTGTTTTCAAGGGACTGGTTTAAGTTGATGCTAACCCTAACCCTAGATGATGATAAAACAAATGTTTTTAGATGGTCACGACTTTTGTAAATAAGGAATATCAACAGTACCCAGAATAAAGCCTTCAATAACTAGATGCAGACATGGACATGGTAGACACGTCTCACGTATCCATGCTTGTAATTTACTTTATAGCTGTTGAGAAACTGTCCCTGGCATGTGCCAAAGGGCATGAGCTGGTCGAGTCTGTGCAGCTGTCTGCGTCTGGCCTGTGGAGTGCATTCGTTCTGCCAAACCACAATGCCCTGATCACGACGGTGCGCTGTGACGACTGCGTGGGACTGGCATGGTACACTCGAACCTTCTATAAAGGTTCATATGTACTGTGTTCAGCCACTCCCCACGCTGTCACCGTCACGTAACTCCTGCCCTCATCCCTCACTTCGGGAGAGACGCTGCCATGAAATCTGTCAGCTGTTCTTGCTGTTCTGTCCAAACCAAAAACTACACCTTTCAAAATACCCAACACAGAGGAAATTTCTCACTTATCCTACATTTTAACATCTCATCTGTCAAAGAACAAACTGAGAGATCTAGAAAAATGTAAAACTGCAACCTTTGCAATGCCGCAACACGATTTTCATTATGTCGCAACTTATTTTGTCAGTAACAGCGGTGCAAAGCTCTAAAAAGTCACAAGTATAGATTTCTACTAACACATAATTTGGGGTGTAAACGTGATACACAACATGACTCAGTGGCACGCATTCACCATCAGAAGGTTATGAGTGTAGACCTGGGCACAGGTTCCGCCGCCGTGTGGTTTAAGTGTCATATTGAAGTGTTTGAGCAGTGTCACACTCTCTGCAAAAGAGGAACACGAGGGTCACACGCTGCATTATAAATACACAAAAACAATGTTTATTTCACTTTGAGGAATAAAGGCAATAAAAGGAACAAATAATAATGCAAAATCAGTAGAACCCAAATTATTGAATATGATCCCATTTTATCTCGAGTGTGCCGCTAGCTAAAACAATGAAACTAATCGATGAGGTGTAGATTTACTGCTACTTTATACCTACTGATGTAATCTCATTTTATAACCCATTCTCTTGGCAGAGTTTGACTATGCGTGTCAGTGTTTCATGTGATTGGACAGAGGGTTTGACCAACATTGACAGATTTGTCCTAACGGTCAGCAGCATTACAAAGTGAAAGTCACCTACCAGATATTCTGGGATTGGGTTGTTTGTTTTCGGGGGCTCAGTGAGACTTTGTGGACTTTGATTTTCTGTGTTTTCCTTCAATCTTGCATTGTTTAATCATCATTGTTTCTTGTTGAGGAAAAATAAAGGTACTGTTGTCCAGTTGGCCACGGTTGAAAGAACTGGTGCTAGGGGGAAGTACCATGAGTATGACCCAGGTGTACCAAATGGCAAAGAGCAGCACAGTCAAGAAAGCACCAAAGCTCAGTGCTATACTGCTAAGCTAATAGAGCAATAATTAACACAAGGCTAGTGATAGGCAAAATTCAATATCCAAATAATCAATTTAAAATAACCCATTTCTGATTTATGGTCATGCCTTTCCACTGACAAGTGTCAGTTGTGTTTTCACATCCCTTAACAAGGGACCGTGCCTAGTGTAAAAGTGTCCCACATGCTTGAGTAGTTTACTTTTGTTACCATGAACAAAGTAAAAACACATGATCAAAACGCTGCATTGTTCTAGCAGCAGGTTACCAAACACCGGCTATGCAATACGTCATGTACTTTAATCTGACTGTACAATGGATGAAAGATAAATGAAGACATTACACTCCAGTAAAACAGCCCTGGTTTACATGGTCAACCATAGCAACACCTGTGGGTGGAGTTCATCATTAACACCTCTTACCGCTTGAGAAGTCAGGTAGGTGTGGTTTTGATCCAGTGCTTGTGCAACAAACACCCACAGCTTTCAAGTTTAGGCATGCTGTTTGAAGCTGCAGATAATGTGCTCTTCAACGTTCTTATGCCCAAACCAGGAACTCGGTTCAGGGATAAACCATCAAGGAGCTAATGTGAAGTAAGACTGATGCATGTTCAAGATACCAAGTAACTTCTTAAAAACAGGTTGGCTTTATTTAACATTCCATATAGTATTATATAAAATTAGAAATAGTTTAGAGCAACATAAAAACCTTAAAATAAGTGGTAACAAAAGTAGTCATACAGGTCAATCTAACAGCATGGACACAAAAGGACTATGGTAAAGGCACATCATTCCTTTCAGCTTAATGTTAAAACAAAAGACTCAACCAGACCAAAAACTACAGAGTTCAGGTTAATGTGAAGAAACAGAATTACCAGCATTCGTCATCCCCAACACATCCCAAACGCTTAACCTCACAGCTCTGACCAGGTCTATGACGTTTCCTTTGACATCAAGCAACGTATCCACGTCGGGATTTACATCAATAACAGCGTTTACCTTCATAGCCCTTTTAAACCGAGTGCTAATGTAGCTGGACAGCAGGGTTTAGTTACATCACTGCTCAGAAAGGAAATGTCACAGGTTAGCTTTAAGATCGAGCCCAACACGAGTACCAGAGAGTCCGATGGTTCAGTCAATCCAGTGTTCGTCCATCACGGCCGAGGGAAAGATATGAAGGAACGAGTTCGAGTCCCGCAGGCCGCAGCTCCACCTCGTTATCTCAGCAGCGTTCCTCCGCCGATCTCTCTCTTGTAGCGGTTGGTCAGGTGGTCGGCCTGCACGGTGAGTTTGGACAGAACCCCGAACAGTCCGTGCAGGTGGAAGTGGAACTGGCCCTCCAGGTCTGAGGACGCCTCTGCTCCACTCACCTGCTGCTGCTCCTCCTCCTGCTGCTGCTGCTTCACCGCCATCTCCAGCAACCCACCGCCCGCCTCCCGCTTCAGCAGCCCCCACTCCATCTCGTTCTTCAGGGACTTGAGCAGCAGATAGTGCTCGTACATGTCCCGCTGTTTGCTCGGGAAGGCCGGCTCGTTGTCGTTGTTGTTGTGCGTGATGGCGGCGTCTCCGTCCTGCTCGTCCAGCGGCACGTCCCGCAGCAGGCTCGGCACCAGGATGGTCTCGTCCATGTTGTTGGCGGCGGCGACGAAGCGCTTCATCACGTTCAGCAGCGAGTGCCGGTTGCAGTAAACGTCGTTACTGATCTGCATCATGACGGACTCGTATTTCCGGAGGATTTGGGTGGTGAAGTTTGCTCGGCGGTAAGAGAACCTGAGGACAGATGACAGAAAAAAAGACGCATTAAAATCCGCAGCTGAAAGGGCGTTGAGGTCAAACTCGCGGGGAAGATAAGCGGAGAGAACGCCAAAGGGGAACCGGCACCATCATGACGTGCACGAATAACTAAACTAATGCAAAGAGCGTTCCTACACCAATAATCCCCCAACAATAGAGCAGAAATAACACCCAGTTTCAACTATTGAAACGTTGAAACAAACAAAACCCCCTCAAAACAAAGCCGACTGCAATCAAGCCTAATAGTTCAGCAAATCGATGAAAATTATTTTTAAACCTTCGACACTAACCTGCTGTGCTGCAGTTCTGCGTGTAATTCTCTTCAGAGTCGGCCGCTTTCCGGTACACAGCTCTGCTGCTGCTCCTCCGTCTTTTATAGAGACGCACCAGGAGGCGGCAGCTCGTCCAATGACGTGAGGCTCAAATTATGACAGACGTTTGGATCAGCCAGTCTCAGTGCGGGGAGGCCTTTGTTACGCCCCGCCCCCTTGGCGACCGACCAATCAGCCTCTCCCCTGGTCTGCGGCGCGGCTGGCGGCGCGTCACTGCGGCTCGGTGCGGAGACTCGGTTCGGTGCTGCCCTCTAGTGGCCACATTACTTCAGATTTTGTGTCATTGTGAACACACCGCAGCGCAGCATAAACAAAATGCGACCTCTGCATTTGACCCATCCGAGAAGGAGCAGTGGCCAGCTTAACCGTCGGGAACGGTACCTTTACCGTTCTGGGATTCGAACCAGCAACCTTCCGATTACAGGGCGAACACCCTAACCGTTATGCCCAAAGCACACACACACTTTATGCACAAACCTCACACAAGTTACACTGGTTTATTTTTTCAAGTATTTTACATGCTGTTTCCACAACTGAACAACAAGCTAATAACACTGAGGTTTTCACGGACAGACGAGCAGACTACAAAGTGTACGTGCTATAAAGATTAACTCATCATTAGTAATATACCACAATACAAGGCTGTGAGCGGTCCTGAACCAACACATTAAAGGGGAGAATATCAGTGTTTCAAAAGAAAGACAGGCAAACGGGGAAAACACCTGTAGCCGTGCTTATTACACAAAGCAAAATCTACAATTAATTCAGAATGAACATTTCCCCACTCTCACACCAAACACTTCCACATGTAGCAGGGAGCGTGCAGTTTGTCATTAGAATAAAGCTGTTCATCAAGTCACAAAAGCAATGTACATATTTAACATCTTTCATTCTGATCCTAAAAGGCACTGCATTTCTTTATTTGGCAACGTGAATATAAGGCCACATCATACATTACTTCATTATCAAAATTGGTCTTTCTCAAATAAGAATTATTTTTCAAATATCACTTTATGAAAAACTTAAAAGCATGTGTTTTAGCATGCTTATACCAAATAAGGCTGATATATCTGACAAAATGTGTTTCCATCACTGTTCTCTGGTTTTAAACATCACCCCATAAATCATCACATCCTTTGGTGAATCCACTGTATTTCCATTTGCTCTCTGCAGAATACAAATAATGCCATTATGATCGCTTCCCTTATCTAACAAATGAATTTCCCTTTCATCTAGTTGTTACTGAGAAATATGTTTAAAAAGCTGCTGTATGAGTTTCTAAAATGAAAAGGATATCTAACTAAGACATGCACACACAATACTAAAACTATCTGCTTTCCCTTTGAGTCCGGATCCATCGAGGGCGATTTGGCTTCTCCACCCTGAAGAGAGACACACATGAATCACAAAAAGTCAGTTAAAGACAAAAACCAAAAAAACAAACCACAAATAAAGAAGAAGAACACCCTGCGATTAAAACAGCACGACTATTAAACTCTACCTACAGCACTACACATCAGGCTTGGGGTTCTAGAAAACTGTACTGCATTCACGCAAACATTTCCCAAAGTTCTGAGATGATGATTAAAAAATCAGTTTATACCTGAAATTCTTAGACCATTTCATACTGGTTGTTGGTGATGTAGCGAGACAAGCAGCACGCCAAGAACACACCAATGAGCTGTAATTGTAATGATATAGTCAGACAAATGTTGATAAAGACAAGATTTCAGGTGGATATCACTTCTAATTTAATATGACTGAACTACAACTGTACAGGTTCTCTTTTAATCCACAATGTCGTTTAACTCGGCAAGGTGCTGGGACACTGCTAACGCTCACGCAAGACTCAAGGACTCATACCTGGAAGAAGGCAATTCCAAAAGAAATTCCAGCAATGATTCCCAGATTCGCCTCCAGCACAGTCGTCACCAGAGAGTAGCAGCCCTGAAACAGTTATGACAGCAAAATGATCACCCGCCTGCTCATAAACATTATTATTATTATTATAATGATGATGAACAGGCGAGAAGGCTGCTTGTCCTACCCGCTGGAACACCACAGCCTCAGCCACCTTAAGGTCTTTCAGGTTTTCCTCTGTGCAGTTAGTGTCAGAGATACAGCAGCTTACAGGAATCCCATGCTGTTTAAAGTACTGAGTCCCTGTCCAGCTGGTGTAGTTATGAACACCACAACACTTCAGCTGCACACAACAAGAGGTCATGGAAAATGAGGAGATAATACCTGTTAAACAGACAATGACGACATTGACACATCCTGTATAAGATGCAGAATAAACACTCTAGTCTGGAACACATCACGGCAAGAATTTCTTGTTTTTGCAGCTTCCTCATAAAACACAGCAGTTAAAAAGCCACGAAGCCAAACATGGAGAACTCCCACAATAACTAAGACTCTGTTTGTTTTATTGCTTTTTCCATAAAAGTGTAAACACACAAACACAACTCTTACATTTCTTTGGATGGTATCCACTGCTTGGCTTCTACTGTCTGTAGAATTGTAGTTTTTTTCAGCATCCAAATAGGCTTTATTAAACACTGCTTTGATCTAAGGGGGAAAAGGCCATCAGTATTAGGATTTTTAATATAAAATGTACAAGTACAGAATTTCACGACTATTCATATTACCTCATGTCTGAAAACAAAGCCGGAGATGCCTGCCACAAGCTCAGCCAAGAACACAAGAGTCAGGAACATGGCATACTGCAGAACAGAATGAAACAAAATAAAGACAAACATCAGAAAACCTACATCGGTCCAAGAGTTAAAGTGGCTATCTTCTATAAACAGATGCTCTTTTTTGCTGCCAATCAATCGATTTTAAATGTCACATGTACTCAACAGCATGCCAGTGTCTGCTGTCTGTAATACTGCCTTTAAACATTATTAGAATTATAGAATTGCACTTTGTTTCCATTTTTGCTACTGACCAGCTTCAGCATCCACGGACTGCCACGGCAGGTAGCGAAGCAGCCAAACAGGCCGAAGATGACGATGACGGCGCCCGTGCCGATGAGGACGTACGGAGCGTTGGTACTCTTCAGCTCGGGCAGCGAGAGATAAGATTCCAGGTTGACTTTGCCCCAAACTCCGACAGCTAGCAAGATCACACCTGTAAACTGGGAAATGCAGAAGCAAAATTATTTTTTTCCATTTATTTTGTACTCACATATTAAGGCAGAATCATCCATTTTCAACACTTGAGAGGGCTGTGATTACAAATCTGTTCAACTGACTGGACACTGAGTACTGGAGGGAAACATTTTCATTTACTGCATTTATCAGACACTACCTCCTAGTTACAGGCACAAACTCCCTGAAGCATCTTGATGTTAAATGACTTGCTCAGGCTGCTGCGGTGGTAGTGCTGGCAGTAGGACACAGCAGGATTTGAACATATGACCTCTTGGTCCACAGATGAGCAGCCTACCACCAGGTCACCACCACTGCCACATATATTTGTGCTTAAACATTTAGCTTGTGTTATTCTAGTTTACATTTATGGTTCTCCTTTATGTAAAGCACTTTGTGACAATGTCTGCTGTGAAGAATTCTATACAAATACATTTGAATGAGTTGAATTGTTCTCAAAATTCTCTTCATGGACGCTGTGTTGAGGATCTTACTCAGGAACTAAAACATGTTAAATACTGTAGATCTGAACCTACAACCTCTTGATTCACAGCATAATATTCTGTAACATTTATTACCAACTATTACATTTTAGTATGTTTTCAACTGAACAACATTTTGAAATATAGTTTATTATCACAAAGTGGTTCGGTCCCCGCTCCATCTGTGAGGAGTAATAAACCGCAGAGTGACCGCACTTTGGACCTTTGACGCCCCGTTTCTTACAGCTGTTATTAGAAGTATTTTATTGTTTTTAAACCGATCGTCTACAGACTCACACTAAACACAGGAATATTAGCAGGTTTTCTATCAGAGATCCTCACTAATTAAGCTGTAAAATCCCACGTCGTCTGCAGCCTGTAGAAAGTTGTAGTCTGCGCATCTGTGTGTGCTTATTCCACATGAAGAGAGGTGATTTTATCCAGATGAATGCTGAGAGAAGTGAAGACTCGAATATAAATCAGCAGCGGGACAGAGAGTCCTCCTCCGAACCCACATTCACATCTCCTCCAGCATCTCTCAACACCAGCAGCTTCATAACCGCGTCCATCATGTTTTATTTGACCGGTTTTGATGATAATGTGGCTGTAAACGCCGCCGTGGTGTCCGCTCGCTCGCCGCATTGTTTTGCCCCAAGTTGAGCTAAGCTAAGCTAAGCTAAGCTAACGCGGCTTCATTGTGCTCCCGATGGAAAATAAACCGCACAAAGTCACAACTCACCCAGAATATCAGACTGTAGGAGATGAGGAATGTCTTCAGGCAGGTTATCACCGGTTTGGTCTGCAGTCTTCTGGACGGAGGAGACATGTCGGAGGAAATCTGGACTCGGGATCGGGATGAAAACTTGGGATTTTGTAGCGCTGGAAAACTTTGCTCGACGTCAGCGGGAGGAAATGTCGTGCTCCAGCAGAACACACTTTCCGGCGTGTGGGAGAGACCTTACTGTCGGCTGACTTTATACTGATGAGCAGAACGAAGCGATACAAGTCTAAAGATGAACGCGGTGGCACACACGACATACACCTCTGTGGAGCGGGATACTGTTTAAAATGTTATATACTGTAGCCTGTAGTCCGATGATAATGAAAATACTTCATTTCACTGTTGCATCACACAGTCAACTTACTCTGTTGCACCGCTGCACTTTACACATCACTGCTTTACGGACAACACCGTTCATGTTGCTCTGAAACTGTCTCAGGAATAATGTTCATGTTTAAAGACTGTACAGTATTGTCACTCCAAACTGCTGCTGATCTGGCATGGGATGATTAAATTTGTAGGTTTTTTTTCTCTTGACTGCTGCTACAATATTTACCACAATATTTGCACAACTATTGAACATTGCTGTACATATCACTGTAGTTCTCCACCGCTGTTACAATCTCTGCACATACTGGATCTGACTTGAATGTCAGTCAGACTTCTAGGGTTAGACAATGTCACATACTGTATAAGATGTTGTATACACACTCTAGTCTGGAACACATCACAGCGAAAATTTGTGGTTTCTAACCCTAGACTGCCTGTGTAGATTTTTGATATTGAAATTGTTACAGATCTTATACACATTGAGTGTAAAAGACAACTCTGTAAGACCATAATTGTAGGGTGAATACCACATGTAATCAAATTGTCTTTCTCTCTCCTTTTAGCTTAAGTTGTATATTTTATAGTCTAGTTATATATTGCTTATTCTATGTGCCTTATTTGTTCTTTGTGCTATTAAAACTGGAGCCACACAGAGTCTCTTATCTCTGTTTACTTGTACAAAATGACAGCATCTTGCAGATGTTGGGGCTGCTGGAGCCTCGGTGACTGTACTGATTACTGACTGTAATTTCTCTACACTTGACTGTTACGATACTGGCACCTTATTGAATATTATTGCTCATATTACCTTTTGTAGTTCTTCTCTATTCAACATTTGTCTAATATTCATCTGCTGCTAATAATATGCACATTGAATGCAAAAGGATAACTTCAGAACCAAACAGTAGTTTTAAACACTTTTGTACCTCTAGAGTTTTAATAGTTTTTGTACCTTATATTTTACAGTCTTGAATGTATTTTTGCTTACTCTACGTGCTTTATTTGTAGTAGTATTTATACATTGCTCACTCTATGTGCCTTACTATGTTTTTTGTACTCTGGAAGCTGGAGCCTCATTGTCTCATATCTCTGTACCCTTGTATACAGTAGAGATGACAAAGTGTACTTTGACTTTTGACTTGACTTTGATGTGGGCATGTCTTACACCTGCTCTCACTCACCTGCTGATTAAGTGGAGATTTAAATGGCACGGCTTAAAACTGGAACACGCTCAGGTGAGTTTATTAGTGATCAGGTTCGAACAGGTTTGCCGCAGGCGGAAAGGCTAAACCGACCGCCTGCGAGTTGCCTTGAGCCGCCACCTAGGTAACACCATATTGACACTGTCTCTGTGCTCCGAGTCAAAAATAGTTCATGTAAAATGTGAAAGGCGTCCTTTCCAATCTAATTTCTATTAAATTAGAGCAGCCAATGCAGAATATCTGTAGCACTTAGCTGAAAGTATTAGATCATAAACTACTAAGGCACTTATTATTAATGAAATGATTTCAGACCACGTCCTAAACACGCTCTGTTTAACTGAGACATGGGTAAGACCCAATTGTAT
>JAVGVS010000076.1:0-57500 GCA_032718565.1 Distichodus sexfasciatus
TTTCGTGGGTTGACCTTGGTGAAAGTTCTCCTCACGTCATCTGCAGGCAGAGAGATCTGGTCGGTGATGGGAGGCGTGACTTTTGTCGTGTGCGTGTTGTTCAGTGCATCAAACCGTACGTAGAACGTGTTCAGCTCCTCAGGGAGTGTGGCATCCCAGTCACAGTTGCTTGGTACTGGCTTGTACTGAGTGACAGCCTGGATGCCCTGCCATAAACGGTGAGAGTCTTTTGTGTCATTGAAGTGGTTCTGGATCTTTTGCGCGTGTGCTTGCTTTGCTTGTCGGATGGAGCGAGAGAGGTTAGCTCTGGCTGTTCTGAGAGCATCTTTATTCCCAGACCAGAAAGTAGCATCTCTCTCTCTTAGCCAAGCACGCACCTGTGCTGTGAACCAGGGCTTCTCGTTGGCTCTAGCGGTGATGTTCCTTAGGATGGTAACATCCTCCATGCACTTGCTGATGTAGCAGGTCACAGATTCTGCAAACTTGTCCAGGTTAATGCAGCCGTCGTACATCGCCGCCTCTTTAAAAACATTCCAGTCCGTGCACTCAAAACAGTCCTGGAGTGCAGAGACAGCTCAACTGGGCCAGACTCTGATGGTTTTCCTGGCAGGTCTCGTGCGTTTCAGCAGCGTTGAGTATGGGGGCAGGAGCATCACTGTAGCATGGTCAGAAGAGCCGATGTGTGGACGCGCTGCTGTTTTGTAGGCACCATGCACGTTGGTGTAGACTTTATGCAGGCAGTTCTCCCCCCTCGTAGCAAAGTCCACATGTTGATGGAATTTGGGGAGAACTGACTTCAGGTGTGCGTGGTTGTCTTACCGGACAAAGAGGCTTCTCTGTCTGCCCGACAGCTTGCTAGTCCATTTAGCTGGATAGCTGAGTCCACGATGTCCGCGTTCAGCCATGTTTCCGTGAAAATAAAGACGCAGCAGTTCTTTATCTCACGCTGGCTTGACTGCTGGAGCCACAGATAGTCCATTTTGTTGTCCAGTGAGCAGACGTTTGAGAGCAGGACAGATGGAAGTGCCGGTCGGGCCGGGTTAGCTTTTAGCCTCGCGCTAGCACCTGCGCGCTTGCCACGCTTTTGTTTACGTGTGCAGCGCTTGCGTTTTGGCCAGTTGCGCCTCGCCGTCTCGCCCAGGCTCCGTAGCGTCTCCGACGGCAGATAACTCGATCACAGACAAAACGGAAAGTAAACAAGACGAATGAGAATTGCAGTATAAACACTGAATTCGCTGGAGTGCTGTTAGCCACTGCCTGCTCGTGGCGCCGCCGGAAAACAGTCTATGAAATAAAACAGTATCTTTTAAAAAGTCTGATCTATTATGTGCAAATATTGTAACAGCAGTGAAGTGGAGAACTAAAACCTTTGTGCATTAAATGTATGACAGTTCAGCAGCATACGTTTAACAGAAGCATTTCTTTCGGTTTAATTATATTTCAAGTTTACAGTTGGCCCATATGGCATCAGTTTCCAGTGAGCGCCATACAATTGTATTTTTATAATTCTGGCGTCTGCACACCCCTGCCCCTTCTTCAGCTTTTACAGTTAAAGCATGCAATTCGAGCAACCTCATGTCTCTGGCCTGCTTTTATTAGTGATAGACAATAGGGTCCATGGTTGTCACTATTGTGAAATGTTGTGTCTTATATACAGTTACATTGTCAGCTTTTTATAAATATTTTACCATAGATGAAATAGATTTGGTTTTATATTTGTAATTAAAATCTCTTAAATACACATTTGTCTTTCTAGGAAGCACTGGAGGGATCTAGTAACAGAATACATGATGGAGATGTATTTAGCATTTCTAATGGGTCTTACAGCAGGTAACAAATATGCATATTCTGTAGTGTGGATGTATGTCACCAATATTGCTTTAGAGCATACATGTATAGAATTAATGTGTCATAGTTGTAGGTGGAATATTCCCAAGCTTGATTCAGCTCATGAAACCTTAACTGATGAAGGATTTGATGGTAATGGAGCAGAAGAACCATCTTCTTCTACTCTTGACACGTCCCAACTGGGTAAGATTCTGAAACAGTAATTTTGTCTACATTGCTTTAGTCTACACAGTCTACATACGTTTTCATTTGGCACAAATTTAACACACCTTGTTGTCAAACAATGAACACACAGAGACAGAAACACTCTCTTACACAATTATGTTCTATCAGTTGCTGATTAGAAGAGTGCAGGACTGCACATCCACCAACCTTTTTTGACCTTAATGCGTCCTGTATAGCAGTTGAGGTGAACATGAAATGAATTTCATCAAAAACAAGCATTGATATTCTTTTGATCACCATGGAAACCTTATGATACTCACCTTCATTCTTTGTTACTTCACTTTTAGCCGTATGGGACACTTAATCAGCACAATTTAGATTTTAAAGACTCAAGTGATGATATTAAGGTGTAAATTAAATGTACATTTGTTCATGTACATCTGTACATTTTTGACTAAAATTCAGTGCTTTAAAATTTAGACAAACTAGATGCATTTTGAATGTCCAACAGTCCATGAGGTAACATTTTATTCTTGCCTTGTCTCATTAATGAATACAAATATACATTTTATAACCACTGTTTTGAAAGCTATTTTTAGTTTGTCATTGTCTTGGCCTAGTCATGAAAAAAGTCATTTCTCATTATATTTTTTTGTTAATCAACACTGTGCCCATTAGCTAATGAGGAAATCAGTTAAAGAGGTCATATAAAGAAAGGCCAACAATCATAAGGTCGTACAGCATTACATATGAATACTGTTACATGTGTAAAAATCAACATGGTGCACAATATAAATATGGAAGTCTTTAGCTTAGCACAGCATAGAAGTCTTCAAGTTGTCACTGATGGCAATACTGAACCTTACATGATAATACCCGGTGAAGAAATCACATCTACATGTCATAATCCTTGTATTCTGACTGAGACACCATCCAGTTTGGGGCAGTTGGTAGCATAACAGTTCTGGAGTTGGCCCTGTGATCAGAGGGTTGCCAGTTCAAGTCTTGTGGTGTGTTCACAATCACTCACTATATTTACCGTTATTTAATTCAGCCTGTTCAATAATAAACCTAAAAATTGAACCCTTTGTCTTAACCTAACCTCCTAAACAGTGTCCCTACCGCTCTCTAGACATGTCTGCAAGCCCAGAAGCCACTTTTTCAGTTCTGCATTACAGCAGGAGCTACAGTACCCATGAACTTTTTAGCTCTTCAATCACTGCACTAGCCAAACTGTTCCCATTCAGACAATACTTAGTTTGTGCCAAACACCAAATGAATGTTGTGTAAGCAAATGTTAAATTTGACATTACAACCAACATGAGATAACTAAATGTTTTTGTTTGTTTCAAGACGAAACACCATTCTCAAAGTACAAACCCCATTTGGTTAACAAGAAAGAGCTCCGTCTGCAGAAAAACAGGTATTGTAATTGTTCCATTTCGCAAAACACCCTGAGTAATACAAATGATGCTCCTGGAAAGAAATCACATCTCGGCATTAGCGGCAGCGTTTGAAAAAAAGGCGTAGAGACTGAGTGCATGAGATAAACCGTACAAGACAACGGCTGGGAGAGTACTACCGCGCCTTCCTCGATTTTGATTTGCTAGTAAGAGACAAGTGACGTTGACGAGTGCAGCGCTGTTCTAAAAGTTGAATGGATTTTAACTTGAAGCGCTCTGAACGCTGAAGCTTATAGGATTTGCGCAAAAAGTTGTTCCAGTGTAGACTGCCATTGTAATCACTTTGGATAAAAGCATCTTATAAAAGCATCTTAGCAAATGTCTATGTATTATCTTATAGTAAAGTGTAACATGCACTTCCCCTTTCACTGACCTGCATATGTAGCACTTGGTTTGGACTGCCACCCGTCTTCTTATATAACTCATTTGAGTGAAGTTCCTCTTGAAGTAAACCTGGATTTGGTCATGCTCAGTGTCCTTGTTGTCTCCTCAGGGAAGCTGCCCGGCAGTGTCGCCGGAAAAAGAAGGCATATATCAGATGCCTTGAGGAACGGGTTGCTGCACTTGAGAAACATAACAACGAGCTCCTTATTGAACTCCAGTATGTAAAATCTCTTATCTGAATGACATACAGTTGAAAAGGGGTGGATATGACCATTTAAGAGCATCTGGCCCATAGTCTATTCACCTACTTGTACGTATGGGAAGATGCAATCTGTTTTCTAATCATGAAATAAATGTAATCATAACATTATCGCTGTAAGGATATTATTCTGCATGTCTGTCACACCTTACACACAATACTTGTTCGTTTGGGACCCAAAGCAACATCATATTTACCATGTTGCAACAAGACAAATATAAATCTTACACAGAAATATTCTTCCAATTAAAAACATCTTTTTTTGGATTTTCAGAGAGCAAATCCGTCACATGGACAATAAAACAGGACTAAAACACAAGTGTTTATGTTTCTTTTACAAGAATATTTAGTCAATAATTATACAAAGCATTTATAATTTTCTCAAAAAACATCAATGTTGTCTCTTTTTTCTTTCATATTTTGTAATGAAGACTTAAACTTAATATACTTAGTCTCTTAATATAAAAATACATAATGCATTCTATGTAAATGGGCAGGGCCTAGCCAAGTGCAGAAAGTCCAGTGAATAGATTATGGTTCAAGATTGTGTCCAGTTTATACGAAACTTGGTTTGGGTGTTAAAAGGATGGTCATATGTGAAGGTGTGGAAATAATAGCAGAAAGTCCCTAACATCCATCCAGAGAAACTTTCATGGACTGTAAAAAAGCAAACTTGCAAGTGATCGAAGTGAATATAACAGTGTAAAATGACCTAAGATTTAATTGATGGAGTTAATGAGTGATGTTGAATTATTTAGATAAAAATGTTTACTTCATTATCTTCTCAACAAGTGTTTTTTAGTTAGTGAGGTTTGACTGGTATATGTGTTTGCTGCGCTCTGTTCATTTTGTTGTTGCTGTCATCATTTTTAACATGACATGCAGTTCACCATCATTGTGTATCACAGAATGACCTGGTGGTGTTCTTTTGTGGAGAAGAGGGTGGGTTGTGTTCAGTTATACAGTTAAACAATACTTAAATCTGGCAACAAAATTAAAATCTCAATTTACCATAGTGAATTCCACTTTTTTGCTTTTAGACCTAGGGTGGTTTTAGTTCCCTGAGTGATGCTTATGGCTCTTACATAGGTTAAATGTGGTTAAAAAGGGTGGTGGCACAGTTGTCTGAGTGACCTAAACCTATGTTGGTAATCATTACATTTCAGGAAGCGCTGTGGGCAAGAACTGTAACCCCAAGTTGCTCTAGGCAGGTTTAATTAGGAAATGAAATCTACAAGAATCATTGAAGTAAAGGCTTTTTTTGTTTTCATTTTTCACATCATCCTAAACCAAATATTCAAATTAATACAATTTAACACCTATACTAAAGCAAAAAAGAATGGTCTTTGTTTTGTCTTAAAGTTTCAAATGCTAAAAAGTCAATCTATCTGAATGTATTATTTATGAGTTAACAGACTTCTGACTCTAAACGATGGGATTACTCCGGAAAATTGTAAGATGCCCCAGTATTTTCCTTAACTTCTTTAGTGTCAATAGCAAGTTTGAAGTTACTTGCTAAAGCCACACATCTTGTGGAACTGGAAGTGGCAAGGGTTTTGTGCAGGACAGGAAATCATCCATGTCAAAAAGATATGAGAATATCTTTTTGATCTTTTTGGCTTTTATCCCGGCTTTTATTAGGGGGCCATGCAGTGGAACAATGCGTGGTCCCCTATTGTTATTGTGCCGATTTTTTTTTCTGCCTTAAAACGCGTTGTGGAGAAAAAATGGTAAGACCTACAGCTTTGAAATTTGGCAGGTAGGTCCAGTACCCCACCCACTACTCAGGCAAAAAAAAAAATGCACCAAAATAAGCTATTTTGCAATTTTCAAAAAAAAAAAGCATTTTGCCGAATAAATGGTTAACCGTAGCTCTGATTCTCAAAAATCTTATATCTTATTCTATGGTTTAAGATGAATTTTTTAGACCCTCGCATCTATTTCTGCCGTATTTGATTTTTCGCTAATTTGCATAAAATGAAATCCCATCTTTTTCGAACTCGGCCCTGGATTTTTGTCCAATCTGCATGCACCTGTTATAATTTGAATCCCAAGACACTCTTCTTTAATTATTATCGAGCACATTTTTAATTTAGGTCTTCATTTTTATGGGTTGGCGTAGGACTGCAAATCCACACACCGAGTGTCATAGAAATTCGGCTCTGGGTGGACAACAGCTTTGAAATTTGGCAGGTAGGTCCTTGACTCTACCAAATACTGAGGAAAAAAATTTGCGCCACTTTGCCCATATTTCAACAGTTTAAACCTCACGTACTATTCAGGCAAAAATAATAATTGCACCACTCTACCACTTGGTGGCGCTAATAAGCTATTATGCGTTTTCCGTAGTAACTTTTGAATCGTAGCTCCGATTCTTAAAAGTCATATATTATCTTATTTCTTAGGTCAAGACGAATCTTAATAAACCCTCGTATCTATTTTTCCCATATTGGATTTTTCTTTAATCGGCATAACTAGTCAACTAGATCCTGGATTTTTATCCAATCTGCATGTAACTGGTATTATTTGAATCCCAAGACATTCTTCTTTAATTATTAGTATATCTTTAATTTAGGTTTTCATTTGGCTGTATACTTTTAAATAAATGTGCTCGGCTTCGTATAGTAATGCAGTGCCACACACTGAATATCATAGAAATATAGCCCTGAGTGAGCTACCGCTAATTTTCATAATATGAAATTGTATTATTTAAATCTCAGCATATTCTTCTTTAATAGTTATTGAGCACATTTTTCATTTACCTATTCATATGGCTATATTATGCAAATCAATACTTTGAAACAAATTCAGCAAGAAGTATGTTTGAATAAGGAAACTTTACTATAATTTACAGTATTTAGACACTCTCTTATAGTAATTATTAAGCCCAATTTCAGGTATTTCTTTATATGGCTGTAAAGCTTCACTTCAAAGTCGATATCCCACTTATTGGCGCCATAATAAACTATTTTAAAGTTAGCCTAATAAGTTTTGAACGGTAAATACGTAGAAAACGATGAAAGATATCAAATCTCAACATATATATACTTCAATTCATAAATATAAGTGCAAGCAGTTATTACGGGGGCCATGCAGTTTGCAGCTTTATCATTTTTTTTTACGAATTGAAGTACATATATATGTACTTAAGAAATAGATGCGAGGGTCTAAAAAATTCGTCTTAAACCAAAGAATAAGATGATATAAGATTTTTGAGAATCAGAGCTATGGTTCAACATTTATTTGGCAAAATGCTATTTTTTTTGGAAAATTGCAAAATAGCTTATTTTGGTGCAATTTTTTTTTGCCTGAGTAGTGGGTGAGGTACCGGACCTACCTGCATTTCAAAGATGTAGGTCTTACCGTTTTTTCTCCACAACGCGTTTTGAGGCAGAAAAAAAAAATCGGCACAATAACAATAGGGGACCACGCAGTGTTCCGCTGCATGGCCCCCTAAAAAACTGATAAAGCTGCAAACTGCATGGCCCCCGTAATCACTGCTTGCAGTTATATTTTCTACCTTTATCTTTTGTTTTGGGTTTGAAATTATGTGTTTTTGGGTTTTACTTTTGGTGTTTTACTTGTTTTTCTTTGTGATTTAAAGGCTTCAGTTGGGTGTGCCGGTCGGGGAGGCTGGTCACCATTTGTGTGGAGTGTTTTTATGTCCTCAGCCTGTGATGAAGAAATGATTTATTTTGACCGGCTGGATATTCTGCTTTAGCCTACTGTGGATGTTATATTTTTTTATAGTGCTGCAAAATAAAAGTATTGATTGGGAATCACGTCTCTGTCTGTCTGTCTGTTACTGACGAACCTGTGTTGAGTAAAATCTAGTTGTAATTCCGTGGGTGAGATTCCCAGGGTGGCGTAGTTGGCTACATCTGTGTTGTTGCTATTGCGGAGTGCCTCGACTGCTCCTCGCCTCGGCGCCCTGCTACAAATGGACTCTGAAAGTAACTGAATAGACTGACACAAAATACCTCCAATAATCAGGCATAATGAGTAAACGCGTTGCTCCTGTCAGCACCGTGGGATTTTGTATAAGACGTTCTGGAAACTGCACTGCCTCAATCTTTAACAGTGCTTGAATGACCATATTATCTGTAAGAGACTTTATCTATGTAATGGAAGTAATAACGAACCAAATGTATTTTCCTTTCTTAAGTCATAGCGAGACTGTATCGTTAATGCTGATCGGACTCTGTGACGCATGAAAATGAACAAATTGTTCTGCTGAGGTATTTTTGAAAATTAAAAACCCTACAAATATATCTGTCTACGGGGTCTCACTCGCATTCACGACTTTGAGCACAGAGGTAAAGAATCAAATATCCAAATATTACCTATTAGCAGTTTGTACTCTACTATAAGTAGCAGTAACGTTGTTGCGAGCTTTTGGGAAGGAGCACGTAAAACTGACACTTCTTGTCTGGCTCTTCACTGTGTTACACACTTTACTAGTAATTTACTATTTATCCGACCATTAAGACCGTGGAGAACTTATAGTTCTAGATAAAGATTGTTTGTTTTTTGGAGTTTTTTTTTATTATTATTTTTATTTTTTAAATACCGTTGTTTTTTCTTTGTTTCGTTTCTGGCAACTCTAAGGTTTCAAAATGTCTTCTCAGTACGACGATAGAACCAGCGGGAGTCTGGCGTCGACAACTGGTTTCAATGAACAGACTTATTGTTACGAAAAGAGCCGGCGATGCGTGTTAAATCTGTGTTAAAGTTTAGTTTCCGGTTATGGCTGTTTTAATGCTTGATTACTTTAAAATTACGAAAATCTATCAAAAAATCCGCAAGTTTCGCACTGTGACGTTTGTACGCCTTCACATTTCGATTAGAATGGTGTTCTAATGTATTGCCCAATAAAGGCTCATTGTTCTATTATTTGGAAGTCATTATAGGGGGACGTTGTGACGGATTAATAGCCCAAAACCAAGGCTAACACAACAATGTCTGCCAGTTAAACATCTATGAGATATGTGAGAGTATCAAAGCGTGATCCACTAGAAAGGTAAGAAAACATTTAATAACATTTAATAGTCGAGTCGAGTGGATCTAAATCCTGGTCCTTACACCATCCTGTTTTGGACAAATGTGGTGTTTTGCCATAATACACCTGCTCCTATATGGTTAATAGCTAATAAATGAAACCGTGTTAGAAACCCTGTTGATTACTCATACTTGCTATGCCCCCAAACGTTTTATTGTAACAAGTAGATAATTTTCCTACATTTTAGCTTTAACTTTGTCTGCATTTTGCTATCAAGAAACATGGATGCAAAAGATACATCTGAGAAATCAGAGCATTCACCGATTGGACATCAACAGGTACATTAGAGCTATAGATATAGTGGAACTATAGTGAAAGATCTTTACCATGTTTTCAGTGTATTTGTCTTATTGAAGTACTCGAGGTAATTTGTTGATAAGATATTTCGCTAATTAAGGAATATTTTTAGAAACGGTTCGTAAATAAATTGCATAAACTCGTTTGTATAATAAAGGTGCTAAACAAAAAAAAAAAATTAAATACAACTGATTGTTACTACTACATATACATGTGTGTGTGTATATATAGTATATATCAGTAGTATTAATATATTATGTGTGATATATATATATATATATATATATATATATATATATATATATATATATATATATATATACATATATATATATATGAATTAATGTTATGGAATTAAGCATACACTGTCTCAGTACGACTGTTCAGCTTGTGGCTGCCCTCTGTTTCAGATTCTAAAAAATGTCCAAATGATTTGTGTAATGAAATCTCATACAATCTCGACTATATAAAGTGTATAAGAGTATGACATTAGCAATCAGTCTGTTTATAAAGGGCTGTAGATCAGAACTACTTCTATTTCGCTTGGTAATCGCCTGGGCAGATAAACTATTTATTCTTATCCAGTATAAATTTTGTTTGGCATCTAAGATATTAACCATACTTGGTAAAAAAATTCTGTCTTATGTAACTGTCCCTGCTCGTAGAGAAAACATGACATTTGGAGCATTTTAAAGTTTTTTGCTGTATATTGAATAGAATTTCCTGTAAATTTGAAAAACAAATCTCACAAATTTCATGTATTACTGTGTGAATATTACGCTGTTAATTTCATAACGGGTTGTAAAATCTCAGGCACTGGAATGTCTTTTCCAGGTAGAATTAGTGGTGCCTAGTGATGAAAAAAATCGCAGGAGATGTTCCTGAGTCACAGAAGATCTGGGGAGATTTATATGGCTCTACAACAGGTAACAAAAAGTCTGGGGGTGTTTTAATTGTTCATGACACTGCTGTGTAAACATGTACATAGGCAAAAAAACGCGTTCTCAAGTAGGTGGAATGTTCGAATTCTGATTCAGTTCATTGTCTTCTCCCGTGGCTACTGAAAACTTAACTCAAGAAGAATTTATATACTGGTGTGAACAACCTACCTACTACACGATGGGACACAAGCCAACTGGGCACAACTTCAACATTATATATGTATGATTGACTTAGCTAGCTATGGCGCTGAACACACGCTCTGTTAAAAATCAGCCATGAATTGCTCCATTATTTTGGTGACTAAATTCAGCATATCCTTGCACTGACAACTGCAATGCAGTAACCTGTAGACAAATAAAATATAGCGGATAAATATGTGATAAACACGTCAATGTTAAATTGGGCAACACCTCTAAACCACTGAAGAAAACCTCAATATCAAGTTCCAAAGTACAGTGTAGTTGCAAACAGTAACAAAACGGTGCAAAGTATTTTGTTGATGAATATGCAATTTGTATTCCAATAGGCCTACATTATAAGCAAGGAAAATCCTTTTTGTTTGATAATATTTGTGCCACTGTGAAACTGAAAGTGTAAAAGTGCACTATATCTGTACACAATGGCTATTCTAGTCGCTGAATATCTGTTGGTGTAAATGTGAAAATAAAGCAATATCTTCTAAAGCAATAAACTGCTTAGGTGAGAGGTGCCAGTAACAAACATTTGATACATACCGCATTGCAAGTTGTGATGATGTTGACATCTTTGATAAATAATGGTAAAAATAAGTTCATGAATTAACCAAACAGACAAATCCTTTTTTTATTATTTATTTTGTCTCAAGTTGCTTCAATCCAGAGTGTGGTGCCTCAAATCGATATCCACTTTTCACCATGTCCTGTTCTGCAGCCCCATACACAGAATCACACATTACTCAGGGTCCCCAGGGAGCCGAATGGATGCAGCAGCAATATTTTATGCCTACTGATCAAGTCCAAGGTAATGGGCTAATTTCTCTCACTATATCTTATGTATAAGCATGTATATCAGTAAAGATAACAAGCCAAGACCCAAACAATTCAAACTGATTGGGTTACAAATGGCAGCAGGTAAAAAAAAAAAAAAAATACAAAAAAGGGTTGGGTAAAGGAGAAGGCACAAGACAGAGCTAGAGGATCAGGTCTATGACACCAAATTAAATAAAACAAAATCAGGCCTTATGATAATGGGCTGTTTTGAAATCATAAATGATACAGGCCAAGACCCAAAATGTAGAGTCTAAGCAGATTTATTTATATAGGTGCAAGCAAACAATAAATGTATGTCCACACGCTATACCACTATCCAGAGGCATACAGAAAGGGTTTTTTGGGCTTGCCATACACACACAAATTCTTTGGTTGGTCTGACGTCTGACGGTCTGATGTTTGAGTTTGTTTTCAGTAAAACTACATGGTTTAGAAAGGCCAGTGTTTAGATTCCTGATGTCTCTTGCCATCGCATTCGTTCAGTACTGCCATTGTTTCCTAAAACAATTTAAATGGCTTTTCCTTAAAATTGTTTTTTTTAAAGTATTTCTTTGATTGGTATTTATGCAATGTCCTGTGATACATGGATTCTTTGGGATACCATGCTTCACCTTTCTGTATATTTTGCAGATTAGTTCAATTTGATAAACATGACAGTGTCATGGCACCAAGTGGTCAAAGTTGGAATAGTGTGCCAGATTAAATTATTGAAGCATAACTCGCAGTAATATCAATCTGATATATGTCATTTATCATTGGTCCTACTGTTCTTACTGTGATGTTTACTGACAAGCCCCTTATATTGTTTTATTAAATTATTCACTCATGTGCAAATGCAGTTATACTAAAATGAAATGTAAGAGTTTGTGCTGAAATTTGTGTCTATCAATGTGTGATTCATTAGCCGCATCTGGAGACTCTTCAGCCCATCAGATCTGTTTTCCCACCTCCAGCCCACCGCAGGGGGTGGTGTCCAAAGCCTCACCAGACTTTCCATATAACCCCCACCCACTTACCAAGAAGGAGCTTCGTCTGATTGTAGAAGAAATTACAGGCATCATAATTGTCCTGAGTAAGCACAGTGTATATAACAGTGGAAAATTGTTCTAAATACAAATTAATTTGGAATTTAAAAATATAATAATTATTCATTAGTTGGCAGGTTAATTTGGGTCAGCTCATAGTAGTAAGTAAAAAAGATTTTATACATACATCTCACTTGGGAGTGAAGTGTCTCGAATCAAACTGACGGCCACACAGAGTGAGTTTAACATCTGTCTCTTTTCCAGGGAAGCTGTTTCGGCTATGCCAAGTAAAATAAAAGGCATATATCAGACGGCTAGTTGGAGGATCGGGTTAAGGTTAATTTGAGAAACAAAAACAAGGAGCTTCTTAGCCAACTCCAATGAAGTAAAATCTTCGCCTGCTCACCATAAAAATCAAGGAGAGTGGAGGGATGAAGGCCATTTTAAACAGAAAGTTCTTCTGTTTAATGAGAGTTTATTTTCAGGAAATCTTTAAAAAGTTACCACATCTTTCATCATTGGGTCATCATACACGGCAGGCCCCTGTACCTGGACCAATAGACACAGCTTTTTACGTTATGATTTCTTTTACCAGTTTCACCTGATATTAGCCCTTATAACTTCACCAGTCTAATGCGGACATTGGTTACTCTTAGTCTTTTCCTAAATATGTTCTTATGTCTCTGATCACTGACTACACCTGCCTTTTGAGCGCATTTCATTGTCTTGGCCCTTATGTGCAATTACTTTCATTGTAACTAATGGCAGATCAAGCTTCCAAGGTATTGCTCTATGTTGAACATAGCAACAGACATGTCTGATCTCTGCCTGCAGCCCCTCCACAGTACACCTCATCTTTTGCAGCTGAATTTCCCCCCCACCTCAGCACTCAGGGAACCACATTTCTTTTTCTGCTACTGACTGTGCAGTCCAGTTCTATGTCAGAGCGGAGTCTGGTTGCATTGAGTCTACCTCCCTCACTGCCTTTTGCTCTGGTCTGTTCCCCGAATTTCAGACAGTGCTTTAATGATGGGACATCACTTGTAATCAACTTCAGTACGAGATGACCCAAGCAGACTTTGGGTCGACCTGTCCCATGCTCACCTGCTCACATCCCTCCATCACTGACATGGAGTGTCAAGCAAGTTGGTGCCTTGTCTAAGAATACAGCGGTCTGTATTCACAAAACTCAACAAGTTGGAAGTCTGGACAGCAACCACCCCTGGCTACTAAGCAAATACTTCTTACAAAGCATTTGGTATACTTAATGCTCCTTTTCATCTTTCAGCTGTTAACCTTAAGAACATACATTAAAACATGCTGAGTTGCTTGGTTTCCCTGTGTTTAGCCCTTTATGTGTTTACCAGTTGTACGTAGTTTGCTCTTTTTTCCTCCTCACTCACTACAACTGCATGTTGAGTGTATTCCTTTTGTTTGGCACTTGTGGTATTCTCTTGTTAATAAAGGCTGACTTCAAGTTGTGCACCCTCTCAAGGACATAAAACATAACAAGAATCCAATAACTAAATAAGTGTTAATACTGTGAACAGTCCATTTCAACACTGGTTTGAATGGTTTCACTTTAGCATGTGTTTATATCCAAAAATATGACATAACTGTCCCATTACCTAAAAGTACTTTTGGATCTGCAATAACTGGACAAGATTCCGTTTATTAGTGAAGACAGACATGAGTGTTATACGTACTGCTTCCACTGAACATGTTCAACTCAATTGTGTGTAGAACTAAAATGTGTATGTATTATCAGATTATTAACGGAACATGCAAATTTACAAATGTCTATTCAAGGAAAATGACCACGATATCTTCAAAGAGAGACACTACATACAGATGACATGTAAAGGAATAGGTTTACAGGAATATTGTGGCAAATACATATTATTATGCAACAAATACATTTAATGACTGTTCATACTGGATCAAGTGTGTCCAAGAAATAAGTCCAACAAAGTATAAGATAAATATAAAAGTTGTTTTTCAATGACGCTAAAAGGCAAAGTTCACTTTTTCAAATTTATGATATACCAAGATGCTTATTTCACATAATGGAGCTCGATATAGCTCCTTGGTTTTCTTTCTCTCGAGTGCTGCAACTCGCTCCTCGAGGCTTCTGATGTATGCTTTCTTTTTCCGACGGCACTGTCTAGCAGCTTCCCTTGAGGAGACAACAAAGAAACTCTCTGCATGACCAGATTAATTTGACATCAACAGACACATGAGTCACATGAGGTAGAGAATAGCCACATGGCAGTCCAAACCTATCATGTGCCTGGTGCCATGATGTTTGTGTACTAATTAATCAATTTCTTGATGTTAATATTGAGCTTTACATGCATGAATGGAACAATCGCATTACCTATTCTTCTCCAAGCGAAGCTCTTTCTTGGTAAGCTTAAGATCGGTGTATTGACAGAATGTTGAGTCTTCTGGAAACAGACAAGTATTGTTATTGTATGTTTAGTTTGTGAGATTTAAATGCATAACATCATTTACTTCCAGGAGACCTTTATCAGGCAGTAATACCTTATCACATTATAACTTGTCAAAAGTAATCAAGATGTCAGCTCTTCTGTTATTTATTACAATAGCAAAAAGTAATATTGTTTGGAATTGGAATAGGTTTGTTTGTTTGCAAAATTTGTTGTGAAATCTGTAGTACTGCTGGTAATGTTTATGTAATGTCAAAAACTGGGAATACACTCCAGTGCTAGTCAGAAAAGGCACCATTTTCCCAATTTCTTTATAGCACACCTTGTTTGTATCAGCCATCACCTTGCTTTCTTCATTATGTCTTCTTCAATTTTATATTCATCATCATCATCATCTTTTTCCTCTACTTTCTCTATTTTTTTCTTCTTCCCACTTTTGTGCCTTTGGCATTGTTTGCAGTGTGTCAAGTAGAGACACCATTCACGCTTAAAAATTTTCATCTCATTGAAGAGACCTGCTATTATGTGAATTCTCTTCCCTGATTTTTTTTTTTTTTTTTTTGGTAAAAAAATGTAACTCCCTGTTACTACCAGGCAGTCGTTAACGTAACAGTTAGTGAGTTCACCCCGTGAAAGTTGCCTGTTCGAAAACCGGACCGGTGAAAGGTATTACTGAGCATGAGCTCCGTGGACACTGTCCATGTCAACTGTCCACTGCTCCTTCATGGATGGGTCAAATGCTGAGGTCAAATTTCGTTGTGTGCTGTGCTATGTTGTGGTGTGGTGTGTCTACAATGATGAATAATCACTTCCATTTTCACTGTCATTTCTTGTTTGTGGCCACTAGGGGCAACGCCATTACTTTAGAACGGGGGTTTTCAAACGGTGTTCTGCGGTCCCCCTGGTGGTCTGTGGTGACAATGCAGGAGGTCCGTGACATGCAATCCAGTTTCACTACTGAAATCACTTTTAACCACCTATTTATTTTCAAACACCTCCAGATGATTTTAACATCTTTATATATACTTCTATTTAATGCAAATATCTAAAATAATAGTTAAAAAAGCATTTCACTACTCACATATTGGGCCGTAGATTACTGCTTAGCCTAAATGGTCATCCCAAGGAACTAGTTGAAAACCTTTAGAAGAATGATGTTATTACTTGTGTATTCCATACCTGATGCTGTGCTAATTTTTAGCATTGACCTAACAGCTCATAGTTTAGGTCAACTATAGTAGTAGATCTGTTAACAACCATTTTTTTTTCCTTTTTATAACTTCTTCACCTTTTAATTCTTTTAAATTAGCACAAAGCAGTCACAACATTTTTTCAGGAATTGGCTATCATGTTAAGATGATACCACAAAGGTTACTACAAAGCTAAGCATTTTCATGCAGTGTGAAGTAATGTGGAATGTGGGATCCTCCACTTTCTAAATCAGCAACTGATAGACAATCGCCTTATTTAGGAGTGCCTCGTTTGCGTTCCATCTTCAGTATGTGCAATGTCAAATAACCTATTGATTCAAGTGTTTTATGTAAGACAACATACCAAAACTGTTTATAACAGTTTAATGGGGAAAAGATTTAGACAAATGATTCTCTGAGAATCTTAATTCTTCTGGGATGTGTCAAGAGTAGAAGAGGCCGGCTGTTGCGCTCCAGTACCACTAAATTCTTCATCAGGTGAGTTTGCAGCAGTCACCGAGAAGACAGATGGAGCGGAATCATACCTGGGAGCCTTAAATCTACAAGGACACATTGCATATGTGTATATATATATACGTGTGTGTGTGTGTGTGTGTGTGTGTATATATATATATATATATATATATATATATATATATATATATATATATATTATATATATAAGAATGCATTTTCTTACCTATTGCAGGACCCGTGTAAATCATAAATCTTTTGTGAGTCTACAACACCAACAGGACCTCTTCTTTTACTAGAGCCAGCCAATGTTTCCTGAAAAAGACAGTCCTGAAATTTCAGAAAAGCACTGACATTAAAAGTGTAAAACAGAAAACATAATAATAGTAATGATTCTATTACTTGATTCTAAACGTGTGTAAACATGATTAATTACAAATCCGCCACCAAATCAATTCGATCTTCAACAAATTCATTTAAAAGTCTTAAATGTCAATTAACAAACGAGTTTAATCACTTATTAACAAATGGTTCCCTAAAACAATTTTATGAGTAAATGACTGGAGTTACAAGGCTTCCAGATCACGCACTTCAGTTGAACTGAATAAAGCTAGAAAGGTTCAACTTGATAAAGATTGTTCCCTGCAAATTCTATATCATTAATTTAGTTTTGTTTTAGGTTTGTTTGCAGGACACAGTCGAATTTACCTCTTGATGTCCATTGGGTGAACGCCATGGTTTTCCGGACGTACCGTTTGTACCAATTATTTCCATGTTTCTCGAAGAGAAAAGGAAGATAAAGTTTAAATTAATTGATGTATATAATGTATATATTTGACTTCTCTTTGTAATCATAAATGATTGCACACATATGCATAATGTTTTACACGTTTTAACACAAAAAAATGGTTAGGTGACGTAGTTCGTAATTCAGTTACCGATCACAGCAGCTGCGGTAAAGCCCCAGATATCACGGACGCCGAAGTGACGAGTGTTAAAAGTCATCTAACCCAACTCCAATGTCTAATTACGTCACAAGGTCGTCATCAAATCTATGTACAACATGTACAGACATGGACATGTATAGACTGGTTATTTTAAAAACAGAAGCTTTTCTGGAAGAATGACACTTTTTAAACATTTTGCAGCAATTATTTACAATGCAAAGTATGATTTGAGGGTCAATTGATGTCATGACAATAAAGCAAAAAAATGTGACCGAATATAACCTGCTCTTTTCCATATATAGTTATGCTATGTACACAATGTTCAGTTACACGTACATGCCTATTTTAGGCACATATTTTCTATATATTTTTATCCATTTAAATCTATTCTAACAATTTTTAATTGCTGAACCATTTACAACGGAAGTAAAACAGACAGATGTACTGACCAAAAAAAATGTATTAATTGAAATAAAGCCCAAGGAGTGACCAGAGAGAACAACTGAAAAACAGAACACATTTTCTATAATACAGTGTACGGTACTTTAACCACTGGCGGTTGAAAAGTACTATAACGCACTCACAAGATGGCAGTGTTTTCCCGTTTTATGTATGTATGTATATAGCCATAATATTTATTTTACGTAATACTTTCGTGAACACGTATCAGAGTAAGTATTACCATCGTTGTTTTCGATCTTCTTTTATTATCTTTCATGTCAGATTTCATATGGTCAATTTGTAAAGAGGTTTAGGCTCAAATATCTGTGCCAATACGCTTTTTTTTTTTTTTTTTTTAATTAAATTTATATTTATGGCATTACATGTCTTTGGCTTCCTCCTCGTCTTTATTAAATAAAATGTAAAGTGCCTTTTCTTGTTTGTGAAATTCACTGAAAGAAAATTTCGCAATTCAGCATCTTAACTATTAGATGTGTAATTTGTGGTATATGGTTTTGTGAGAGGGAAGACGGCAAAAATGCCATTAATTTCAAGAACACAAAATCACCGATAGATATTGATGGAACTAGAAAGCATCGCACAAAGTACTAGTACCAATTATAGATTATAGTATTTGGTTGAATCACATAACGAATTATTATTTAAGAATTAAACCAGGCCTTATAATAAACATCATTTTCCTACGATATCAAGCTGAAACAACTTTAATGTGTACTAAGTGTCTTCTCTGTTGCCATGTGATGTAAATGTGCCGACTCTTCTACTCCGGTTGAAAAGAAACGAGGAGGATCTCGTCCAATCACAGGCGGCCTCTAGCAATTACGTCACTTCCTGCACAAGTGGGTCGGTGGAACGGCAGAAACAACAACAAGAGCGACGGGGATCGGGTCGGAGATAAAAGTCAGTCTTTTAATTAGCACACATTTTAGAGTGAGACTAATCCGCTTTGCGTGGGCTCTAGCTGTGCGTTGTGCTGCACGAAAGCACGAGTCGTGTCTTGTTTATGTGCATGACATTAGTGTGTAAAACAACAGCAGGCTGCGGTGGACGCGAGGCTCTGGTCAGGAAGCGCAACTCTTGACATTTCTCCTTCATTACACACTAAACGAGCTCATCTGAACGCGTCGGTGCATTGCTGTATTTTATGTACTCCTTCAGTCGATGTTGTCCTTTTGTTTTGACTTGCCAAGTCGTCTACAAACGACTAGCTTAGCCCCGCTGGACGCGTCTCCTCGTAGAAGACCTCGCCATTATGTTCTTTTTTAATTAAAGTAATTTAATATCCCGCGATCGCGTTTCGCGTCTATGCGTGACTCCTTTATATAGCCCCCGACCCCGAGAAGCTTTTATTATTTCTGTACGTGCTTTGCATGTCACTGGGTGGAACGATGTGTTGGTGTTGAAGGCTAACGTATGTTGTATTTTATGATGCGTTGGCTTTAGTAAACAAGCGTGGCTTATCTTGTTACTCTCCCAATTTCTCCGAATTTGCCGGGCATATGAAGGGCGCTGGGAGTGCTTCAAAGTTCTTGCATGTTTTTGTGAATATTTGTGTGCATTTGCAGGCTTTCTTCTTCATTCTGATGTTTTGTGAGATCAATCTAAGCGACGAGGTGGTCATTAAAAAGTTTATTAGAGACGGAACTATCGATCCCAGTAAAGGGACCGACGAGAAAACACGTCAGAAGTAACGACTATAAATCAACACGAAACTCGTGACAATGCATTGCCATGACGACTTGTTAAACAGTCGTTCCTTTTCATTGCTCCTGGTTTCTTTGTCATGCAGAGCAGAAGCAGGTCTGAGGTGCTTATTTGAGCCCATCTTGATAAAGACGTTGTAACTGAGGCTTCTTTCTCGTTCTGCTGGACTGTAGCCGCTTCTGCCGCATCTCCTCTCATCCCTGAGCGTCTGAGGAGCTGAGAGCTGGCTTTTGGGGAAACCCTGAAGGCGTCCAGTCACTTAAGGGTGAGCAGGTTGAGTTTTGGGGGGAGGGGGTGACATGTTTTGGTCAGCAGGTGTGTAATTAGTTGCTTATTAACTACTGTCTTTATGCCAGTGTACAGGAAGCAGTGGTTTTGGCTTGTGGACTGAGACTTGATAGCAGGTAAAGTTCACATTTTGCATCTGACTTTCACTTTTTTATTGTATAATATATAGTTTTATTTTTTCGTCCTGTTACCCCAACCTCCTTATTTAAGTCAGTCTTATGTTTGTAAGCTTGTATTGTGTCTATTTTGTCTTTCCCTTGTCTATTGCACAGTTAAAAGAGCGGATCAGGACACATTTCACTGCATGTTGTACCTGTATAATTTGCACGTGACAAATAAAGAATCTTGAATCTTGAATCTTGTGAGCTTATATTACAGTTTGACAGTTAGAATCGTCATTTTAAAAAGAAGTGATAATATGTCGACAGTTGGACAGGGATTTTTGGTACAAAAAGAAGTTACTCAGCTCATCTACCACGTGACTTATTTGAATGTTTTTCAAGCTTACGTCATGGTTCAAAGTTCAGGACTTGCCGTATTCTTGTGATGATTTTCAGACTGTGTGTCATAAAGACCTACACCCAGGTTGATCTGATAGCCTAGAAAAGAGTTTTGCTGTCTGTTCCCTGATTAACAATGTCCAGAAAGGCAAATTAGAGCAAACGTGTCAATTTATAACTTCTGTACTGCTCGATATAAAAGAAAAACTCAGCTGGTTCTCATTATCAATGGTTAGAAGGAAAGTTTGGTGTAGCTTCCTTTACTCAAATTTATGTGTTCTTGGATAAAGTTCAGGAAAGGGTGATTCACACTCGCAAAAAGTTATATCCAACCCTTTTTACTAAAAAAATTTTATATACAGACCCAGTCCCCTGCCAAATTCATACTAGGAAGTTTAGTCCTTTCCAGACAGTCACTTGACATGCAATGAATCATGGATTTTTTTCTCTCTCAGTTTTTACTTGTGTACAAAATGACAGTGTAATATTTTCCAGTGTAGTGGCTACGTAATTAAACTACAGATTTGACTTCATCATATCAGTTTGATTACAGTCTAAGCTGAATTTGCACTGTGCCAGACATCTTTGTTCTGCTAATACACACTCTTTGGGTTCTCCTTTGGGATGAAGCAGAAGTCGGAGTTGGAGTGTAGGTGGGGGCTATGGAGGCACCTGAGGGAGAAGGCCGGACTTTCATGCAGGTGATCAGTGAGAAGTACAGCCCAGAGAACTTCCCATACCGCCGGGGTCCGGGCATGGGAGTGGTTGTGCCATCTGGAACCCAGGGATCACCCATGAAAGGTAAAGTTACTCCTTATTTAAGACACATATACATTATTAATGTGGTTGTATGGACTAGGGGATATTTCTTGTTTTTCACCCCCAGACCGGCTGAACCTGCCCAGCGTGCTAGTACTGAACGCCTGCGGCATCAGCCATGCAGGAGACGAAGCAGAAATCGCTGCCTTCTGCGCTCACGTGGTGGAACTGGACCTGTCGGATAACAAACTGCAAGACTGGCATGAGGTGGGTGTCCTCTGTTCCCTCTATTCCCAGCTTTAGCAGCAACAACCTTGGGTGTGCACTCCATGTTTTAAGAATATTGCATGCTTAAAATGCTCCCCACGTACTACGTTGCCACCTGTTCTGAGTCGTTCAGTCCTCTATTCTTAGGAAGGGGATGAACCTGTCCTAATATGGAAGTGGGGAATTCAGTGCTCTTATTTATAAAGCGTCTTGAGATTCACTCCTGGCCATGATGGTCAGATAAGAATGTGAACACCTCAGAGTAGGATGTGAGAAGTAGTTCTAAAGCTTCCCACACTCTCTGTTAGTTGGAGTTGGAATTCACGTTTGACAGCAAGTGACATCACAATTTCATGACCCCATGAGTGGACAAATGACCTTCAGGGCGGCATTTTGTTTTAATGGCAATGCCTTGTAGTTCTGTGTTGTTGCTATTATTATTATTGTTATTATTCATATAATAATAATAATAATAATAGTAATAATAACTGTAGCTGCAAGCAACAATGAGCAGAGTCCAAGCAAAATTTGCAACAAGCAGCTGATGCAGGAAGCGTCAAAGAAAGGAGTCAGTGAGTCAGAAGTCAAAATTAGCAAAAAGTTGTTTGGCTTAAGCCAAAGAATAAGCTAAAGCCACATGGCTTAAGAGTTAGCAAAAAAAGCAAATGCTTTCACTGTAGCACCAATTATAGGCCAATTAGTGTGTCCTGAGATGCACATCATTCCTACTTACCGTCCAAATTTCAGCCTTCTGCAACTTACGTTTCAAGCTGCACAATCTGTTTTGTAGGAGATACATATATATGTGTGTGAGTGTGTGTGTATGTATGTCACTTCTATGTATAACCTGAACAATAAAACTTTTGCTCACAAAAAAGATCCAGCCAAAGCAGATCCAGCCATGTCCCCTGCTGCAGACGGCCACTTTTTTGCTTAAAAATGATACAAAGGAGTACAATTGTTCATTTATGCCTGTCAAGTTCAAACCTTCTGCCTCCGTCCCTTTTTCCTTTAGATCAGTAAAATAGTTAGCAACATTCCCAACCTGGACTTCCTGAACCTGAGCTCGAACCCGCTGAGCGAAGCTGTCCTGGAGCCGGAATGCGCCGAGGCTTTCTCCCGAGTGCGCCGCCTCGTCCTCAACAACACTCAAGTGTCCTGGGACAACGTGCACACCGTCACTCGTGAGATGCCTGAGTAAGACTTGCCCCTGATACGTCAGCGTCTCCTCAAAAGGCAGAAGTGCATGAGACGATTATCAACGCTGGGTGAAAGTGATCGCTGCGCCCGAATAGCGCTGGCCATGAGGTGGCCTAACACCTTGATACTGCACAGAGTATTCAATTCAAAATGGTAGACAACGCAGTTTTTCCCTACAGGGCTATGAAGAGGGGAGAAAAGGAGACAGTGTATTAACTGTATATTCAAAGTACATTGCTGTCATCATAGCGATATGTTTTTAAGTTTCAATTAATTGCCCAGCCCTAAAACCGATACTACAAAAGAAAGCATAACACTGTTCTTAAGCTTACAAACCTGACTCGGGTGGTCGTAACGCTATGGCTGATTAGTGTAAGTGAGTAAACGCATGCCGGAATATTTTCCAGACTCGAGGAGCTGTTCCTGTGCCTTAACGAGTACAACGCTGTGACGGCCTCGACCACGCCGTGTCCGTCGCTGCGGCTGCTGCACATCACCGACAACAGCCTGCACGACTGGAGCGACGTGCGCAAGTTTGGCACCATGTTCCCCTCCCTGGACACGCTGGTGCTGGCCAACAACAACCTGGGCTCCATCATGGACTCGGAAGACAACCTCCGACGCCTCTTTCCCAACCTGCGCAGCGTCAATCTACACAACTCAGGTAAAGATGTGGATATGTGTTTCTTTTACAGGGAAAGATTTGTTCAGAGCACTCAAACGCAATCAAATATTCTTTTTACTAACAAAGGAATCGCTTGCCTTGGTGTTTGTTAATGGCATAATGGCTAAAGTGGCTGTAATGTGTCTGTTTAAAGTTAAGAACTTTTTTAAAACATAGCTGAAGTTATTAAAATATGCAAGGAAATGGAGAATTAGTGTGCAGTCTAATAAAGCTGAGTGATGTGCCTGACGCATGAAAATAATTTTTATCTACAAGGGGTGGGATGCGCTTCAGAAAAAGTGTGGAAGCTTAAAATAAATCTGTGTTGATGTGTGTGCTGTATGTGCAGGTCTTAGTCGCTGGGAGGACATCGAGAGCTTGAATTTCTTGCCCAAGCTGGAGGAGGTGAGGCTTCAGGGCATCCCTCTGCTACAATCCTACACCAACACGGAGCGCCGCAGTCTCATGATAGCACAGTAAGTGTGTCTGAACCCCACTGAATCTCAGACGTTCCTTTGGGACTCACAAATGCCTGTCTAGTCTATATGTCCCTGTTCTAGGTTAGGGGTGTAACGATACCTCAGTACATTGAATGAGTGATCCCAGAGCTTCAAAAGGTCTGCTTTTATTAAAAGATCATTTTGGTTGAGGTCAGGAACGAAAATGTCAAAAGAGATTTTAGTTGCTTTTTTCAATTTGGATTGAATGGAAATGATGGAATCGAATCAAATCGAAATCGGAATGTTGCAGACTTTGCGATATCGGCAAGCGTTGACAGAATTTCTATAATGTCTCAGGATGAAACTTGTGATTTTACATCCCTACCTTAGGCTGCCATCGGTGACCTGCCTGAACGGGAGCGTGGTGACCGATGGGGAGCGGGAGGATGCAGAGAGGTTTTTCATCCGCTACCATCTGGACTACTCTGAGGAAGAGCTGCCTCACAGGTACAGCAGGTTCAGTACAAAGTGTTTGGGAGGTGTGTGGGGGGTTAGGGTAAATTCATTCATTTGTGGTTTTGTTTAACCTTCACCCCTGCTCAAAATCTCTTCTCCTATGATAACCACAGATACCATTGTTTGGTGACCAAGTATGGGAAACTGGCGCCGCTGGCCGAGATCGACCTGCGCCCACGCTGCCATGCCAAGGTGGAAGTGCACTGCGAGGAGCGCGTGGAGCAGCTGAACATCCGGCTGGACCAGACGGTGGCCGAGCTGAAGAAGCAGCTGAAGACAGTGGTGCAGCTGTCGGCCAACAACATGCGCCTCTTCTACATTGACCAAGATGTGTGTTCCGCCTTTGGGCCAGAGGAGATGAAGTACAGCACCAGGGCCCTGCACTCTTACAGTATCCGCGACGGCGACCGCATCCTAGTGGTGCCCAAGACCAAGTGACCAAAAACCTGTACCGAAATAAAGGAATTATCTGCTATGTTTATTCTGCGACGTATGTGAGGTATGACTTATAGGAGCAAGGAGAACATATCCGAGACGTGGATTTTATAGTTTGAGCTGCCCAGCATATCTCACAGATCACAGTGCTACCTATGCCTTCACCCCAACCCCCCCCCCCCACACACACACTTCCAGTAGTGAATCCACGTGGCTTCTCCCGTTTTTGTTGACTTTTGACCCACAACAGGGGTCCGCTGTCATCTTTCAGTAAAACGACCGTCTCTTTGAGAAGCAAAGCACAAGCTAGAGCTTTCGCCGAGTCCAGAATATGTGCACCTGTGAAACTCGTGACAATCATCTTCCGCCAATCCGATCGTTCTCTGCAATGGGTGCGGGAGGAAACAAGAAGTGGGACCGGGCGAGCGTCTCGCGGATTTGTCGTTTGGCGTATGAGTATGCTGAGTCAGCCTCTTATGTCGACTTTTACACCTTAAAGCATAGGAGAAGTGCTGGCTTCACATGCTTGTTTTTTAATTTAAGAAAACGAAGCAGGAGAAACTGGTGGACACTGACACGAACAAGTGCCCCTTTTTGGTTAATATCTTCCGTTATATATGTACCCATTATGATCCATAATAGTGTTTCACGTCCATATCAGAGTTCAGACACTTGCTCATCACAGAATTAAGTCTATTTAATGTAAGGGTTTAGCTGATATTTAGGCGTAAAGCTAATGCGTTCCCTCTTAAAAAGAGTGATGGCGTGCAGAATTAGTTGAAGAGCTAATCACATTTAATCCCCCTCCTGTCCAAAAATTTAATTAAGTTTGAGAGACATTTTTTATTATTAGTTTGGGATAAACGAGTAGAGTGTTGGGCAAAGGCATATAGAGTAATTGAAAAAGTATGCAGCTAATGAAGTTAAAGATTCTTCGTCCAAAAACCAAAACTGTGACTCTTATCCATGACTTCACCTTGTGTTTGCAAGCCTTTTGCCTTGTTTCAGTTTTTTGTTTGTTTGTTAATTGCTTACAAAAGAATTGTGACTCTGCACAGCAAAACCAGTCGCTTGGAGGTTTCCGAGAAAAACGAGCGTTTATGTTGCGTGGGGTGAAATGTTGGATTTTTTGTTTTTAGTGTTTTGAAACAGTGGATACTGTACTGTTGGGAATAAATTTGGCTGAAAAACTTACCCTTTCCATCCTAAAAACGTGACTTTCTCAAGGTGAGGAATTCAATTCCAGCAGAATGTTAAAAGTTTGTGTTTTGACCGCTCTACTTCAATATTTACGCTAAATCCGCTGGTTGACTAGCGTGAAGATATTTCTCCGGAATCCATCTTTGTCTCCCGAGTTCAGTTAACCTAACGCAGGTAGGCTATCTGTGTGGCTGTGAATGCAGCGTAGGCTAGCGTAAATACAAACGTAGCCGCGACCGCACCAAGCGTCTGTGAGTGCTACGGCGATAGTCAACTTCGACGGCAGATTTCTCCGTTTCTCACTTGGCGTGACAGGAGAAACCCGACTCCTTTGAATGTTGATATCTCAGTCATATGTCGTCCCATTCATTCCATATAGGTATTGTGTATATAGGTATCAATTTTTAAAAATTGCGACAAGCGACTGGTTTTGCCGTGCAGAATCACAGTTATGAATATACAGTATATTGGGTCAGCTCAGGAAAAGTGAAAGGTTGAACAAAAAGAGAAGACCTTTATCAAAGCATCAGTCGGCACATTTGTTTCCTGAGATCAGGTTTGCGTTTAGAGCTTTGTAAGCGTTTTGTTTCACATTTTGTTATGAACACTGGTTTTCTTTGTTTATTTTCTGTACAGCAGTTAGTCAGTGTTAAGGATCTAAACCGTTTACATAAACTTTGACCACACTTCAATTAATTCATTGTTAGTTTCAGTGCAGACTTTAAGACTTTTTTATTATATCCTTGAATTTTCTTGGTTATTATGCCCTCCTTATTCAGTATGTCACCATATCTTGTGAATTCTGCTTCATGACTGAAAACCCTTCAACTTTGTCATTGTATTTCAAGTTAATTATTATCGGTTCACCTAGTAACTAATGGGATGCTTGTAGACAAAGAAGTTACGCTGAATGCAGTTAGAAAATGTACGATGTAATTTTCATGATGATAAATTGTTATACACTGACTGTTTATATTACTAGTTACCAACACTATTATTGTATCTAAACAATGCCATGGTGTTGCATAATGATACATTAAGACAAGTATTCCGTAATCAGAGAACTGTTGCCATTTCTGCTGGTGAAATGACTTGAGATTGATTCATTTATTCATTTTCCAAACCGCTTAATCCCAAATGGGGTTGCGGGGGGACGGGAGTCTGTCCGGGGAAAAGCTGTTTCAACTATTCTTGAGAACGAAACTTGAAATCACGTCAACAATGAAGAAGCAGAAGAGAACTATAGCAATGTCTGGGATTCCTGTTGGTAAGATAGTTACTGAAATGTTTTCTTTTTTTAATATTGTTACCAAGCCCAACCAAATAATACCGGAGTGAGTAGTTGACTAGAGTATGTAGTCAAAAGATATACAGTATATTAAAGCTGAAAAAGAGAGTGTAATGGTAATAACTCAGTTCCCACATTTAAAGAGATGAAAAAAAATGGGCTTAGGTACCAAGGGATCTGCTGGTAGAAAAGAAAATATATTGTACATGTTTGTTTGATTAATGAATAATAATATAAAGATTGTTTTGATGAAAACATCATGTGTTCTGTCATATATAAAGTTTATACTGAACTAGTGTTGATCCGTAAGCTGGTTTGTTAGCTGGCACCCAGAGTTTAGGTAGTTGGATTTGTAACACTATCTTGTGAAGGTTTTTAGAAAACTAGTAATGTCTCGGCCCATTAACATGCAAGGATGACTGTTTTTGAAATTTTACTTTCAGTATGAATGTGTTATAAAACCAATATGAACCGTTAATAATATGAAAGGTGTTTATAATATTGATTGGCGTGACGAGGCAAAATGTTCAGTTAGAAGTCAGAAATGTCTTTTTGTTGTCATTTTGTCTGATCGTCCTACGTATGTAGAATTGAGTTTTAAGTCTTTAAGTTTTTAGTTTTTTTAAGTCATGTGCGTGTGAAAATACGGCACATCTTATGACGACACATAGTAAATTATTTATTTCCCTTGAGCTGTTATTTTCTGGTAGAAGAACGATCTCGAACGTGAGAGCTTGTACTCCTTTTTTGGCTTCAGACTTTATAAAAGGATGTAACTGCAATATATATTATCAAAATTATATATAGTATTCGGAAACAACTGTGTGCCTTCGTTTAGTAAACAAAAAATTGTTTATTTGCTTATGTAAACGCCAAAGACCTCATCCTCCGCCAGTTCATCGTCACCGTTTCGCCACACTTGAGTGTTTATCTCCGTCACCATGGCGATCGTATGGGCGGAGTCATCAAATGACGTTCGACGAATTATGAACCAATGGGCTCAGAGCGTACGATTGACGTCAAAGGCTCCGTCCCAAACCGCACACTAGGACACTCGATAGGATGTCAAAATAGTGCCTGACTTACAAAGGCGTGTTATTTTGACATCCTATCGAGTGCCCTAGTGGGCGGTTTGGGACGGAGCTCAGTTAAAGTGAGAGGACCGTTATCGGAATGTGCAGCTTGTAATATTTTTCTAAGTAACGGCGCAACGAAAGAAATTACAACTTATACTGTATTGCTGTGTGCACAATAACGCGAATTGCGCTGTGCAGGATTTGAAGGAGACAGACGCGACTTGTAAGTCGAGAAGCTTCTTTTAGAGCACCGCAAGAGGATGGTGAGTAACGCCGTAGCCCTACTGTACATTTTTCGCTTTTCCCACGCCTGATTTACAGTCTTTTTCTACTGTGCTGCCTAGCTAGCTAACTTACAGTAAGACCGTAAAGGTGGATTTATGATGTTGCGCAAAATGATGTGCTATTCATTGGTTAATGGCTATTAATAATTTTTTCAGCCTTCTCTATAATGTTCGTGCCTGTTCCGCACCGTAAGCGGAGTAGTTTGTGCGCTATTCGCTATTCACGTTTACCGCTGCAGCCGCTCCTGTATAGATAACTGAATATTAGTGTATTATTAATAGTGAGTATTTAACAGAAGTCTTACTAGGGAGTGGTTCTTGTAATACTCATAAACTAGTAAGGTACAAGTTTTCGCGCTTCCACGGCGTTTTGTCCATTTACCTTCACATCTCACTACAGCAGTACCATTCATATGTCGTTTCAGCATCGAAATCCTCTTGTGCGCATGCGTAATAGTGGCATCACAGGACGCGCAATTAGATAAAGGAGATTAACACAGCTACAACATTCTTGACTGTATGATACAAACTAAATGCACTTTCTTAAGCTACACTTCCAGAGGAATCTGCTTTATTTTTACAGGGTTAGGATTTTTAGAGTAAAGTTTAAGAAAGGATAGTTCGTGCTCAAAGTGGTGAATCTTTGTTACTGTCTTTATTTTATACACAGGTGCATTTCATCACAAAATCAGACAAATCCACCAATATATAACACATCATATTTTTGAACATTTAGAGGGTACTTACATGCCTTGTAGAGCTATGCGATATTGAAAAATAAAATAAATAGCAGAAATGGAAGTGTTAATGATTTATTAATCAATTCTTCTAGGTACACTTGCACACAGTTTTTGAAGGAACTCGGCTGGTAGGTTGTTCCAAACATCTTGGAGAACTAACCACAGATCTATAATCCTATAATCCTACAAAATAATATAATGACTATAATCCTACAAAATCCCTGACTTTGTGCAAGTGTACCTAGAAGAATTGATGCTGGTTTGAAAGCAAAAGGTAGTAACACCAAATACTGATTTGATTTAGATTTCTCTTATGTTCGCTCAATTTGCATTTTGTAAATTTATATTTTGATATGTAATAAATATAAATTGATAATTTATATTTGTGAAAGCATTCTTTGTTTACAGCTTTTTTCACACCTGCCTAAAACTTTTGCACAGTACTATATATATATATAATTTTTTTTTTGCAAACACATTTTTGTATTTTTAAAAGAACTTTTACTTTTCTAGTCACAGAAAAAGCCATTTTTGCTATTTATTCAATGTCGCACAGCTCTACAAGTTCCCTCTAAATGTTCAAAAACATGTGTTATATACTGATGGATTTGCAATGACGTTGGTTTTGTTTAAATCCCCATAAAAATGCTATTTAAAAGTTCTAGTTTGAAAAACTAACAAGGTTTTGGTTGCTAAGGTTGGTGTTCGTGGTACATGTACTAGTTTGATTTGGAAACTGGGAGTCAATGGAAGTACCTCACAGAGATGCGTGTGAGAGATACCTTTGGTTACGAGTGAAAAAAATCATGTCACTGCCAACCTCCTCTGTTGCTAAGACTAAATAACGCGGCACAATCTTAGCCTCACAACTTGCCAGCAAACCCACCCAACACTGCAACCTACGCAATGCCGACAGAACCGAGAGGTTTGATTATTTCTTTTCCCTTTTCCCTTACGTAGACGAACCCTTTCTCCCACCTTCTGGTCGAGTGCACAGTTAGCCAGTGCTGAGGTCAGGGACGTGTCAGTGCGTCTTGGCTGTTTGCTGAAAGGGAGCTTTGTTATGGTCACTTGGGGAGGCAATTTAAAGGAGTTAAAAAATGAAGGGGAGAGGGGAGGCAAAAGCAAGTAAAAACGCACCTGCCCATAAAAAGCGCCAGTGCTCGCTTAGACCTTTAAGAGCAAATTGGAATGGCACGAAGTGTTGAATGACCGGCTGAGTTCGTAGGCAATGGCTATATTTACCATCCTGGTAACACGATCTCTGGCATTCTGGATCACCATGCTCACACAATCCCTCCCCTGGTCCTCTAGCTTCTGGGGCCACAGCCTCCCAAACAGCCCATGTTAGAGCTGCGCTAAACGCTGCCGGTGAGCCTCACCCTCCAATTTTACTAACTGCTTACTTAAACTTTGACCCTTTTTTTCAATCCATCGTCTGTTGTCCGGGTGCCGCGACTACTGTATTTTCGGGGAAGGCAAACGGATGCTGCTTTTAGGTGATCATCTACATTTTTTGTGGATCTATCGGGGACTCGACAACAAGATATGCATATTGGATCCTGTCTGTCAGAGCAATGGATGTTCAGAATGAGTTTGTGAATGACCTTCTGAATATTATGAGTCTTGTGTTTAATGTCAGCGCTGTCATCTGAAGTACAGGCCTATGGAATAACTGGTATTTGTTGGTGTTATTGGGATTAGTTTTTTTGTTTTACAACTAATTTTAGGTGGCATTTTAAGACCTGTTTCTTTACATCAGGACTGTTCTAAGGATATCATAAGCTTGTGCTTAATATTGCAAATGATTTTCTTCATTTTCAGTGTAAAGACTGAATTTTTATAGTTTTAGGTAAATTTCTAGCTCGCAAATATTTCATGCATTAGCCAAAAGGGTCCGAAATCAAACCTTCTTAAATTCCAAAACCACTAAACTTGTCTCTTCTTCTCTCTCTTTCTTTCTTTCATTTTCTAGAACAATAAGAGGTGGAAGTGAGATATGACAAGCTGCCTCCGTTGTTTTTCCACCCGCTGGAACTGAGAGAACGACTCTGCTTACAGCAGGTAGCCCAGAACCTAACACCCATTTGCTGCCAGTGTGCACATCACACACATGATACTGAGAAGAACCAGGGCACTGATTGCATGCCCAAGGAATGTGAGGGGGGGCTGCTGCTACTTCCAAAAACTAGCCTGTCTTCTGATTGAGTCTGTAACCCAAAAGCCTACCATTTTTTTATCTTGAGAAGACATTTCTTTTGTCTAATTGGTGCTCAGAATAAGCTTTATTACAAATGATTTGTGAGGATTGTAATCACAGAACCGATTCTATTGGGACACCAGCCGTTCTAAAGGACAAATTTGTTCTTAAAACCACTTACATGAAGAGGCTGCAATCACCAATGGATTTTTGTATAATATTGTATAACAATTAAATGTATCTACTTTTTAAAGAACAAATTTAAGACTTAAGAAAATATTGGTGAATGAGTTTTTACAACAAAACCATTTTCTGAATGACAGTTTTCCTAAACAAAGGAAACATTGACCTGCTTTTTAATCATTTCAAGCTCTAAAAACGATTTATAGACCAATAATCCATTTTTATTACTGGTCTATATTATTTTTCCAAATACTAATAACAAAAACATATTTTCCCTAACATTTTGTATGTTCAGTTATTAAGTTGTCATAGTTTAGAATAAACTTGTTTTCTGGTTCTAAATTATATTTAACAAAAGAGTAACAAAATAAATATTTTGATAGTCAGAATGTGTGAGAAGGAAAGGGGCCGAGGCGTCCCTCTGGGCCTGATGAATGTAGAGGCACTTATCTGCTCACATTTCAGCTTAAATATAGCGCTGTCCAAGACTCTGCCATAAGTATTTAACACACTGACCACAGGCATTGTTTATCATTTTAAAACCACCGCCAGTTTTCACCCACAGTAACGTGCCCAACGCTGGTGATGATGCATACCTGTACATTGATTCGGTGATCAATGAGTCATCATCATAGCGTCTATCCGAAATTAAGACAATGAGTCGTACATATTGTATTGTCACTTCATCTTAAATCGGAAGTCTATTTTTATTTAAAGAGAAGATTGTTTTTCTTTGTCTGGTTGAGCTCAGGAAGAAAACTGTTAAATGCTATTTGAGTTGCTTTTTGTGATTTGATATGAATGAAGGTGATGGTGTTAAATCAGCATACAGTAAGATATTGTCTCATATCGCTGACTCCAGAACTAAACAGAATCAAAATCATGTTGTACTGTAGCAGACTTGATCGACAGACACCAGATCTTCCACTGAATCGATAAAATATCATATCATGATGAAACTTGTGTTTTATACTCCTAGTTAAATGGTTCACAGTTTGGAAACACTCCTCTTGCTGAATGAAAAGTTGGCTGAACTCATCAGATAACCCAACAAAACGAGGTGTATTTATGTGTATTAGAGGTCGACCGATATGGGTTTTTCTAAAGCCGATGACGATGCCGATATTTAGAAGTCAGGGTCAGCCGATGGCCGATATTGGCCAATAATTAGACATTTCCCCTCGGATTGTGTAGTAAAATATCACACTAATAATAACAAAGGATACACGAAATTTCTCAACTTAACATTTATTTAACACTGACTAAACATAAATATAAACATAAATAAAACTGTAAATGTCTAAACAATAAATAAATATAAAATTGTAAACAACAATACAAAAAGGAGAGTGCAAATAATCTTTAGTTTTAATCCAGTTCCTGAGTCTTCTTCGCCCCACCCAGCCTGAATTTCGGCGTACTAAACTCTGTTTAGCGAAAAAAATGCTAAATATCGGCTCCATATATCGGTCGGCCTCTAATGTGTATCAGTAGTATAGCCAAATGTACTTAGGGACTGAATGTTTGCTTTTTAGCCGTCTGTAAGGTAGTAGAAGATAAGTGTTATACTGTAAGCCGGTGAAATAAATATGCGTAATGTTTAGGCTTGCCATGGTTAATGCCGGCAAGACGTCATGCAAAATGGAACCGGACTGCAAAGGTCCGCGCCGTCGTTTAGTTTTTGTTTACTTCGTGAAGGACATGAGTTAAACACGGTTTGACAGCAGCAGACAACTGTCTTAAGGCTTCTTGTCGGCAGCAGGCGCATATGTGAGCAGTCAACGGTTTGCCGCGCGCTCTGGACTGCCTCCAGCGTGCTGCTTACCCCAGATCTATACGCTGAATTATTGATGCCTCTGTGGACTGCACTGAGAGAGAGAGGTGGGGGGAAAGAGTGCCGTGTGAGCGAAGAGAGGGAGCCCGGTTAAAGAAACAGGAGCTTTCCTACCGAACCTAACACGCAGCGACAACACCAGATACTTTTATTTATTCAGATGCCGCACAGCCTCGCGAACAAGAGCCCGTCTCTCCGCCGGGACGGACTGTGCCACCACAAGTTGCAGGCCGCTCCGAGGCTCACGTTACACACGAAAAAGGGGGTCCTCACTGCATTGCCCCCTCAGAAAAAGAGCACGGTAGGGCAGTTAGGGGGACGGCTTGACGCAACGGCCTACATAAAACACACGCTGCTCATCTGTGCTTTATGGATGTTAGCCTCAGCATGGTATCTGCTACTCAGTAGGGGTGTAACGATACATGGATCTGTCGTTCTTGCAGGTCACACCTCTCATCCAGAAACATAACAATTTTGAACGTGTATTACTAGTATGTTTCAGTGCGGAACATTAATTTACAACCCTATTATAAGGTGGAAAAGGTAGCAAGACTTGCAAGTCACTGTTTAGAAACCAGAACTGGGGGTACGGGGAGAGCAGCTATTTTTTCAGAGAACCTTGACTGTCTGTCATTCTTTGTCTTCTGCAGCCGATGCGGCCTGCCACCGACCCGCCTTGGGCTGAGCTTCCAGCATGTCCCGCGTCTCCTCCACGGCCAAGCGCTACACTGGCTCTTCCTATAGCAGCCACTATAGCACCTACGGCTCCTCCCTAACACCCTCGCTGGGCTCCTACGACCGGGACAAGCTCCCCTACCGGTCCTCGGCGCCGGCCTATGCCTCCTCCGCCTCCAGCTACCTGAGCTCCGGAACCGGCATCGGCTCCAGCCGCACCCGCAACTACAGTGCCTTGTCCGAGCCGGATCGCGGGCGCCCGGTTCCCCGCACCGACATTTTGGGCAGCCGGCGCAGCGAGAGCCTAAGCCGAACGCCCGTCAAGGCCTACAGCTCGGGCCTCAACGGCGGCTCGGGCTACTCCGGCTACTCTGGCTACGGTTACTCGTCCGCTCAGGCCAGCTACCTCTCCACCTCACCTGTGTCCTCCTCCTCGTCCTCCACGGTGTCGCTGAGTCGCCGCAAATCGGTCAGCCAGAGCGACTTGTCGAGGGACTTGTCCTCGTTGTGTCTGGGCGAGGCATCCGCTTCTAGTTCCAGCAGCTTGAAGCAGACGTACAGGAGCCGAGCCAGCGAGGCTGAGACGTACGGGGCGTGCGGCGGTGCCCGGTCTAGCTACGGGCTCTCCCGCAGCACCACCCAAGATGCCCTGGGAAGTGCCGGAAGCAGCCGGTTCTTGGCCGCCAATGGTCGGTCCAGTTCTCCGATCAGGGAGTCTTCGGTAAGTCTTGCTATCGATTTCTATGTCTAGGAAGGAGTGGATGGCTCAACAGCTAGAGCGGTGGTTCTCAGATGTTTTTCTTCTTTTGTAGATAAGAATTTCAAGTTGGCTTTTGTGATTTGATATGAATAGAAGCGATTGTGTTAAATCAGCATACGGTATTGTCTCATGAATCGCTGGCTCCTGAACTGAATAGAATTGACTTCTTAAAGGGACTAGGCTGATAGGAGGCACATTTACATTTATAAGTTTTATCACAGCTTTTCCTCTCCTGGGTTTCGACCCCTCAATCTGATGCTCTCTAACCTAGCGTTTTAGTCATTTACACCACTACACCACCACCGCCCTGTACGTTTTTACTCTCTTCAGTCAACGCGGCTGTCTTCGGGAAGTCTGTTGTAGCGAGGCTTTACGTCTTCGTGATCGAGGGTGCAATCAGATTTGGCAGAGAACAATGACATCCAACAGAATATTCCATGTGGAAAGAATGTTGAGTCACTGCTCAGATATAATGACGCTGAAGTGTCATATTATGATGCGCATCTTTACACCGGTTGGGATTTTAAAGTTAAAAAGCTTTGTATTTTTTCATACTAGGAGGCCATTTATTAAAAGTGCACAGTGTAAATGATAAATACTAATCCACTTTGTTCACACGGGACGCCAAGCTAAATTTGGGCCAGCGTCTGTCTGACTTTGAAAAAGGGAGTTGTCTGGATTGAACAGATTAGTCTACACATCTGGGAATTTTGACCAGAGCAATCATTTCAGACGTGAATGCCTGAGAGCACTAACCTACTCCCTGCCCGTTCTCTTGCTAATATGCGCTGAGTTTATTGTATTATATTATATTATATTTGACAACCTGCTGAACCAGGTCAAAACATGGAAATCAAGACAGACAATTTAGTCAAAAAGATGGAAAAACGTACAATCAGTATTCTGAACCAAAGAGAATCTGTCTTGGAAGGTACTGTTAATTGCGACATTTACAGTGCCTTGAAAAAGTATTTATACCCCTTGAACTTTTACACATTTTGACACCTTACAACCACAAACCTAAATGTTTTTTATTGAGATTTTCGGTGATAGACCAACACAAAGTAGCACATAGTTGTGAAGTGGTACAAAAATGATACATGGTTTTCAAAATTTTAAGCAAATAAAAATGTGAAAAGTGTGGCGTGCATTTGTATTCAGCCTCCTGTACTCTGATAGCCCTAAATAAAATCCAGTGCAATCACCTGCCTTCAGAAGTCACCTAATTAGATAACAGCTCTAAAAGACATAATCTTGGCCATGATGGTTATTTTGATTATTTTTTAAATTATGTTAATACTTTCCTCAGTCTTTTCACTGTCCCTTTAAAAGTGTTGTGACATGATTTCCGCCTCGTCCAGTCTATCACGTTTTATAATCACGAAGACATGCATGGTTTCATTCAGTCAGTAAACGGTGAGGGTAAAAACAAACCCAAAAATGAAATAATTGTTGAGTAATCATAATTAGTAAAAGGTTTAATTAATTGTGATATTGATTTGAGGTTGTATCACCCAGACCTATTTTATAATAATTTATTAATTAGACATGTCATGCAACTGGCTGCATTTCAGGGGGTGGTTTTTGGTCATAAAGCGGTGGAAAGGCGACTCTGTGTCTTGAATGCAGGAATAAAGGCTGCTCTAACAGAGCCACCGAGGCAAGAACCAAACAGCAAGTTTCCAGTAACAACATACTTTGTGGTATTTCAGTAGCCTGAGTGTCTGAGTTAGTACTGGAGTGATTATGTGTCTGGAGAACATTAACACAGTTTCCCTGCTCGACTGCTTTCAGAGAAAAATTGAGTTCTAGACTTAGTTTTAATAGACATTGTTTAGGTTCTGTCCAAAATTTACTTTTACAGGGTGTTTTTTTAAGGACATTGATTTCTTAGTAAAAAGTGCATGTGCGTTGCTAGAGTTAATTAATGAATGAAGTAAGATATTGTTGCTGTGCTGTTGGAACAGTGGCCCTCGGTGTTTAGCAATGTCAGTGTAACCTACAAGGTGACGACAGTTCAGAACATTTTCTTCTTTTCTTCCGTGGTATGCCAGAGTTAATGGAAGTGAGGATTACAGCCAGTTGTACAGTGTCCCTGCAGTGTTCAAAGATCTATACAGATAACAAGGCTGACAACAAACGTCTGCCATAAAAATCTTTAAATAAGTCTCACTATTTAATAAATTTGCTCCACGTTTTATAGTCTGGATGGCTTTGTGAGAATTATGTAGGTACGTTAACCCTTAGACTTTCTGTCGGATTTGCTCCTGCTCTGCTTTACTCACCACATTAACTAACAAGACTAGAATTTAGCTCAAAAATGATAAAACTCCATAAGCAATATTTACCTTTCAGTAAATATTTTGGGCAGATATGACATTTTTGCAGGCAAGATCCCTTTTTTGTATTGGAAATACACACACACGTACACAAACACTCCTCGACTTAAGCTGTTTGTTTTGTACATAGACTTGGTGATGTGAGTGGAAGGAACAGGGTGCACTGCTTAAGCAAGACGTCAGACCACCAACATAACTTTTCATCACAAACAAGTTATTGGAATATGTCTGTCACAGAGATGGAAACCTATTTTAAGATGTTTTCCAGTTTGCTTTTGTAGGAGTATTTTTCACAAAACCTCATTGCTCTAATTCAGAGACAAACTGGACCTACCTGGCTTTTTTTCTTGCACTGTATTGGCTATGAAATGAAGAAAATTGCTTTTTGACGTTTTATTTGATTTGATGATGGCCACAGTATTGTTGTTGTTTTTGTACTAAGTGAAATGGACCTGGGCCAATGTCCTTGCATGTGTATAAGACATTCTTTATGCTCCTTTTTTTTAATACTGTGACCAAAATGCAACTTTCACTCAGGTTTCAGACCTGATGATCAGTCACACTGTCCTACTTCTCTTGTTCTATCCAGACCTAAGTGTCAGTCTTATTCATAACTAATTATAAGCCTTGGTTCCCAGGAACGTGTCTCGTAACCCATTTTTGTGCCAAAATTACGTTTTCCCACAGTCCCAGCTGCATAAATGATAGCTATTAGGGGCTAATGAGCCGCAATGATGTGATTTGTTTACATTACTGAAATATATAAATGCTGTTGATTCATGGGCAATTTATGAGACCACATACCCATAGGAACTATGGCTGCACAACATATAGTTTCAGCATCGTTTATCTTTGCGCACTTGTAAAATAATAATCGTATCACTGGACCTTCAGTGTCAAGTTAAGGCAAATGAAATCAAACAACATGCTACAGATTTTGCTGCTTTATAGAAAACTTGTCGATGTATCTACAGTATGTTACTAGCAAAGATCCTGATGGATTGTTTTGTAACGCATTACATCTATCTATCTATCTATCTATCCATCCATCCATCCATCCATCCATCCATCCATCCATCTATCTATCTATCTATCTATCTACATCACCCCAGTCATTCTTGTTTGATTGTTTTTGCAAAACGTACTTTCTACAGTACGTTTTACTAACAAAGATGTTTCATCAAATGACTTAGTGTGGATTAACCGTAGCTGAATGATTGATTATTTCGGGTAATTATTACATATTGTATTTCTATCTATCTATCAATGTATGTACATAAATGTATCGCAGTCACTTGGTGAATCTCTGCCGTGTTTGTCCTTTGACACCTTAAGCGTTTCTTTGAAGCACTGCATTTCGATCTGACCCCGAACAGCTCGTCACTGAGGGTCAGAGCATCTGATAAATGTGGGGTGAAAGCTCCCGCTGCGTGTTCTTGACCTGTGCGAGTGGGTTTGCGCTGGACGTGACGCGGCTCTGAGCTCAGGTGGGCGGCAGCTTAGTCGCACATTTCCACTCGAGCCTCATGTCATTACCCACACGAGTGGCACATCTTCATGACTTACGACGCCGTTTCCACCCGCCCGTTTTCCCGTCGTGATTTGGTTTTTTTTCGCCGTATCCACAAGTGACATTGTGAAGCGCCGAGGCTCCGCTCCGGAACACTGTCCACATGAAGAGCCGAGCCTGAACCCACCAAAAGAGCAGGGTTTCTACGCAGAGGCGGATTAAGGGAGAGCATCTTTGTTTCGCTGACGAGTTTCTCTCTTTAACGGAGGTGGTCCGTTATGCCCAGCATGAGACAGTCGTACACCGTCACCATCCCGGAGGAGCCGCCGCCAGCCGCGTTTCTCAAGCCGGACGCGCGGCGGAAGCACTCGGGCGTCTCGGGCTCGGTGCTCGTCTCCACCTTCGTGGGGCTTCTGATTCACCAAGCGAAGGTACGCCGGCGCGGTTTGAGGTCGTGAAGGTCGTTGTAAGTCGTTAGACATTTTACGTAGTTATGGAAAACGTACGTTAAAACTCACAGACGCTTGTTTTAAGGCTCCGTCCGTACGCTCGAATAGGCTCCACTACATCGCACTTTACGTAAGGAGGGAAAAATCTACGCTTTCTACGTAGTGTAGTCCATTACGCACACGATGTGCTATTTTGGTCTTTTTCACGAACTGCAGTGAGTTTCATCCGTAAGCTATTGTTTCCCCCAAAGTTAAGTTTGAGGTACATACGTAGATTATGGAGCATGTGGGTTTATAATCTCTCAGCAATTCAATTTGTACAATTTAACCCTCCCCACATCCCTAATAATTACACGTTGGCAAATGGGTGTCCTCAACCAAGCCAGTGTGAAACCCAAAGTCTTTGTCTTTAGTCTGAGGATCGGTGCTCGCGTTATCAAGAGTTGATCTCTGAAAACAGGGTTCATCTGGATTCATCAAACCAATGGAACAGTACACACAGATGAGAGATGAGAGCTGTATGACTCACGACATGTGACACACTTCTGTGCAGCTGGCTGCTGTTATGTAATAAGCTTGAAATCACATTAAAGCTCCTTATAATGCCCCCTCCGCCCCATCCAGACCCTGATTCCGTCTGGCCTTTGTCGCTCAGCATCCCTCTTGCTGTGTGTACCACTGTCATGTGTTTGTGCGTGACTTTTTTGATGCTGAGTTCCCCGAACCTCACATTTCCTTTTTCAGCGTACAGAGCACCCAAAGTCGGATTTTGGGAGCAATACATTTCTTTTGAATGTGTACTAGATATGCTGTAATGCAAGGTTAAATTGTCTAATCATGTCACGTCATCTGGTGACAAATTATAGGGCAGTAATGACGTCAGCATGGGCCGCCAGGATGTACTCAACACCCAGTTTGCCCTTTGCGAGTGTGTTTGAAGGTCTTGAAGATTGATAATTATTTCCCGTCCTCTCGTCTCCTCCTGTATTCGTTTCACAAGGTGATTGACATGATTGGTTAGTGTCATGCCGCAAATATATTTATTTATTGCTGCTTGTAATATTTGCAGTATTCCTTCGCAAGGGGTGATTGTGGTCTGACCGAGAGGTGGCAGGTTCCAATCCAGCGCTGTCCTATTGTCAGAAGTACCACTCCTAAGCAAGACATTGAATTGTTTGACTGTCATTGTGATTTGGAACTGGAAGTTGCTCTGGATTAGAATGTCTGCCAAATGTAAGTCAAAAAGGCTGATTAGTGCCGTCCATTCCCAGCCTCCTTTCACTGCTACTTCGGTTGAGTCTCCCGCGTTGGCCTTAGTTTGTGATGGCCGAGCGACAGGTCGTGAGCGAGGGCGAGGAATTTGCTAACGCTTGCTGACTTGTTTACGAGCCGCTGGTTTAAGCAGGAGAGGACACAATGTTCTCCTGTGCTGTCAAATATGCTGCCAACTCACAGCGGAGTTCGTGGAGCAAGGTGGAAGCGAACTCCATTCATATTCACACCCGCCTTTCCTCCGGCAGCGGTCGCCACAGGCATCAGAGTTCTAATAAATCAGCGTGTCAGCACGTTGCCCAGTGACCACTCACAAACAACTTGAACAGGGTTCAGTTAACACCTGTAGTTTTTATTTAGGTCCATCTGGACTTAATGGGAACAATGCACACGATATAATTAAACAGCTCGTTTATGGGCAAATGGACAAAGAAGCAGATCTGAAAAGTCTAAGGGACAGCTACAAGGCAAAATGTGAAAACAGTGAAGCCTCCTTTACACCTTAAATTCTTTACACCTTAAGAACTTAAGCTTAAGTTCAAGAAATGTCATTCACAGTTTTATGTACTGGAATTGCCCACATTTCCCTGGGGAAATAAGATCTTGAGTACTGAGTATCAACAATGTCACGCTAGTTAGTGTTTTCATCATTCCTGTCACAGGAACAAGTGACGACTGACTTAAAAGGACAGAGCAAATTGCTAAATTTGTAGAAATAGTAGATTAAATATAATAGATGTCAGATATGAACTTCCACACAGGGTTCATAGTCCAAATCTGTAATCGGTCACATTTATTGCACCTCAGAGGGTTATTTCAAAGCGCGTGTGTAATCCCTGCATTTGTGGATTGACAGCATCCAGTGGCAGAGTGACAGGCCTTGAAGAGTCACGCTGTCTTAACAGAACTAGATCAGAACGTAATCAGTTTCACTTCCTTAGTGTTCACCTAATGTTCAGATCATGGGAGATGCAGCTTGAAATTCTATGCTAGAAATTGGCTTCGGCGGAGCAACCTGAGAATTGATGACATTCGCGATACACCGGGGGCAGGATATTTAAGTAATCACCTTACATTATACCTGAGCAAAGGCTCCAATATGGATCAGCGGTCTGGATGAAACTGGCGAGGCCCGCACGTTTCAACGCTTAATCTTTGATCGTTAGATTGGAAGCTGCAGTCCATAACACTGTACTGTACAGAGAGAGACAGTTATAAAAGCAGGATTAGTCTCTCTCACCTCTCTGTATTAGGGACAGCGAGTGCACCGTGACCCACTTGCAGCCTTCCCAACCGTCAAACAGACAGCAGTGAAAGATGACGAGGAGATGTGATTTCTGTCTAATTTAGTATTCCTTTTGAAAACCTAATTACGCCCAGCGATGCCCGTCTAGAACATTTAATGACAGAAAATGACCGTCTTTCATCAAGATTCAATTTTTTTTAGGTTGAAGCTCATTCAGCAGAGATTGTACCACTTAAAAGATCTTGCCCTTCTTTAGAGGCACTGGGGACAGCAGCGTGGGCCTAATTTGCATCGGAAAAAAATGTTTCCCTTTTCCAAGGAACACCATGATTAGGCCGTTTTGGTAATTGCTACTAATTGGGTTGTTGGATGTAGTCATACTTGAAGCCCATCTGAATCGAAGTGTCATGGCCTTTAGCTGTGGGAGCAAACTTGTGACAAGTTGATTAACTAATCTGCGGTGATTAGCCCGAGGGTTACTCCAGCTTGTCACACTGCCTTGAGAAACATCCGGAAGCTGTATTAAACTCCTCGCAAAGTCTTTGATTTCTCATTTCTTGCTGAATAGCTCCGGCTGAAAGGAAACAACATAAACTGACCCAACTTTGACTGGCTTTGATTCTGGTGTTAAAAAAGGGCCATGAAGCCCACTGAGATGATTTTTTTAACAGATCTGAGTTGCTGTGACTGAAAACAGCACATCCAATTCAAAGAATGTTTGGAACTGCAGGAGGATCTCAGTCAAGCTGTTCCTCTTAAAAATGAAACTTCTTTAATCTTCTACCTATGTAAAGCGACAGTTTAAAGTAGCTGTTTAAAGTTGTGGTAATTTAATACGACCTTCGTTCCTAGGTTCCACAAATGCTTATTTTATTTAGCAAATCTTTTGCAAACACTGCACTTAATGGCATCAGGCAATGCTACCTTTTATCTTAGTGCCTCGGAGAGTGTGGAACGTGGCGTATGTTCTTCGTGTGTTCCTTCAGATAGTGAGTGTGAAAAAACATTTGGCCAGCTGAAGAAGCTTGTGCCAACTGCCTACTGATACGGGATCAGCCTCGCCACAAGTACGCCGCATCAGCCAATGAGCAGCCGGGCCCGCTTAAGAGGACGCTATTTTCGGTTCGGGTGATGTTACTCAGCAGAGTACGACGAACCCGGCCCGAGTGCCCACTCTTGAAATGGCGGGACGCGAGGGTTACGACACGGCTGTTTGATGCACCGCCCATCGCTGAACCTCAAAAGCTTGTGTCATCGTCTGTGTGTGAAATCTGTTATGTATAGCATTTTAATAAAGTGAGGATTTTGCAAATCCCGTTAACTACAGCTGATTTACTTGGGAAATGAGGAAAGATCGCTTTGGTAACAATGAAACGCCTGTTTCCTCACTTTCGCTGAGATGATTATTGTTATTAGGACGCAGGCTTTATGACCCTTTTGCTTCCTGAAGAGGAGGGTCAGGAGCGAGGTCCAGGTGAGGCCTAGTGAAGTGCGTAAGCCGCTGCACAATTGCATCGCAGGCTCGGGGTGGATCGCGTTTCCCCTCCTGTGCCTCGCTGAGCCAGAAAAACAACACAGTGTCGAGTGTCGTGCTCGTCTACTGTGCAAACGCCGATATTAAATGACACGCAATGGTCACTTGCAAAATCTACACGAACAAGTATTCATACATAAAATTGATGTGAATAGATGTGTGTGAATTCATTTATGTGCATAAGAAGGTGTCCCTGTTAGATGAGTTACATCAGTAACAGTGGCAAAACAATCGTTTCTGTAATTGCTGTCACAATATTCAATATTTGATGTTATAATGTTGTCTAATGATGTCAAGTGATGTAGTGATGTCTGAGATGGTTCTGTGGTTATATCACATATAGATGCATGACTAGAACATCCTATTTTAAAAAGCAGATATCATGGAATTGAATGAAATCTATTATGAAATATTTTACAAGTTTCCATGATTTGTATCGTTATGGTAAATTCATATGTAATACATGTAATTGTACGTTGCCAAACCCAGCGCCGCTATTTACCAGTGATTCCAAACCAATAGCTTGTCTTTTTGCATTTTGCAGAACTCAAAGAGCGCCCAAGGACTGGTTGGACTAAAGAATCTGGGAAACACAGTGAGTATGCTACAAACATGAAGCTTTTAACACAGCTTTACTGTCATAATTACACAGAATTCTTCATTTTAAGTCGAGTGTTGTTCAGCCGCTGTGAAGGAAATATTGTGAAAAGGTCACTTGTTTTTACTCTTTAATTAGAATTTCATGAAGCTGCTTTTCAGTATTTTTGTGGTTTATTGAAAGGGTTGGTCAATGTTTTTTGGGACTGATACCGATTATAACTCAACCATGGAGACCTGGAACAGATATTCTGAACCAATATATGCTGCTGTGAGAATAAAAAATAGAATAAAAAATACTCGAATGTAAATGTAAAACTTTACACATTTTAACTAGAGATGTAGCCGATCCGATGTGTGGATCAGTATCGGCCCGATAACCCGCTGGATCGGATATCGGCGGCACTGTGAATGCGTGTGCACTCAATTCGTTATGCGTGGGAAGTGGCACTGCAGTAAAGTAGAGCTGAAACGACAATTCCAGTAACTCCAATAATTCTGTTACAAAAATGGTCGAGGCAGTTTTTCTAGAATGGAAGCTTGGTTTAATTCATTTTACTCACTAGAGCAGCTCCGCTTGTATTTCACACGGATGCTTAATACCGAGACACAACGTTTTCAGTGGCGCAAGACAAGACCTGATCCCTCTGCATGTGAAAGTATTTGTGAGATGTTCCGTGCACTGAAATAGAAGTAAATGCATAAAAACATTTTGCGCAATGTAAACACACGCGCTGTGTTAATGAGCGCGCACATGAGCTCCGTTACTCGCTAAAACGCTCCAGTTCGGTCAAACCGTCCCCTTTATTACAGACACAAACCATATTTCAGCTGATAAATAACCAAATATTTAGATTTTCCATCGTTTATTCTGGAACGCGCGCCCAACGCATCATTGTGATGCAGCTCCGGGGCGCCCAGAGGATCGTGGGAAATGTAGTTCTCTGCAAAAGCAGCTCATTTTGTAGGCCAAATTGGTTCAAAATGACAAACTTCAGTATTTCATTTTTAGTTTATCAATTTTTTTTTCAATTTTATAATGTTATAGTGTAATCAATAAGAAAGAAGAAATATTTACATGTCTAAACGAACAATTTTTGAGAACAGATCATTTGGCATATACGTGTGTGTGTAATTATTACATTGTTTTAGTAGGAAAACAGGATTTAAATCAAGCATTTCCTTAAGCATAACAATAATCTCAGTCACGTATTCAGACATTTTAAAGCATTATTTTATGTTAAAAAAAGACTGACTGTATCGGATTTGTATCGGTATCGGCAGATATCCACATTTACAACATCGGTATCGGACATAAAAAAGTGGTATCGGCCCATCTCTAATTTTAACATGTTTAATTCTGTGAACTTTACACTCTTTGGACACAAAAAGTGCATGGATATCAAATAATGTTAATATCACGTACTTCAGTGCTTTAACTGCAGTAGTATTCTAATGGGTGACTTTGTGAGGAATCTACCTTCACACTGGGTATGAAATCACGACTACAAACCGGCCTGACCGTTTCAGAAATTCGGCCGTGCAAAGCACTTAAAAAATCTGACTAATGAGTAAATGAAAATCTGAAGGAAGACGTCTTCTTTAAACAGAACAGAATTCTTCCAGGTTTATTTTTGTCATCCACTGTTTACTGCTGGGACTGAAATAGAATCTTTTTAATCTCTCATATCTCTCATCTTCTGCTCAGCGAACTGTTTTTGATATCGCATTCACATTCCACTTTCCGCAGGATTATTTGTCGTGCTATCTCGTTTCTCCGAACGTGCAGTTAAGGTGTTTTTTTTTTTGCCAGGCAACAGTAATCGGACGCTCCAAAAATAAATCGTTACACGCCACATGGTAAATCAGTCTGAGCTGCTGCCCTCGCTGCTTCTTCAGGCTTTCGCTGAAGTGAAACCGTCGAGCTTGTGCTTTCTCCGTTGCCCGGCTCCGTACTTTTACACAGCGAAACCTCCCAGTGGTGATTTACCACCTACAGGGTTTATATAAGCCAGGGCCGGGTCCTGCTGAAGCGAAAAACCACGGTTATTGCTGGTGGGAAGCGGGACGGCGCGTCCTAAACACATCTCAAAGCTAGTCTCAAGTTGATTGAGTCTTTATAGACCAGCTCAAGATGGTGATGTGTTTCTTTGTGTTGATGCCGTTGTGTACGTCGTCCTTAGTGACAGCATGTTGATGTTCTCCTCGTACTCCTTTGTCCCTTTCCATAGTGTTTCATGAACTCCATCCTCCAGTGTCTTAGCAACACACGCAGCCTGCGAGACTACTGTCTGCACAACTCCCACCGCCGAGACCTCAACAACAACAGCCGCACAAACACCGCACTCATGGAGGGTGAGCTTACTTAGCACCTTCTCTGTTCTGAAGATATATCTTACCTAATCTTGTTCTTTTACGGGTTTGGAGCTGATAATGTGTAACGCTGCTTTGTGACAATTTTGTAAATGTTGGACGTTGTTGACAATGTCGAATTTATCACGTTCCCTGTCCAATCACAGAATTTGCCAAGCTCATTCAGACCATGTGGGCATCGTCGGGCAGTGACGCCGTCAGCCCTTCGGAGTTCAAAACGCAAATCCAGAGATACGCTCCCAGATTTGTGGGCTACAAGTGAGTCTTGGCGAAATCACAGCTTCTTTCGCTCAAGTCTGAGCCGCATCCACCCACACACAGGCTCGCCAGCGATCCACCATTGTGTTGCCGTGCATTTGGGTTCAGAGCAGTGGGTAACGAGTAGGGACGCTCTGAAACTGACCGAGAAAGCTGGATCAGGGTCATGGCGACGACGGGTGAATGTACGAGGATGTTCTGTGCCAGTAGATTATTTCTGTGGATTGTGGTTGTGATGGCTGCGTACCCACCATCACTTTGTGCTCTTCATTATTTCTTCTTCCCACCTTTTGTACTTTAACCCCTTCCACAGTTTGTTATAGAAACCATGGATTAACATTTTTACGGCTTAAAAGAGACCAAAGATTATGTTTCTCATCAAAACCCCACCTGCAAAAACCTGTTAAAGAGAAGTGTTGTTTACGCCAGCTTAACTTTCATTCAATAATCATCCATAAACAGCTTTTATCATTTCTCCTTAACTTTTCCACTCTTTTATCGCTTTGTATGTGTTTACGCTCACAACAGTCACACAATTTCTTCAGGCATTTTCCGTCTAGTTAGATTGATCAGGTTTGTTGTCATGTTGTGTCAAATCACTACTCGGTGTCGGTCTACACCCAAAGCCCGGCTCTTACTGTCAGGGAAAACGTTGGATGGGTTCTTCCCTGGTAGCAAAGCACTTTTCTTCTCCAGCCAACAGGACGCTCAGGAGTTCCTGCGCTTCCTGCTGGACGGCCTGCACAACGAGGTGAACAGGGTCACGGTCCGGCCACGAGCAAGCACCGAGGACTTCGACCATTTGCCGTGAGTTCTCCCGTCTGAACGCTGGGTGTGTGAGCAGCGGCTGGAGCTCGGCCAGGCCCGTGTTGACTGTAGCGGGGGTCAGAGGGCGGCTCGGTGCACGTGGCTCTGAGTTTGAGCGGTGTTTGCAGCACGGGACATGCAGCCGGGGTGTTACAGGATAATTAAAAAGCATGAATGGGCATGAAGCCATTAAAACGGAACAATCTGAAGGATGTCGTTAGTCTGAAATGTGACCGCTGTTAATATACTCATTGTAAAGTCAGACAGTAATAACGACTTAAAGTGTTCGAGTTGAATCACTCTGTTGATATCAGTTTTTACGCGTCCCGTCACTGCCATAGAAATGGAAATGTTTGTAAAAAAAAAAAAAGTGTGGTTTCTTATTTTTTACATTTCTTTCTTACTCCCGTACTGTTTGTTACAGTCAGTAGTCACATGACATCACAGTTTTGTTGGGAAAACATGGCTGCTTTTCAAACGTGGAATCACAAAGTCAGCAGAACAAACTTGCTAAAATGAATCTTGATATGAGTTAAACCAGGTGAACTTTAGTTTCTGTGAGGAAGAAGGTTAGCTGGTCACAGTATCCGAGCAGGTTTGAGCAGGTTTTAGACTAAGTGTTTAAATTTGCGTTCTCTCCCACAGTGACGAGGAGAAGGGAAAGAAGATGTGGAGCAAATACCTGGAGAGAGAAGACAGTAAGATAGTAGGTGAGTATGTACATGTTCAGGAGGAATTTAGTGAGATCTTCGTGAGCAGGTTTATTGTAGACGTGTTTGATGTGACTTATCACCACTTATTATTAAATAGCACATTGCCATCGTTTTGCGCTGCTTGTTAAACTGGTTGTGTTTGTGTGTGTTCAGACTTATTTGTTGGGCAGCTGAAGAGCTCTTTGACCTGCACTGAGTGTGGCTACTGTTCCACTGTGTTCGACCCCTTCTGGGATCTTTCCTTACCTATCGCCAAGGTCAGTTTCCGCTCAGCAACCAACACGCTTTTATTTCACTATCATTTTAGGGAATTCCTACATTTTACGTTCCTACGTAACTTTCCTTTATTTGCCACAGTGCAAATATTTCAAATCATTCCTAGGAAAGCAAGAAATCCCTCTTTAAAATCGTTCATTTTTATGAGGATTGATCCTGACGTATGAAAATGTGCTCAAAGTGGGGAAAGTCAGGTCCCCACAAATACCTAAAATTCTACACACACACACACTACATCACATCTGTGGACGATGTTTGACTGTGTATTCCGCTCAGAAGGGCTATGGAGAGGTGAGCCTGATGGACTGCATGCGGCTCTTCACTAAAGAAGACGTGCTGGACGGAGACGAGAAGCCGGTGAGTGATTTGTGCAACGCTGTGTAACACTAATGATGCCTCTCTCACATCCCTGGGCAAAAACCACGACTGAATAACGGGGCGGCCGGGGCGTAACGGTAGGGCGTTCGCCCCGTGGTCAGAAGGTCGCACGTTCGAATCCAGGGCCGGTAAAGTTACCAGTGAGGTACTCATGAGCAAGGTACCGTCCCCAAGCACTGCTCCCTGGACGCTCCCCTGCTCCTTTACGGATGGGTCACATGCAGAGGTCACATTTCATTGTGGTGCACGGTGTGCTGTGCTGTGGTGTGTTCACAATGACAAATAATCACTCACTTTCAGGTTTTGTGTGTCTTTTGATCCACAGACTTGTTACAGGTGTAAAGCCAGGAGAAGATGCACGAAGAAGTTCACCGTTCAGAAGTTCCCGAAAATCCTAGTGTTGCGTATCCTTTATGCATGGTTTTGAATCATGTGCAAATAATAATTGCAGAAACTAATCGATCGGCTTTTCACACATCATTTTAGATCGGAACAAACGTACGGTAGGGACCAGTTTTCCAGCATGTTTTCTGGGGTACTCGCAAGCGAAAAACGTCTTCATTACGGCAGGTTGCCGGGCGTTTACGGCCGAAACACGTCATGACTAATCTGCATAATGTCGGTGCTGGTGTAGTGGTAAATACTCGGTTGTAGGTTCAACTCCGGCTCTGTCTTATAAAAGCAACCACGACGTGTGAAAGACAGATTCCTCTCCGCCGAGCTGCCATTGCAACACATCACCTCTTGTACTTTCCTTGATTCCTCCCTCAGACCTGAAGCGATTCTCCGAAGCTCGAGTCAGATCCAGCAAACTGTCCACTTTCGTCAGCTTCCCCATGAAGGACCTGGACCTCAGGGAGTTTGCTTCTGACAGAAGCAGTGAGTGGCGTTTATTTGCCGTTCCCGGGTTTTGAAGCATCAGTATTTGTTGTCAAACCCCTGCGTCTGTGTTTTTGTCTCTAGGCAGTGCAGTTTATAACCTGTATGCAGTGTCTAATCACTCAGGCACCACCATGGGGGGTCACTACACTGCCTACTGCTGTAACCCCACCTCTGCAGAATGGTACACGTACAACGACTCCAGGTATGTCCTGTTAATCTCCACATACTGAATATAGTACACATTATTATATTAATATAAATAATAATTATTGATCTTTATTGAATTTTGTATGTGTATGTTCCTATTTTAATAATTATATAGTAATAATTATAAGAAGAAATATAACTGCAAGCAGTGATTACGGGGGCCATGCAGTTTGCAGCCTTAGCAGTTTTTGACGATTAAGATGGTATAAGACTTTTGAGAATTAGACTCACGAGGTTTAAATACATCCCAATGTAAGAAAAGTGCTATAGAATAATAATAATAATAATAATAACAATAGCCACTTAATAATAATAATAATAATAATAATAAATAACGATGCCAATAGGGTTCCACACAGTGGTTCCACTGCATGGCCCCCTAATTATTATGATTGTTATAGTATTATTATTATTGTTATTATTATTATTATTATTAATATTATTTAGCACTTTTATTACATTGGGATGTATTTAAATAATACATATTAGTAAGTAAATCAAAAGTAGAAAATAATAATTTAAAAAGTAAAAGAAAGAATATTGATTTAATACAAATCTTAAGTGAATAAAAATGTTTTAAGCTGCTTTTCACTAAAACTATTAATTGTCCTGATGAATATTAAGTGGTAAAGCGTTCCACTATAACCTTTGTTTACACTCTTTTATAAGACGAATGGTAAACTGTCTGAGCTCGACGTTGCCAACTTCCAACTAGGCTCCTTCCAGCTCTTATTGTTTGGCCATCTCTCAGTCCCTCCCTCTCTCCTGCCCTCTAACCTCTCTCTCCCACTCACCCTCTCAGTTAGAGCTGCAGCCGTGCTAATGGTCATGTCCAGAGCGTCCTTACGGCAGCAGAGCTTCAGGATGCATCTTGTTTTTTATCTCTCTGTTACTTTCCCAAGTTCTGCTTTAGCTCCTCTACCGTAAAACAGCTGAGCGCTTATGCTTCAGGCCGTCTTTTTGTTTGCAAGACAAGTCAGTGTTTTGGACCCTGTACTGGCTCAGTCCCCATCAGAGCAGCAATGAGCATCAAACGCTACAGATGTGGATAGAGGACGTGTGCCATGTGTCATTATCTTGAGATTTCTATTTTCCCCTGCGATCTCGACATAACGACAGTTGATTTTTCAAGTTTTCTTTTATTTACACATTAAAGCTGCAAACGCCGAACACGGACATGGTCCATTTCCAGTGCTGATGGACACAGTAAAATTTGATTTCAACTTGTCACATTCCATGATTAAAGTAAATTTGGAAGTGTTCATCCACGACATTAAAGATCATGAGATCGGTGAAAACAAGTCATGAACTGGAGAAACAACTTTCTTGATCTCGAGATGATAAGACGACTTCCATAAAGTGATCAAGAAATCTGTTTTAAAAAGGCTTTAATATTCTAATAGACATATTTCTAGGGCACAACAATTTTTGCATTTAAGTTCAGTTTTGTTGGTAAAAATGAGCAGCATCAAGAGAGCATTTGGTTGAACTGTTGAAGGAACCATGGAGGAAATGTTCCAGTTTTGGTAACCACAGCACCTCATGGTGGATGATGGTTGTTTTGTATGTTGTCCTGCCTTTGAACCAATAAGAATGCAAGCCATAGGTCATTTGAAAGATAAGGTCATGAAAAATCTTTCTGTTAAAGGACATTATGGTCCTCGACACAAGACATCAAGCTCACAGTAGTTCAAATTACACTCGGCCACAACATTAAGTCCACCATCTCGTCTCTCTGTGTTTCGTCCCGCAGGGTAACGCCAATGTCCTCCAGCCAGGTCCGCAGCAGCGACGCGTACGTGCTGTTCTACGAGCGAGCTGGCCCGTGAGGACGCGGTTATCACAGAAGGAGTGAGGGCAGGACCCAGGCCTTACCGCTGTCACACGCTTACCCTTCTCCCGACAGACGAGAAAAACTAAACGTCTGTCGTCCTCTGCTGGTCACGTGAGAGAATGAACACACACCGTCCTCGCTGGCGCTTTCTGTCAACTGTCCAGCTATTTTGGCGATAGAGTTGCAGGTGTGGCGAGTCCCGATGCCTCTGTTGTACGTGTGTTTGTGGTGTGTGTGTGTGTGTGAGCATGTATATCCGTGGGCAGCTCCCAGAGAGGCATCGTCAGGCAATAAACCCTCCGTCTCCGACGTCTCTCTCTTTCTATGCACTGCAAAAAACTGAACTCTGATCCCAAAAACTCGCCTTCTTTTCTTTTTGTCTGCATTCACCTCAAATATTAAAACTCCTTTTTCAATCTTATGATTTTTACTCCCGAGACTCTGGGTAATAATCTGGAATGAGGCACCCCCTTTATGAGTGAGAAGGGACTGGGATTACAACCTCGGAAAATGAGGTTTACGCACGTGTTCCGTGACCCGGCAGTTACACACGCTCCCCTTTTGCTTTACACCACTGTTGATTTGTGTGTTTGATTTTTTCCCGCCTGTTAAGTCTCCGACTCCATTCTCTCCCTCCTCGTAACCTCCTGAGGGCTTATTTTTCAAAGGGACACAGGGTCTCGCGGAAGTCCCGCATGTTGGAAGTAAAAAGGGGGGCTTCTGGCGGCTGTGGTGTGTTTTTAACTCGTGTGGCTGCTACTGATCTCTGACACTGAAATGCTGTGAATGAAAGGACGGTCCAGTTCAGACGAGATGACGGTAATCGGTTGAGCGTTCTCGCACTCGGGCAGACTGGGTTAATCCTCAATTTCATGCCATCGAACAACATTGGAAGAATGTTTTGGAGAAGAAGAAGAAAATTAACACTATATCAGTATATTTTTGTATGTGATGCAATATAGAGAATGTACTATACAGTGGTGCTGAAAATGACCCGTTACTGTTTTCAGTTATGTAACAGGAGAAAGAGAATGGAAACTTATTTATGCTTACAGGTGATCATGTGAGGCGTCACTTTTTAACCAAGTATATATATGAAACAATAAATTGTAGAAAAACAACCAAGCAATTTGTGTGAATTTTTTAATCACAATGTATTGACTTGTTAATTTATTAACTTCACTGTTACCACTTTAATAGCATGATATCGTACAACTGTAGAACTGAAGAAACCCCAGTAAACAGATGTTTTGCACAGCCACACACTTACAAAAACTTTACGCTTCTGCCAAACAGTCACCGTTAACCACTGGCCACATGTTTGCAGCAAGGTGATATTTTGGCAAACTTGCAGTGGACTTGTAGCAAATTTTGTGGAAAACTCAGCAATTTGACACACTTTGTGCCCCGCGACCCCGGTTGGGATTAAGCCGTTCAGATAATGGCTGAATGAACCAATTACCAGTGGTTTGTAGTTGAGGTAAACCCTGTTGATTGTATTTGACTTCGCTAGATGTTGTGATGCAGTTTTTCTTCACCACAAAGAATTCTACGATAATCCATTTTAGTTGTCTTTGAGCTCAGCAGTGCTTTTTTAAGAAATTACCAGACAGTTGATTTGGGACTCAAGTAACTAAAGTTTAAGCTGTCTTGCTGATTTTATTTTTGTACTTTTTACCCTAATGATGGTTTCAGCCTCCCTCGCTTGCATTGCCACCTCTTTGGACTTTGTACTGAGTTCCATTTAACAGTTCTAGCACTGACTCAAGCACGTTTATCTACATTATTTGGTCATGGAGGAAACAAGCCACACCCGGCCAGTGAGATGCTTGTCAGTCACATGTCTGATGAAGGAAGGACGGCATTAGCTGCTTATATTATGAAGATAATACATGAGGGTTTACAAATTCCACAGAACTAACCTTGAACTTTGGAATTTACTGCGAGGTTAAACATCCACCAGCTCATGGTAAGTTTGTGGTGCACTTAAATTTGGTATGTAGTTGGGTTGTAGAGAGGAGACAAAGCACTTGTCCTATAGCCAACAAATTTGAGAACTAATTTGTAAATATGAGCCTGTTGACCCCCACCGACAGATTTCAAAGCAACTCCCTACTGGGCCTGGTCCTGCTGGGCAGAAGGAACTCTGGAAAAACCTCGGCAGGAAACGTCATCCTCGGACAAAGGGAGTTTGAGGCAGGGAAGAAGACTACAGTGAGTGTAAAACACTGTTGTTGGGTGGATGGAGTGAGAGTTGCCGTTGTGGACACTCCAGGCTGGAGTCTTTATCATTTTGCCGATGCCATGCATGTTAGGGAGGAGATCCTCCGTGGCATAACGCTGTGTCCTCCAGGAAATCAGGTCTTCCTTCTCGCCATCCCGGTGGACGCTTTTGGCATAAGAGACCAGCAGGTCGTCGAGGAATATCTCAGCATCCTGGGGCCTGACGTGTGGAAACGCACCCTGGTGCTCTTTACCTGGGGTGATCAGCTCAGGGGCAAGAGCATTGAAAAACATATCAAGAAAAGCGGGAAGTTTCTTCAGGAGATTCTGCACAAATGTGGAAGCTGGTACCATGTTTTTAACAGCAAAACTGGAGACTGCGATCAAGTCCGCCAACTAGTGCAGAGTGCGAGGGTGATGATGGTGGCACGAGGGTGGACATGAGGCACTACATACAACATACTATTGGACGTACTTTTTACATGAGCGTTAAATGCTTCCGAGCACATGTACGAGTGATTTTGTTGCAAGTGAATGTACTCTCTATATTGGGGTAGTGGTCTAGTGGTTAGGACACAAGCCTATGGACCAAGAGGACATTGGTTTTTGGTGCTGCTTTGGCACTATTTTTCATTGGGCCCCTGAACGAGAACCTTAAACCCAAGTTGCTCTCAGGGAGACTGTCCCTGTAATTTGGAAATGTGAGTCGCTCTGGATATGTCTGTAATCTGTGTGTCTAAGCGCGCCTGTACCTCTATATGCATGGGACTTCCTTGTGTAGTACGTTTACAGCATTTAGCAGACGCTCCAGAGCAACAACGTACAGCAGTGCTTTTAGTCCATGACTCTTCTTCTTCTTCACTCTGTAAAGCTGGACTTAAAACAACAACTTGTCACATTTACACCTGACCCCTAGGGGCAACAGAAGTCTCCCCCCAGCCTATAAAAAGGCAAACGGGGAGAAGACGAGCTTCAGCTTGTGCGCAGGTCTGGAAACCACACGTTACTGCACAGACAAAGGACGCAAGCTGTGTTTGTTAGTTAACCTGCTGCAAATCATCACCTTTGGGTGTGGAAACAGGTTGTCCGGAGTGGGAAAGTCCTTTTCTTCCTTTTGTTAATAAACCCCTTGTTTGTTTGTGTGCAAATATTGGGTGGTTTGTTACAAACGCATTAAGACCAAGTTACCATCAACTACGTTACTTAAACAAAACCTGTTCAGGAAAAAGGGAAATAACTGAGAGTTTTTAATCGTCCTGGTAGAATATCAAGAAAGAGTTGCCACCGACCATTTCCTTATATTTGTATGTATATTACGTATACGTAGGTATTATAATAACTTGTCCTGTTGACTAACAAGCATGGAATTATGAACGTCAGTATTTTTATTTTTATATTTTATTTTTTTTTAAGTCACAGTTAATGTCAAACCTCTGTATATGAATATTTACTCTTTGTCTTCTGTATTCAGGGTCTTGCCCAACTGCTTGACTTGTGTTGTATGTGGTTTGCGACAATAGTCTGGTCAACATACACATTTTGAATGTTTCCTTTCTTTAAACCAAGTAGGGTTTTTTTTTTGTTTACTGCCCAAATTATCATTTCTGAGGAAATCATTCACTTGTAGCTGATTGTAGAGGAAACATGGTACGACTGAAGCTGCTTAAATTTTGCATTTGCTTTTCATATGATGATTTCGGAATAAAAGATATTAGTTGAGGATCCACAAAATAAAGCGATTCTCACCATAAATGGCTCAAACGAACCTGTTTATTAAACAGAGGCTGTTCCAGAGTTCTGGGTAGAACACAGAAAAGACGCCCTTGGTGAACAATCGATTCGAACATTTTTGTCATTGGGGGGAAAAAATACAGGAGCTTTGAACTTTGATCAGTCTGTATCATATCTGAGCGGGTCGTGACGGGTGGAGGCGTTCGTCTGGAACAGGAAAAAGGTGCTAAAGACGGGCAATAACATTCTAAAATTCCACAGGTACAATCTATGCTCAGTACCAATCAATACTAGACAAAGCCTTCCTCTGTACACAGTTCTCGGAGCCGGGTGCTAAGGGAGGAAGTGTCGTCTATCTACAAACTACAGAGATATGTACAGATTTGATAGAGGATGATATAAGAGGCAGACGGGTGCCCTTCTGTCTTCTCTTTCTATACAATAAAGGCTTTGTGAAGAGAAAAATAGATCGACCCCAAACTTATGGTAAATAAGCGGACGCTGCGTCTTCTCGACGTCGCCATTTGCCGCTTCTTTTGTCATGAACACGTGCAGGTGAACGCCGGGCAACGTCTATAGCGCCTTCAGTTTGTTCGGGTTTCAAACACTGGCCTTTATCGCACCTCGTGGCGCGGTCGCACGAACACAGTCCCATAGGGTCGACTGCAGGAAAATAAAAGCCGCCCACGACGCCACTTCTTCACGTCCTTCATCGAGCGCAGTAATTTGTGAATTTTCAGCTGCCATGCAAAGAGAAATCCCTCGCGTTCCCGTTCGAGGGCCTCGTCAGAGTTTCAACAGATTTTGTGGCAGTAGTGGGTGAGTATGAAACGTTTTAATGTAAAAAAAAAAAAAGAAAAAAGAAAAAGGGGGGGGGGGTTGTGCTCTTGGACTGCAAGGCAGGGCTTTTCACAAATGCATTCATTCAGGAAGGGGGAACAAAAAGCAACCGTCGTCACACATGCACGTACAAATATTTACAAAATGCAAATGTCAGTTTATAAAAAAGCTACAGTATTAATATGAACGTTTAAAAGCTTGTTTCAGTATTGATGAGTCGAACAAAAAAAAAGGTAAAGTAACTACTCAAGTATTCTGACCATTATTGTTGATGAACCTAGAGGCCGTTCGCTCGGCCCGTAATGACCCTGATCACAGACGGAGGTGCGGAGGCTCTTCATCTCCAACCGGGAGAGGCCCAGGTCCTAAAAGGAGTCAGTGTCCAGTTATTCTGCCTTTTCCTTCGCCTTTACTCAGAGTCTTCACACCATAAGGTTTCCGTAACGTAGAACGTGGCCTCTCCGTGTCTGCGTCAATAAAGTGCATTTGCTTAGAAACACAACAAAACAAGATTAAAAAGGAACTGATTGATTTGTAATCTACACACTGCATTGCTGCTCGGGATGCTACCACGCTGAAGGCGGCTTGTGTGACGTTCCTAGCGAGGGTGCGAGAGTCCAGTGAAAATGTCTCACGCCTGTTCATCTTGTACACTGCATTTAGAGTCCCTAGTTCAGCATAAGAAGCCTGCAAAAAGCATCATCATCAAACTAAAATAAAGCACCACAGCGCTGGATTATCTTCCAAAACAAACCAATAAATAATAATTGCAACAGTAAAAACTGAAAAGGGCATTTAAAAAGTATACGCCATCACGGCGCCAAAAAAGGGAACTTGAATTTGCATGAATAAGTTCACGTGGACACCGAGTCCCGGAAAAGAAGAGGAAACGCCTTGAACACTCCACGGCTCCTCAGTTGTGCGATGGGTTTAAGGAGAAGTTCCGAACCAAAGAGGAGCCCGTGCAACCGACCTGAAAATAAAACGCTGCGTTGCATCTTTGGTAGTGAATCTGTGCATGTGAA